>CM077088.1:11312263-11324763 GCA_039513925.1 Platanthera zijinensis | reverse complement strand
CCTAACCTTGAAACTAAGGCTGAACTTACAACGCCTTGAGTCCCATTTCCCCCACTGTTTTGATTGATCGGTCTTTAGGCATTCCTTTCGTCAGTGGATCAGTCAGATTATCCTTAGATCGCACATCGACCAAAGTGATAATGCCTTGTTCTTTCAGATAATTCAGTAGAGCGTGTCTCAATCGTACATGTCGCCTCTTAGTATTAAAAAGGACATTCTTCACGACTTGGACTGCTGCTTGATTATCACAGTATAGGCTCAAAGAATTGACTTGAAGTCTAGACAAGGGAATGTCTAGAATCAAATTCCTGATCCAATCTGCCTCTTCACCAGCTGAAGCTAAGGCAAACAACTCGGCTTCCATAGACGACAAAGCTATACAAGTCTGTCTTTTGGATTTCCAAGTGACTGCAGCGCCACCCAAAGTGAAAATAAATCCACTGGTGGACTTGCTGTTCCCAACTTCTGAACACCAGGAGGCATCAGAGTATCCTTCCAAGGTAGGAGGGTAACCAGTGTAGCACAGAGCGTGATCTTTAGTACCTTTCAAGTACCTCATCAGCTGATCTAAGGCATCCCAATGCTCTTTGCCTGGACTACTGGTAAAGCGACTCAGCATGCCAACCGAGAAGGCAATGTCTGGTCTTGTACAACTCGTGGCATACATGAGACTACCAATGATCTTCGAGTACTTTACTTGATCAACGCTGGTCCCTACATTCGGACTCAACTTGACATTTGGATCAATTGGTGTTTCAACCGGCCTACAATCTTTATAACCCCAGGTAGTGAGAATCTGCTCAATATAATGAGCTTGACTTAGAGTGACACGTCCTTTGTCTACTCTAACTTTCATACCTAATAGAGTATCTACAGGACCAAGGTCCTTCATGTCAAATGCTTTCGCGAGAGCGGATTTAGTATCCCTCACTGCGGCAAGGTCTGACCCCAGAATCAACATGTCATCCACATACAGGCATATGATGACTGTTTGATTTGACATCGAGCGGTAGTAGAGACACTTGTTTGAGAGACTGGACTGAAATCCAACGCTCTTTACCACTTGATCAAATTTAATGTGCCACATTTTAGGTGCTTGTTTAAGACCATAGATCGATTTATCGAGTTTGCACACTTTATCTCTTAGATTCTTATGTACATAACCTTCAGGTTGTGTCATGTAGATCTCCTCATCAAGCTCTCCATTTAAGAAGGCTGTCTTTACATCCATCTGATGAACTATAAAGTTATCGATATAGGCTAAGGCAAGAAGAATTCTAATAGTGGATAGGTGGCAAACAGGTGAATAGACGTCAAAGTAGTCAATTCCCCCATGTTGTTTATAACCCTTAGCTACTAGACGTGCTTTATATCTGGCTATAGACCCATCACTGTGTAACTTCTTCTTTAGTACCCACTTGCATCCTAGGACTTTAGCTCCTTTCGGCAGGTCAACTAGATGCCAAGTGTTGTTTTGTAGCAGCGAGTTCATCTCATCATCGATGGCTTCTGCCCACATTAACGCATCTCTAGATCGCATTGCTTCCTGATAGGAAAATGGATCATCCTCTAAGTGGTAGGTGACAAAATTCTCACCAAAATCCTTAGGGATTCTATCTCTTGTAGATACTCTAAGAGGAACAGGTTCCACCTCTATAGGTTGGGGAGCAGTACCAGAGGGGCCAGCTTCAGGTTCTACCGTAGATTCTGAAACCATGTCAGTAGACCCAGAGACGGTCAAGTCATGATCTTTGATAAATTTATGTTCAAAGAAAATAGCATCTCTAGATTCTATCACTGAATTAGTGGATAGATCCAGAAACCGGTCAGCTGCATTATCTTCTGCACTACCTAGATAAACACAGGTTGTTGTCCTAGGTCCCACCTTAGGTCTCTTAAGGTCTTGTATTCTCACATAAGCAATACAACCCCAAGTCTTTAGAGTGTCATATCTACAGGGATGCCCATGCCACAACTCATACGGAGTAGAGTTGAGCTTTGAATGAGGCACTCTATTTAGAATGTGATTTGCATTTAGGACTGCTTCCCCCCAAAAGGAATTAGGCATGCCAGCTGTGAGGAGCATAGAATTCAACATCTCTGTTAAAGTTCTATTCTTACGCTCAGCGATGCCGTTTGACTGGGGTGAGTAAGGAGCTGTGGTTTCTAGGATTATGCCCTCAGAGGCACAAAAGTCCCTAAACCCAGTTGTAGTGTACTCTCCTCCTCGATCACTTCTAAATCGCTTAATCTTTAAGTTTAATTGATTTTCTACCCGAGATTTGAAGATCTTAAATATCTCGAATGTCTCATCTTTCGACTTCAATAGGTAAACATGACAATATCTAGAAAAATCGTCGATGAATGTAATTAGATATTTCCTTCCCCCTCTTGTGGCGTGACTACGGAAATCACAGAGGTCGGAATGTATCAACTCCAGAAGTTGTGTGCTCCGAGAAACGGTCTTGAAAGGGTTTCTAGTGATCTTAGTCTGGGCACAAACCTCACACCTATCAAATCGAATAGACAGATCTAATGGAATGTTTTGACTTTTAGCTAAATCTCGCATTTTCTTATAGTGAATATGTCCAAGTCTATTGTGTAATAACTTTGGATCTATCAGAGTGGAACTCACTTGGTTTATGCAATCGTTATCTAGGCTAAGTCTATACATACCATTGATCAGATAAGCGCAACCAAAATAGTGAGAATTGACAGATAAAGTCATTCTACCGTTCATGGTTGTGAAAGACATTCCAGCTCTATCAAGCAAACTCATAGAAATCAAATTCTTAGTTAAATTAGAAACTACTTTAACATGTTGTAAAATTAAAGTTTTACCTGAAGAGAGGACTAGCTCTGCAGTCCCAGCATGAGTAACATCTGTCGCTCCTCCATTGCAGTTCTCGACTTTTTCCTTGACCGCTGTGACCTTTGAGAGAAGACCCCTGTCATTTGTGACGTGACAGGTAGCACCACTGTCCAGCCACCACTCAGACGACGCACTGCGGTGACTACTCCCAATCATAGCCACGAAGGACTTGGGATCAGAGATGTCGACCACCATGTTCGCCGCATTTTGTGGGGCTTCCTCCTTTTGTCTTTTCGGACCCTTGCATTCAGTGGCCCAGTGACCCCATTTGCCGCAGTTGTGGCACTTGCCCTTCTTCCTTTTGAGAGAAGACTTTTTGACCGCCAACGGTGCGTGAGTATCACCCTTAGGTGCCGGGGGCTTCCTAGAAGACTTGCTAGGACGTGAAACGAAGTTGACAGCCTGTGAGGGCTGCGCAACCTGCTCTATGCTTTTCCCAGCGATGTTTTGGTCCTCAATATGGATGAACCTTTTGAGTTCATCCAAACTTATCTTCTCTTTCAGTCGGTGCATCTCGGTCTTGAAAAAGAGCCACTCAGGAGGTAGCTTACTCAGAATCATGTACACAAAGAGGCTATCGTCCATCTTCGAATGATCATTATCCAGCTTCTGACGCAGGTTGACCAGCTCCAAGAGTTGAGAAGTGATAGGCACGTTCGCCTTGAATCTGAAGTTGAAGAACTTCTCTCCAATGAGCGACTTGGACAATCCTTCCTCCTTCTGAAAGTGTGCGTTCAGCCGATCCCAAATTTCTTTTGCAGTTTTGTAGGCGTGGTAGGTCAACGCTAGGCGAGGATTCAGGGAATTCAATAGGTAATCCCTGCAGAAATCCTCATCCTTGTTCCACTGGTACTCATCCACGTCCTCGACGGTAGAAGCAAAATCACTTTGAACAGTATAGAAAATTTCGCGTTCCTTCATTCCTAGTTGGACTTGAATTTTCCAACTGAGAAAATTGGAGGCGTCGAATGATTGCAACTTAACGGTGTCGAGCGCGCTTTTCTTCGACATATTTCTATATTTAAACAGAAATAAAATGCTAGAACGGGATCACCTGAGCTGTGCGAAGGCGAGTTCAAGACTTCGGATCCAATCCAGGAAAAATTTATTAACTCCTCTCCGGCAGTCCGGCTGTGAGCAATTTCCGAAGACTAGATCCGTGCAGGAAAAAAATAACTCCCCAGATGCACAAGAGTACTCCCAACAATAGATCTGATCTTCGATAAACTTCCTCCAAGGAAACAACTTATGGCTAAAGGAAGAATAAATCTCCACTAGATTCAGATTCCTGTAGGTACAGATCGGCCTTCACAAAAAAAATGAATTCCACCTCTTGGATAAGGAACTCTTCCAGATCTGGATTTGTAGAGATATAGAAGCAGATCTCTTGATCAAGATCTAGATGATGATTTGGTAAATATCTCCATGGAACAGAGATGATCTTGAATGCCAAAGTTTCCCTGTTTCTCTGGATCTGAAGACCAACGGTGACCAGAGGATGAAAGCCTCTTGTTTTCGATCTACAATATGGAAAAACCAGATCTGCGATGGGATCTACTTTCTTCTCACGAAACGGCGATGGCCCGGATCTGGAGGAGAGAAGCCCGAATCTGCAGCGGATATGAGGAAAGGCAAACCCTACCAGCCACTGTTCTTCTTCCTCATCAGAGGTTAGGCGATGCCCTTGATATGTGGCGGCAGAGGCGTTACCTCCAAACAGCGACCACACCGACGGGAATCGAACGGCCGGCTTTCTCCCTTGCGATCGTCGAGCGCCGATGAAGGATAACCAGTCGGCGAAAAACTCCACGAACTTCCTCGCCAAAATGTGCGGTGCAGAAAAACTTCGCGAGAACGAGAGAGAGAGGGGATGATCGGCGGACGGGAGAGCGAAAAACCTAATTTCCTATCTTGAGAATGTTGAGGCTCCGCTCAAGATAGTCCACTAAGGCTCATCAAATGTGGAATGGCCTTATATAGTATCTCCAGCGTAGAGCCGTTACACCCTAGTGACACGAAACTCATTGGGTCGTTCCGAGTCGATCCTTACACGCGCGGACATATAACAAAATACCCTAACAACATTTTGGTCCCTATGCTTGGAAAACTATAAATAGACCCCCTTAGGTACCTTTGGAGGGATGAGTTTTTGACTTCCTCCTCCTTAGGCTTCTTCTTGGTTGAGTGAGAGAACTGTCCAAGGTACCCAGCTCAGCCATAGGTGAGGGAGGGGAAGTGCTCTTGTGACCTTCCGGGTGTATGGACAGAATCACTTTGGCTCTGTTTCTTCATCATCATTAAATAAAATGCCCACCGCCATTAAAATCAGACAAGCGGCGATGACGCTGAGGGCCGACGAATTTGCTTTCCGCAGCGACCTGGAGAGATAGGGACTTCTGGTGACGACAGTTGATAACCAATGCGTTCATGAACATCACCACCGCGCCAAACGGAGCCAAGATGTAAAAATTGTAGCTTGCAGCGGTCGTGGATGGTCGGGCAAAAGTGCACGAGTGAAAAACACGTGACCAGACGAAAAACGTGTGCCAAAAAAAAACATGCACCCGGGCAAAAAACATGCAGCATGATGAAAAGCACACGACTGAGCGAAAAAGTGCAATGGCGATAAAAAGCGTGTGTATGAGTGAAAAATGGGCCCCAAGAAGAAAAAAGGACACACGAGAGAAGAAAAAAAGGGCGCCCAAGTGAAAAAAAATGACGCTATGGCAAAAAAAGGACGCCCAGGTGAAAAAAGGGTCCATAGCATAAAATGTGCACTCTGTTGAAAAAAGCGCGCTAGTGAAAAAAGTGCATCCGAGTGAAAAATACATGTCATGGCAAAAAAAAACACGCCAGAGCAAACAAAGGGTGCACGGGTAGAAAAAATGCACGCCCGGGCTAACAAATAACACTCCGGGCCAAAAACCTGCGCTAGGCCAAAAATGCACTAAGTTCACAGTTCATTGAATACTCGATCTCAATATTGACGGCGAGACCTAAACATTCAATCATGGGATTTCTAGGCTAAATATCAATCACTTGGACAATTCTACCCTAAAATTATCTATAAGAACAAAACTACTTTATTTCAAAGCAAATTATAAAAAATGTGTCGTCTAAAGGAACTAAGGAGCCGACATTTATGTTTCAAATTTTGAATAAAATAAATAAATTATTTATTAATCAATTTGCAGCAATTCTTATTAATTATGTAACCTATATATTAAACAATACATAATTACAATATATATATATATATATATATATATCTTTACTACATAAAAGGAAATATACATATCTTCAAACTCATACCATCGGTTGAATATAAGCCGTCCGATGATCTCAACTTCAAGCCATAGCCATCAGATATTTAATGATATTTAATGAGCAAAAGAGCATATTCATAGATCCCCTATCCCTAGATGCTGTGACTAGGAGAGAGAGGAAGAGAGAGGGGATATATAAATATATATATTTAAAAGGGGAGAGGGTGAGGGGCGGCGGAAGAATTAATGGGGGAGAGAGAGAAGGAGAGGGAGAGAGAGAGAAGGGGAGAAGAGAGAGAGGGGGGCGGCGAGAGAGAGAGGGGGAGAGGGTGGCGGATGAGAATTCTATTATTAAATATAATATATTTATATATATATTCTAATATATTATATTATAGAGAGAGACAGAGAGGGAGAGAAAGAAAGAGAGGAGACATGTGGAAAGAGTGGAGCGGAGAGGGAGAAGGAGAGAGAGTGAGTGAGAGTGAGAGAAATTAAAATTTTTACAATAAAACATACATTGTTTTTAACAATGAAAACTATAATTTTGATTTATATTTTTTTACGGTCATTTTGAGTACTCATATGTATATGTTGCGGTTGTAGCCTGTTTTAATGCGGGCACAGCCCGCATCGAGATAGCGAGCACGGGCGAAGCCCGTGCGAAGGCGGGCGAAGCCCGCCTTGATGCGGCCGAAGGCCGCCCGAGAGCATCGAGCACGGGCGTAGCCCGTGCGAAGATGCTCGTATATATATATATATATATATATATATATATATTAAATAATTAATATAAAATAAATAAAAAATTAACCTTTAGGCAAGGGTTATACCTGATTACCTGGCCCCAGCTCTGACTTTGGACCCTGCTTTGGAAGGAAAAAAAAAAGTTTGTTCCTGTAACACATCAAAGATCACAATGCGGTATACGTTATCAGTTCGTCGCTTTCTACAAGCACGATTTTTTTAGTGATTGATCAAAAATTTAGCCTTATTTCAATACAATCGCAGTACACCTGTATTTTCGCAAAAGTTGTCGAACGCAAGATCGCGAACTGTACAGTTGTATTTTATCCCGCATGATGAGATCCATGCATTGTTGAACGCATGATCGCGAACTATACAATCGTACGTATACCAAAAACGATGTCAAACTGTACATATTTATTTTGGTTTACTGTTTCTTAAATTATATTAAATTATTTTATCTCAAATATTTTGGAATTTAGTGCTATTCAAAATAAAAATGATTGGATGATGTTGGAAATATATGCTGGACTTTTTTTAGATAAACATGTGCTTATTTTTTTAATATATATCACGTTAAAATATGTGTTTTAAATGCTAATAACTGCTTCAAGTATGAGATAAATATGTAATATTAAAATACATAAGATAATATATGTAAGTATATCTTTAAAATATTAAACGGAAAAAAGTTAATTTTGGTAAAACATTTCTTATTTTTTAATCTAATCATTTAATATATATTATAATTTATTAAAAAAATCTAAAAATGCAATCTACATTCAAATAATTATATCTTATTATCAAATTAAAGTTGATGAAAAATTCATAAAATCAAAAATATTTTTAGTAGATCTAACATATCATTAGACATATCATCGATATTTTTGAGGAAAACGTACTGTCATTGGACATGTTTCCGATATTCTTAAGAAACTGCATTAATTGATAGTATGTTTATTTTAAGTTACATTAGTTAATTAAGTGTAGAGACTCAGGTCTGTCACAATTGAGGTATTGCCGTGATTGATCATATGGGCAAAGTTCCGTGCCTATCACTCGTGTGTGTGTGTGTGCGTATATTGACATCAATCATCGGTTTTTTAAATAAATTCTTTTAATTTTGCATGATATATTTTGTTGTTGTTAAAGACATGATATTTTACTCTTCATATGAAGCTAGTTCGAGAGGGAAAATTTTGGTGTGTTAATCTCACCTACAATCATCGTGCGTTAAGCGCTATCAGACCGTCAGTTATTGCAAAAAATTGTATTTCAATATAACCTTCTTTTCGTCAAAAAATGTTCCACAATAGTATCACATATCACATGATGTACGAGTAACACTGTATTTAAGGTGCAAGTGCGCATCTAAATATGTTGAGAGGTGGGGTGGGGACGTGGGGTGGGAGGATATCAACAAGATTCAACACATGACTATACGAGTAACGCACCGTATTTAAGATGCGAGTACGTATCTAAATAGTCTGGGGGAGGGGATATCAACAAGATTTCTCCTTTTTTTTGTTCGAAAACTTTTTCCGGCGAGATTCACAGAGGATGGAGAAGGAGAAGAAGGTATTTCCGAGCGGCGGAAGAGCGGACACGAACAACTTGTAGCAAACCATCGATCAATACATGCCGCAGACAGGAATCACCTTCACTTTCTCCCCTTTCTCTAACTCTGCCAGACAAACAGAGCACTCCTGCTCGCTCCCGCGCCCGCCGCCGTAAAACGCGGCCGTCAGCTGTGAGGATGAGAGAATTACGTACGCAGCCGTCCTTGGCGAAGCCGAAGGAGGCCGAGAGAAGCACGAGAAGGATGGCGGTGAGACTGGAGAAGGTTTCCATGGTTTATGGGAGGCAGGGGAATTAAGAAGGGGGCGTGGGGTTTTTATTGGCAAGCCAGAAAGTGTCGGTGGATGATTGGGTAATTAATTATTGTTGACTGTTGAAAAAAATTTAAAAATTGAAATAAGTTTAAAAATTCGATTTCTTTTAATCTCTCACTCTATAAAAATTTGAAAATGAATTTCTTTTCGACTTATGAAAAAAATTATAATTCAGTTGCAAAGATAGAATTTATAGAATTTATAAAATCAAAATAAACATAAGAGACCATTTGGCAACAAGGAGAAGCAGGCGGACGAATTTTTGTTGTAGCCTTGTAAGGGGGGGACGAATTTTTGTTGTAGCCTTGTAGGGGGGGGGGGGGGGGGCGCCGGGTTCTACTCTAGTATGAGGGGAGAAAAAGGGGGGAGGGGGAGGGAGGAGAAAGAAAAAGAGGGGGAGGAGAAGAAAAGGGGGGAGAGGGAGAAAGGGAGAGGAGGGAAAGTAAGAAAAAAGGAAGGGAGGGAGAGAGGAATGAAGACAACAAAAAGATCATGAGTGTAACAAAAACATCATCCGACCATTCGTGAGTGCAACGAAACGGGCATACACAAAAGTGGTGAAATATTTTATTATATTTCTTTTTTTTAAATGATAGAAATTAAATAGATCCATCAATTACTGCAACAACACTTTTTAATAGGTTTCCTGCGATGGTTTTTTAAGCCTTTTGCAATGCTTAAAGCATTGCGATTGAATTTGAGACACTTTATAAAATGCCGCAAAGGCTTTGTGAAAGTATTTGTGGTGCTAAAACCTTATGCCACCGTTTAGATAATCACAATGATTAACTTGCAAGCATTCATGGTATTTTTTATTGAAAGCATCGGGAATGATTCTTTAACAAAATTCCCCAAACAATTTTGTTTTTTTAAAATATCAACGTGCTTAATTTTTTTTACAACCATAACAACAGCTAATCCAGGGTTCACTCCCACTATCAAGCAATCTTTGATCTCTAAAACGCCCTTATGTTCACCTCAGTTATGAAGACCAAGCAAGCAATCAATTGTCATGTTCTTTCAAAAGATCTGCACACTTGCAGTCTTGCACAACCTTATTTTATTAGTTATTTTCGATTATATTGGTTTTACTTTCCAGTTTATAGCATCAAAATTGCAGCTATATACAGGTTTCCCTCAGCTTTTATTCTTTGAGGTTCAGGGTTGTCTCCAGCTCCGCAAACAGTTAGATCCTCAATGGAATTAATAGCAACAGATCATTCTTTTATAAACGCGATAAGCGCGATAATAACTTATCTGATTAATTTATATCTTGAAAATAAATGGACACTTTTAGAAAAAAGCGTCGGTGAAGCTCATTTTTTTAATCATTGATCAAATGTGCTCAGACCCATCGAGCTCGAGCTGTTACTTTTGATGAGCTCGAGCTATTATTTATAGATATCTCTGATTTAACTTAAGATTGCAGCAGATTTTAACAACCAATAATTCGTGCTCATGCCCTGCTTTACATCGTCTGCATCACCGGAGTTGAAGATGATAATGACACCTAGTTTCATTGGCCTGCTTGACGATATCCATTTATTAACTAAACTAAATCTGAATGCATTCCATTGAGCATCAAGTTTGGCCATTAAAACAACCGAAAAATAATGAAAACTATGCATGTATATTGTGTTTGGTCATTACAACAACTGAAAAGTAGTCATTTTTAACAGTACATTAGTTGTTACAATAATTGGATTTTAAACAACAATAATATTTTTAACAACATATGTCAAAATCTGCAGGTTCAACATACAAAAAAACTGAATGCTAATACTAATTATACATTCATATTACAAGGTCATAAAAACAACTCATTTTTGCTTATAACTTTTGCTATGATCATGTATTTTTTTGTAGTCTTCATAACCATCAGGATCACCTGCAAAGAAACACAAAAATAAATTTGGGTAAGCAAGTTATAATAATGGTTTGAATTTCGTAAATATTCTGCTCAAATAAATATTCCTGATTTACAAAGGTATTCAATCCTATATAGTACCCTGATATAGATCCCAAACTTTCTATGTTTTTGATAAAAATTTGAAGCCATGAGAATTTTTATATCAACAAAGCCACAAAAAAAATAATTAGTTTCTATTAATTATTAGGAAGTGAAACATGAAAGAAATATGCATATGAGATTAGGATAACAGTGAGACTTGAAATGGAAAATAATAGGAATTGTGATGATAAACAAAAATTCAGGAAATGTGGATTTCTACATCCAGGAAATGTCCATTCAATCTAAACTCTCTAAAGGTTCAAGAACAGAAAATATTCTACATCTAAGCCGCAATGTTGAACGAAACAAAGTTGGGGAATAGGATGACTATTTTTTGCATATCTTTTTTTGTTTGTCATTCTCAAGCTTGAGCCACCTCAACAAGCCTAGTGAGATTAAAAAAAGGAAAATTTCAATAATTGAGAAGGAAAATTTTGAATATCGAAATGAAATCAAAAGCCAAAAATATTGTCTACCTGCTAGTAGCTCTTTTTCTTATTATCATCCTTGACCTTTTGCTTGAGCTGCCCATCGGATCGGGATCGAAACTGGTTCATCCCCAATACCCGCGCGACTCGCGCTCAGTACAAGTAACGCCTGGCCAGACTCTTCCAAGACGTTTGATCACCAGTCGCCGATTTCACATGGGAGCGCTCTACTGGACTGGTCAGCAAGTAATTGAGCAACTCCTTTTCCGCTTGGGAAAACGACTCCCCTGCAGATGGGGCAGGAACGGTGGCCGCCAATATCTAATCCAAACCAGGCAACTGATGATCGACCATGAATGGCGGACGCAAACCAATTTCGCTGACAACAGACACGTTGGCCACAGCAGGTTCCACCACCGTCGTAATGACTGTAGAAGAGGCTGGTTGATTTGAATTCTTGGTGGTCGGAGATGCGGCTGGAACTGATGGTTCGGCCGGCGGCGACGACGGAATATTTAGGGAGCCTGGATCGTCGTGCTGGTGGGCCGCCTCGGAATGCGATTGCAAACGAGAATGACAACCTGGTCGTGCTGATGTGGTTGATGGCGCACGCTTTTTGAGGCGTGCAAGATACTCCCAACGATTCTGAATCTCCTTGTGGGTCATCTCGAGCAGATCATCACGACGGGAAGCAATGTGGGCGTACGCGGGGGCGACCACTTTGGTCCAATGAATGTTGTCGGCATGCCCGGCATCAATCTCTTGTTGAACCAGTCGATCAATGATATTGTCTGATGAACCTTCAATGAGTTGTTCGGGCGTAGATTGCAGATCTGATGTATTGGGTTGACTTGAACTTTGATTGGCGCTGGTTGCCAAGGTGACGATTCGAGTTGTAGTCGTTGTCACAGTCTCTTCCAACTGCACAATGTCGAAACTGGCAACATGGGATGATCGCAATGGAGCAATCACTGATGCGGCTTGACTTAGGGCAGTAATGATGCTGCGTTTGGGCGCTGCTCGTTGAATGGGCAATCTGAATCGGGCCTGGGCAACCATATCCTCCAGGTGTTGTTTCAGGACCTGTTCCGATTTCGGCCGAATGAACCGTTTGAAAGCGAAATTGGTGCTACGCAAAGCCGAGACAAGAATAGACCAGATTCGATGCAATTGTGGAAGATGCAAAGATTCAATGGGGAAATCCTTCAGATCCTGTAGTTCATCGGGCAGAAGAAATTTTGATAGCAATCGTTCGGAGCAAGCGACGTTCCAAGGGGTTGATCA
>CM077088.1:10976990-11311763 GCA_039513925.1 Platanthera zijinensis | reverse complement strand
GGATGTTTTCTATGTGCCGGGCCTGAGGAGTAACATCCTAAGTCTTGGACAGCTGGTAGAGAAGGGCTATCGTGTCCTGTTGAGGGATAGCACCTTAGCGATGAAGGATAGCCAAGGAAGAGAGGTGGTAAGAGTGAAGATGGCGACGAATCGCCTCTTCCCTCTAAGTTTGGATGCAAGGAGACGGCATGTCTTGCGAAGACAGGGGAAGAGGAGGAAGCTTGGCTGTGGCACCACCGGATGGGGCATCTGGGGTTCACAGGCCTGAAGTTGTTGTCTGGATCTAAGATGGTGGAAGGACTGCCTATGATCACACCTCCTCAAAGGGTCTGTGAGGCATGCACAAAGGGAAAGCAAAGGAGGGAGACATTTGAAGGTGGCAAGTCCCGAAGAGCGACAAGGCCATTGGAGTTAGTTCACTCGGACATCGCTGGTCCGTTTGAGACTACTTCAATAGGTGGAAGCAGATACTACATCACGTTCACCAACGACTTCAGCAGGAAGTGTGGGGTGTACTTTCTGAAGGAGAAGGCAGAAGCTCTGGACAAGTTCCGAGAGTTCAAGGCGATGGCTGAGAAGGAAGTTGGGCAGCCACTGAAGGTGCTCCGGACAGATAGAGGTGGGGAGTACACCTCTAGGTTGTTTGATGACTACTGCAGAGAATGGGGGATCTCACACCAGCTGACGGCGGCGTACTCGCCTCAGCAAAACGGAGTGGCGGAAAGGAAGAACCTAACCATTATGAACATGGTAAGGAGCATGGTGAAGGGCAAGGGGTTGCCAAAGAAGTATTGGGCGGAAGCAGTGCAGGTAGCGGTGTACTTGCTGAACCGTTGCCCAACCAAAGAGTGTGAAGTTCAAGACACCGTTTGAAGCCTGGTGTGGGAGGAAGCCCAGTGTGAAGCACCTGAGGGTTTTCGGGTGTGTAGCTTATGCTCACATCCCGGACCAGAGGAGGAGGAAGCTAGACGATAGAAGTGAGAAGTGCATCTTTGTAGGCTACGCTCCTGCGAGCAAGGCTTACAAGCTGTACAACCCGGTGACGGAGAAGGCCATCATTTCAAGGGATGTGGTGTTTGAAGAAGACAGCAGCTGGAGCTGGGATGAGGAGGTGAGGAACATCAAGGGGATGTTCTTCGATGATGGAGAAGAAGAAGGTGGTCAGGGAGATGAAGCGGAGATGGGTGGAGCTGAGCCACCATCACACCTAGCGGAGGTTCGGGGGGAGCTCTCACCCCTTACTCAAGTGGAACGAGTTCAAGCAGAGGTGGATCTAGTGGAGCTAGCACCAGTGGAACTAAGGATGATCGTCCTCAACCTCGGACAAGGAGGTTGGAGGAGATCTATGGAGAGACGGCGGCAACTCATAATAATTTTTCTTTATACTGTTTGTTTGCAGATGTTGAGCCGTGCTCATATGAAGAGGCCGCCAAAGAGAGAACTTGGAGGAAGGCGATGGATGTGGAGATCGCCTCCATCAAGAAGAACGATACCTGGAAGCTGGTAGATGCACCTACGGGCCACAAACCCCTCGGGGTGAAGTGGGTGTATAAGGTGAAGAGAAATAAAGATGGGGGCGTGGAGAAGCATAAGGCGAGGCTAGTCGTGAAGGGCTACCGCCAAGTTCAGGGGGTGAACTA
Source organism: Platanthera zijinensis (assembly GCA_039513925.1). NCBI lineage: Eukaryota > Viridiplantae > Streptophyta > Magnoliopsida > Asparagales > Orchidaceae > Platanthera > Platanthera zijinensis. The sequence continues at coordinate 11,310,123 of CM077088.1, read as the reverse complement.
TGATGAAGTCTTCGCACCGGTAGCGCGGATAGATACCATCCGGCTGATCATCGGGCTAGCCGCACATCACGGGTGGAAGATAATGCAGATGGATGTGGTCTCTGCTTATTTGAATGGCTATCTGGAGGAGGATGTGTACATCGAGCAGCCTCCAGGGTACGTGGTGAAAGGGCAGGAGAGAAAGGTCTGCAAGCTTGACAAGGCACTCTACGGGCTGAAGCAGGGAGCTAGAGCTTGGAACGGCAGGATAGATGCTTACTTACAGAAGCATGGCTATCAGAAGAGCCCGCATGAGTACGCACTCTACACCAAGGTAGACAAGGACGGAGGCATGATGATTATCTGCCTATACGTGGATGACATAATCTTCACAGGGAACAATGCTGGGATGTATGAAGAGTTCCGAGGTATGATGAAAAGAGAGTTCGAAATGACGGACTTGGGTGAGCTGAGCTATTTCCTGGGAGTAGAGGTGCAGCAGAGAGAAGATGGGATCTTCATATCCCAGAAGAAGTACGCGGAGGAGATCTTGAAGAAGTTCAGGATGGAGGATAGTAAGCCTATCTCCACTCCTGCCGACCCGGGGATGAAGCTGAGCAAGGAGTCGAAGGAAGGAGCGGTGGACTCCACCTTGTTCAAAAGTTTGGTGGGTAGCCTACGCTACCTGACCTTCACCCGACCAGATATCATGTATGCGGTCGGGGTGGTGAGTAGACACATGGAGGAACCGAAGGAGGACCATTTCACTGCGGCGAAGAGGATCCTGAGGTACATAAATGGGACGAGAGGTCATGGGCTGAAGTATGGTACTGGAGAGGAGCTGACGCTGGTAGGTTACTCTGATAGTGACTACGACGGTGATGTGAATGACCGGAAGAGTACTTCCGGGTATGTCTTCAACATGGGAACGGGAGCATTCTCATGGAGCTCGAAGAAGCAAGCTACGATAGCTCTATCGTCTTGCGAGGCAGAATACATTGCGGCGGAAGCTGGCACCTGCCAAGCCATCTGGCTAAGCGAACCTTGCGAGGAGCTTGCAACAATGGAGTAGATGGGCCAACGACCATGTTGGTGGACAACATGTCGGCCATCCAGCTCGCGAAGAAACCCGGTGCTGCAATGGGAGGAGCAAACCATCGAGACGAGGTATCACTTCCTCCGTGACCCAAGTGGAGCAGAAGACTGTGGAGATGGTGTATTGCCCGACCGGAGAGCAAGTGCCGGACATCTTTACCAAGGCGTTGAAGGTGGACACGTTCCTGAAGCTCAAAGGCAAACTTGGCATGCTATGCCAAGTTTGAGGGGGAGTTTGCTGGAATCATATTGTTGACCGGGTCAACTGTTTCTTTATTATTTATGCATGTGTTTTTTATGCGGAGGGAGAGAGAAGTATTTTGTTTTGTTTTTTTTGACTTTTAATGTGAGTGGACACGTGGCGAAATTTGGTTGGATGTAAGTGTCTATATATATGGGCTTGTACATTTTTTTGACGTGTAGAAAAAAGTTGAAAAGTTTTTTCTTCCCTCCCACCTTTCATTAACTCCCGCAGGAGAGTATAGAGAGAGAGAGTGGGGCAGGTGGAGCTTGGCAGAAAGAGAGAGATAAAGAGAGTTTGGCGAGAGAGATTGAGAGATAAAGAGAAAGGCGAGAGAGAGAGAGAGTGGGGCAGAGGTTGGCAGATATTAAATAGAGAGGGAGATTTTATTTGGCTCCCGCAGGAGTGGTGTAAAGGCGAGAGAGAGAAAGAGTTTGAGGTGAGAGAGTTAGAGAGAGAGTGGTTATAATTGGCTCCCGCAATTTATTTCCCGCAGGTTTTTCACCTCTCGCCGCCAACATCCCGGGCTCTCGCTCGTCGGTGTATTCGCTGGAGGTGGAGCTCTCGCCGGAGCTGCGTTCTCGCGGAAGTAGGTCTCGCCGGAGTTGCTCTCGCCGGAGTTGGTCTCGCCGGAGTAGGCTCCCGCTATAGTAGGTCTCGTCGGAGTAGCTTGGTGAGTCTGGCGCGCTATCGTTGCCAACAATCCTATCCTCCAATAAAAGTGGATTTACTGCATGCAAGTTATGAAATGCAAACTTGCAAAACAAAATAAAGTGACAATACACTAATTGGGAGCATAAAAGAATTAAAAACATAGTTAAGAAGACATGCAGAACTCATTACACACAGTTCAGCTGTTCAGATGTGCTGAAATTAACTTCAGGGAACAAATCAAAACTCAAAATCACTGCTAGTCTTTCTTATTGTGCTGAAATTGATTTCAGAACAATAAGTCAGCATAATATTCAGTAAATGGAAAGCTCTGTTCCTCAGTTTCACAATTCTTCCCCCAACTCTGCCATCAGGTCTCATTAATTGTATCAGGAGGGATTTTTCTAGGATGTTAATATCCTAGAGTTCAGGCCCCCTACAATGATCGGATCATTATTGTTGGCGAAATATGTCATTAATGGCATTTACAATCCAAGAAGAGCAACTAGGTTAAATAGATCTTTCTTTTGGAATCTACATTTCGAGTATTGTTGCTTGGAGTTTGCAGTCAACAAGATGAAGAGTGGATCCCTCTTCTCATTTTACCATCAACGCCATTGTACAACCCGTATTCGACGAGGGTGGGTCCTACCACCGCCAGGTCATCAGAAGTCAAAGTCAACAAGGCAAGACGGAGATCCAGATCAGCACCCCAGGCCGCAGGAGGTTCGGGCGAGTACGGCGAGCTCCCCAGGCCAACTCGCCAGGTGGCGACCATGACCAGATGCTCGCCTCTTCTAGGCGAGCTCCCCAGGGAAGTCGCCAACTCGCCAGGGTGGGGGTATAAGTAGGACCCCCCCCCCCTCCTTGGATTTCCCTATAAATAGGACCCCAGGGGTACGAAGGAGGACAAACAATTCTCGGCCTGAGCCCTCGCGAGTTCTAGCAATTGCCCTCGACTCGCTATTGCTCAAGCTCGCCTCCTTCGTACCTAGCTCGGCCAATCTGGTTGAGAAGGGGTTGCTTCTAAGCAACTGGGTACGTGGTGGGACCTTCCTGCCGCAGCAACCTGAGGTCTTGTTCGAACAGTTTGCTTCTGTTTCCTGACCAGAGACCGTCTTTCTGACCGCTCGACCAGTAACTTCAGGTGGTCTAGTCCGATTTCTGAGGTTGAGATATTTCTCGGCTTCAACACTTGGTGCGGTGAGCGTGGATAGCGACCGAAGAAGAAAGTCGTGGTTGGAAGATGGCCGATGGTGGAGACCGGGGCGAGTTGGGAGGTAACTCGGCGGGAGCTGGAGTCCCGGGGCAAGGTAGCGAGTATGTGACGGTGGTGGCTTTTGAAGAGTTCGCGAGGAGAGTGGAGAAGGCAATACTCGTCGGGTTGTCCAATCCACCTGAGGTGACGGCGACTTCTCCCCGCCGCCGGACACCCCCGGACGAGGAGATACCAACTCGGCGAGCAGGGAAGGAGCCCGCTTGGGCGAGTGGAGAGCAGGTGATCCCGCCGCGATATCACCCGGCGAGTAGTCTGGGAATCCGGTTTCGGGATCCGGAACTCTCGGCGAGGTATGGAGATACTCGCCGATGGAGCGAGTATGACTGCTCGAGCGGGGAGGATACTCGCCGCCGCCAGGAAGGGAGGAGTCCCTTTTGCGACGAGATCCTCGCAGCCCTCGTCCCCGACAACTTCAGAGAGCCGGTCCTCTCGTACTACTCCGGCAAGGACGACCCGGTGGGATATCTCCAGTGGTTTGAAGATGTGGTGTCTATTCGCAATGTGTCCGATGCTCTCAAATGCCGGCTCTTCTCCATTACCCTCAAAGGAAGCGCAAGAGATTAGTTCCACCAGCTGCCAGCAGGGTCGGTCTACTGCTTCTCAGATCTTCGAAGGGGTCTATTGGCAAGGTTTTCGACGTCCAAGCAGAGGAAGAAGGAGGCAACCGCCCTCTTCAAGATCGTGCAGGGGCAGCACGAGAGTTTGGGCCGTTACATCGATCGATTCCAGGAGGAGGTGCTGGAGGTGGAAGAGGTGGACGGGTTCACCCTGATGGTGGCCCTCAAGTTTGGGCTGAAGCAGGGCCTTTTCAACATGGAGCTGGGGCACAGGCCGCCCAAGTCGTTCGAAGAGATGGTGGAGCGAGCCAATGTGTTCATCCAAGGAGAGGAGAGGAACAAGGAGTTCCTGGCACGGTTAGACGGAGACAGGCCGCTGGGGAAGGATAGAGGAAGACTGCTGGAGAGGGAGAGGGCGCCGGAGGGGCGCAACGACAGGAAGCAAGAGAGGCCGCAGAGGAAAGAAGAAGAGAAGAGAGAAAGGGGAAGGGAGATCAGAAAAGCGGAGAGGCAGGAGAGGCCTCGAAGGCAGGAGGATAGGAGGCCCGTCGGGGGTCGAGAGACGAGGAGCGAGGAGAGAAGATTCCAGTACCCGAGGGATCGCCCCCAGTGGAGGCGGCCCGCCCATCAGGAGGAGAGGAGGACTTACAACCCTCAGGAGCAGGGAGGAGGAAGAAGGGAGACCATGGCCATCACCCAGCGAGCTGCTAAGCGCCGGCGGAAGGAGAGACAGCAGGAGAGGAGGCAGGGAAGGCAGCAGGAAGCGGCGATTCCCCTCTACTGCGATATCCATCGAGTGGAGGGGCACGGAACCTTGGCTTGCCCTGAGTTCTGGGAAGCAAGGAGGAGGATGGAAGCAACGGTGGCCGAGAGGGAGCAGCCGCAGCAGGAGGCCCAGGTTGGGCAGGTGGCTTACCAGGTACCGCAGAGGAGGAGAAACGAGGACAGGATCGACCAAGGAGGAAGGGGGAATGTTATCCCCGGTCCGGGAGGCGGACACGTCGGAGTAATCAACGGAGGGGCTGGGCTAGGAGCTTCTCGCAAGGGAAGTCTCCACCAAATCTACAAAAGGAGCGTCGCCTCGACGTCTCAGACCCCCCCTCCACTGAACGAGATCACCTTCTCGGAGGAAGACATGCTCTGGAACGAGAACCCCTTCCATGACGCTCTGGTGATCCAGGCCGCGATCGAGGACTTCACCGTCGACCGAATCCTCGCGGATAACGGTAGTTCGGTGAATGTCATCTTCAAGAGAACATTCGTCGGTCTTCAGGTGGAAGCATCCCGGGTTCAGGCGGCGGACGGGCCTCTCTTTGGTTTCTCGGGAGAGAAGAAAGAGGTGGAAGGAGGGGTGGAACTACTGGTCACTCTCGGGGGAACCTCGATTCGATGTCGCTTCGTCATCGTCGACGCACCCAGCGGCTACAACGCCATCTTCGGATGGCCCCTCATCAACTACTTCAAGGCCGTTCCGTCGTCATATCATCAGTGCCTGAAGTACTGCCGAGACGACGTCCAAGTCAGGATCAGAGGAGATCCCAAGGCCTCCAGGGAATGCTACCTGAATGCGGTCAGCACCATCAGCTGGATGGGTGACGCAGAAAGGTTGGAGAGGATGATGGAGCAGGAGGAGGGCCTGCAGGCTGCCGAGGAGCTGGAGGAAGTGGAGGTGATCTCCCCGAGAGGAGAGCCTGAGCTGCTGAAGATCGGAGGAGCCTTGCCCCCGGAAGGGAAGGTGGAGATAGTTGCTTGCCTGCAGGAGAATGCGGACATCTTCGCGTGGAGCGCCGCCGAGATGCCAGGGATTGATGCTGATGTTGCATGTCATCGCCTCAACCTGGATCCAACGACGGCCCCAGTCTGTCAGAAGCAGAGGAAGAGCGCCACCGCGCTGGCGGGACCAATCCGGGAGGAAGTGGGGAAGCTGCTGGAAGCGGGTTTTGTTTCGAAGATCCAGTATCCAGGCTGGGTCTCCAATGTTGTAATGGTGAAGAAGTCGGGAGGAGGCTGGAGACTATGTATCGATTTCTCTATGCTCAATAAAGCTTTCCCCAAGGATTGTTATCCCTTGCCTCAAATCGACGCGCTGGTTGATTTCGCCATCGGGTTTCCCGTAATGAGCTTCCTTGATGCCTTTTCAGGATATCACCAGATCCGGATGCATCCCCCCGATTGCCGCGACGTTTCCTTCATCACCAGCGACGGATGCTATAGCTACAAGATGATGCCCTTCGGGCTCAAGAACGCCGGCGCGACATATCAAAGAATGATGGATCACGTCTTCAGAGAGCAAAAGGGGCGGAATCTGGAGGTCTACGTTGATGACCTGCTCGTCAAGAGCAAGAGCGCCGCAGAGCACGTAGCGGATCTGGCAGAGACCTTCGCCACCCTGAGGAGGTACAAGATGCGGCTCAATCCGGCCAAGTGTGTTTTCGGCGCGGGAAGGGGGAAGTTTCTAGGGCACCTCCTTACTCCCCAGGGGGTGGAGCCTAACCCCGACAAGGTGAAAGCCATCGTGGAGATGGCATCCCCGAGAGATTCCAAGGAAGTTCAAAGGTTGACCGGAAGGCTGGTAGGTCTTAGCCGGTTTCTCTCCAAGGCCGGAGAGAAGTGCTCCCCATTCTTCAAGGCCCTTCGGGGCAACAAGAAATTCGAGTGGACCCCGGAGTGCGAGGAGGCTTTCATAAAGCTCAAACAACAGCTGACCCGAGCTCCTCTCCTTCAGGGTCCGCAGGGCGGTGAGGATCTCTTGCTCTACCTAGGGGTGGGGGCTGAAGCAGTTAGCTCGGTGCTGGTCCGAGAAGAGGGAAAGAAGCAGCTTCCAGTTTACTACGTGAGCCGGGTGTTGAGACAAGCCGAAGCAAGATATCCGATCCTCGAGAAGTTGGTTTTCGCCTTGGTGGTTTCGGCCAGGCGACTCCGTCCGTATTTCCAAGCCCACTCTATCAAGGTAGTCTCCGACCACCCCCTGAGGAGTATCTTGGACGGAGTGGAGCACTCCGGCAGACTAGTCAAGTGGGCTGTGGAGCTGAGTGAGTTCGACATCTCCTACCCCCCAAGAGTCGCGATCAAAGCACAAGCCGTGGAGGATTTCCTGGCCGACTTCTCGGCCGAGGTCGAGGCGGATATGGGCATCTCTCGGCCAGTCCCCTGGAAGATGTTTGTGGACGGCGCGTCGGGAAGGCACTCCGTGGGAGCCGGGGTGGTGTTGGTTAGTCCTCAAGGAACTAGGATCGAGCAAGCCATCGAGATCCTTTTCCCAGTAACCAACAATCAGGCGGAGTACGAAGCCATGGTGGTTGGCTTGCGACTCGCCAAGGAGCTGGCCATCAGAGACATCCAGGCTTTTACCGACTCCATGGTGGCCGCATCTCAGATTCAGGGAGAGTTCGAAGTTCGAGATCCCATTTTGCAGCAATATCTGGTTAAGGTCAAGGGCCTGATCGGGGGATTCCGATCCTTCCACGTCGAGCACGTGCCCCGAGAACGCAACTCCGAGGCAGACTGCCTTGCAAAATACGGCCCTCGGGCTGGGGGAATCGCCGTCGAGTTATTTCGACCATCCATCGAAGAAGGCGAGCTGATGGAGATCGATCAACGAGCCTCGTGGAGGGATCCGTTCATCACGTTTTTGACAACAGGCCGACTACCATCCGACGAGCAAGATCAGAGAAAGTTCTGATACAAGGCCGCGTATTACTTATTTCAAGATGGCGAGCTCTATCTCAAGATCATCTCAGGCCCCCTGACCCGATGCTTGTCCGAGCTCGAGATTCCTCGGGTCCTCGAGGAGATTCACTCAGGAGAGTGCGGCAGCCACTCCGGGACCCGCACCCTGGAGCAGAGAATTTTGAGGCACTGGTACTTCTGGCCAACCATCCGAAAGGACGCAGAGGCCTACTCCAGAAAGTGCTCCCAATGTCAACTCTTCGCGCCCCTCACGCTCCAGCCGGCTCAGCAACTTCGCTCGATCACCGCTCCGTGGCCTTTCGCAATCTGGGGAATGGACTTGATCGGCCCGTTCCCTCAAGCTAGCGGACAAAGGAAGTTTGTGCTAGTAATGGTCGACTACTTCACAAAGTGGATCGAGGCCAAGGCTCTGGCCAAGACCACGTCTCAAGTCGTCAAGAACTTCATCTGGGGAGAAATCGCATGCAGATTCGGGATCCCTCTGGCCATCATCACCGACAATGGGTCGCAGTTCGCCAGTTTGGAGCTAGGGGACTTTTGTAAGCAGTTGGGAACCGACCTTCGGTTCGCCTCGGTACACCACCCCCGGAGTAATGGGCAAGTGGAAGCCGTGAACAAGCTCATCATCAACTTGCTGAAGAAGAAGATCACCAACCTCAAGGGAAATTGGGCCGAACAACTCCCTTCTGTCCTATGGGCTCTCAGGACCACCCCAAACTCAGCCACAGGGGAAACACCCTTCAAACTGTCACACGGGTCCGAGGCACTCATCCCGGTCGAATTTGAGATGCATAGCCCAAGGGTCATCGCAGCCGAAGACGGAAGCGAGGAATGGCGGCTAGAGAATGAAGAGGCTCAGAGGCTCTCCCTAGATTATGTGGAAGAGCTTCGGGACTTGGCCTCCATACGCCAGGAAGAAATCAAGAGACGCATGGCGAGGCATTTCGACAAAAATGTCCGCTTAAAAAACTTCCTCGCAGGAGACTTGGTCATGAAGAAGGTGGACGCCGCTGGGCGGGGAGCCGCCGTAGGCAAGCTGCATCCCAACTGGGAAGGACCTTTCATCGTCCAAGAAGCCTTAGCCACGGGAGGCTATTACCTACAAGATCAAGCAGGGGAGCAGCTGACTGGGACCTGGAGTGGGGATGATCTGAAAAGATTCTACCCATAGCGGTAACCCATGTATCTATTTATGTAAATATAGTTGATATACAAAGGATGCAGGATTTCATCTCTCTTGTGTTAAGCACGCCTCAAGGCTTCTGTGTGTTTCCATGGTCAGCCTCGTAGTCGACTTCGGGAGGCAGTGGTCAGTTTGTTCCTCATACATAGCCCAGTACGGATGATGGGACGATGCTTCGGGATTTTAAGCGCTCTTGTAAGACCGGGCCTCTGCATTGTCGGTCGAGATCAGCTCCCCCCTTGCATGTCGGCCTATGTCTCTCCGAGTGCATCTCTCTTTCGTCTGGAGGAACTACGAGGAACAGATCCGCACCCTGATCCCCCGGACCCGAGGAGAGGCCGGCCTTGTAAAACACCTAGAAGGAAAAAGTCTCAAGTGAACAACAAGGCAGGATAACCTGCTGAAGGGAGGGCGTGGACGAGCCCAGGGGTGTGTCGACTCCGAGTGCGTCCGAAGAGGACCCTCGATGTACACCACCCCCGTTCGAATCGTGGCTAGAAGCGATCTTCGCCATCAAATCGAGATACGTGCCCTCAACCCGTTCTTACTAAATAGCCTAGTGCGGATGATAGGACGATGCTTCGGGACTTTAAGCGCTCTTGTAAGACCGCGCCTCTGCATTGTCGGCCTAGATTAGCTCCCCCCTTGCATGTCGGCCTAGGTCTCCCCGAGTGCATCTCCCCTCCGGCTAGAGGAATTCTAGGGAACGGGTCTGGACGCCAACCCCCCGATTTGGCAGGATTAAGAGCGTCTCTCCGGAGAGAGTTTCTTTCTTGTCAAGATGTCTCTGAGATTAATCTCCAAACTATGTAAGGATGCAGGATTTTATTCAAGACTTCGAGTTGAGCAGCGTCATAAGCCCGGTATCCCCACGAGCTCCTCTCCTCGGGAATCGGCCGATCTCCTCGATTGTAGTTCAAGACTTCGAGTTGAGCAGCGTCATAAGCCCGGTATCCCCACGAGCTCCTCTCCTCGGGAATCGGCCGATCTCCTCGATTGTAGTTCAAGACTTCGAGTTGAGCAGCGTCATAAGCCCGGTATCCCAACGAGCTCCTCTCCTCGGGAATCGGCTGATCTCCTCGATTGTAGTTCAAGACTTCGAGTTAAGCAGCGTCGTAAGCCCGGTATCCCCACGAGCTCCTCTCCTCGAGAATCGGCCGATCTCCTCGATTGTAGTTCAAGACTTCGAGTTGAGCAGCGTCGTAAGCCCGGTATTCCCACGAGCTCCTCTCCTCGGGAATCAGCCGATCTCCTCGATTGAAGTTCAAGACTTCGAGTTAAGCAGCGTCGTAAGCCCGGTATTCCCACGAGCTCCTCTCCTCGTGAATCGGCCGATCTCCTCGATTGAAGTTCAAGACTTCGAGTTGAGCAGCGTCGTAAGCCCGGTATTCCCACGAGCTCCTCTCCTCGGGAATCGGCCGATCTCCTCGATTGTAGTTCAAGACTTCGAGTTGAGCAGCGTCATAAGCCCGGTATCCCCACAAGCTCCTCTCCTCGGGAGTCGGTCGATCTCCTCGATTGCGAGAATGAGAGGCCCGCAAGTTATGATTCGGCAACTAGGCCAGGTACGACTGCGTCACGCACAGGTGGGCGAGCAGGCCTCGCGCGAGTAGGCGAGCTGATCTCGCGCGAGTAGGCGAACTGGTCCCACGCGGGTAAGCGAGCTGGAACCGCGCGAGTAAGCGAGTCCCGGAGGGCATGCGAGTATGTCCCACGCGCCGACCCGCGCGGTGCGCGAGGTTCTCCCAGCAGGTTCACGAGTACCCGGGCACAGGGGAGAGTAGGTCCCTGCGAGCGGATGATCGATGACGGGACCATCCCCCTGCGATATAGCGAACGCTCCTCTCCGAGCCTACGAGCCTAGCGAGCGACATGTCAGAAAAATGAAGGGGCACAAAATTTGTATTAAATCACAAGTCCAAAATCGATTTACAAAAGGAATATCGGCGAGCGACTAGGACTCCTCGTCGCCAGTATCTGGACGATATTCGTCGTCTCTGATATCACCGACATCTACCGAATCATCGCTCTCGCTTCCGCTGCTGCTTCCGCTGCCGCTTCCGCTGCTGCTGTCATCGGAGTCACCGGAGCTGGTCGGCGGCGAGGCGCGGTACGGCGGGATGGTCCCCTCGGCGAGTAGCTCGGGAATGAGCTCGTCAACAGTGAGCGGCTTCTCCCCCTCGACGAGCTGGCCCCCGAGCCTGAGGCGCACGAGTATGACGTTCCCCGCCGCCCGCGCAATCTCGCGGCGAACAGAGGATCTCTCCTCCCAGAGTACGCGTGATTGCTTCACCACTCGCTGTAAGACCCCATTTTTTTTTCGATTCCAATTCTCGGGGTCTTATGCCCAGAACCGCCGCTTTGAGGTGACACCTTCGCACCCGGGAAGGTAGTCACTACAACGCGCCGATTCTGCCGGCCTTTTCGATCACAATCAAGTAGCAAGTAGAATAGTAAAGAGAAATGCAGTCCATAATATAATATCACATATAAATAAAAACTCCACGAAGGGAGTGTCCACAGTATAACATCAGAGTAAAAATAGAGTACTGAAAGGAAGAGGGCTTAAGCCCGGTACAACAACACCTCACTACATAGTCACTCAAACGGAAGCTGAAAAACAAACTGCTACTAAGGAACGGAACTCACGGTCCCGGCTGTCTGAACTCCTGAGCTAGACTGCCCTGTCTCCAAGCGCACCGGCCTCCTGGGCTGCTCCTCCGGGTTGGGCTCCACGATTCCCTAAAATGATGTGGTTCGAAAACCGTTAGTCTATAAGACTAAGCCCTATCATCCCCCACCCCTTCCCCCATGCCCTAAGGCACCGAGCGAAGAGGAAGACAGGGAAGGACATGAAGGTGGAGAGTAGTCAAAAGCAGATGACGGTGGAACTAACTAGCAAGTTATGACAGGGGAGCAATATAAGTGTTGTAATAGGTAAAATAGAAAGGTAAGTAAGTAAGAAATTAAACCTCCACTTATGTGAGTACACATAAGCCAAGGGATCTTCTACAAGGCTCCCATCGTATAAATGTCCCATTCCACTTATACGTTGGGGTGTCGGTTAACAAACAGCAGCATATATATATATATATTGAAATTAACCTTTGATTTATAAACTTGCCCACACAAGCTTATAGACCAAGGGGTCGTTTTGCAAGTCCTAAAGTATAAGCGTCCCATTCCACTTATACTTTAGGTGTCAAGGTTGTTATGAATGATTATGGCATGCAGCTATATGGTGGGTATGATGATCAAGCAGTGCAACTCACACACCCAACTTTGTGTACACAAACCTTTAGTTCCCCCTTTCAGAGCCGTTACCTCCCAGGATACCTCCGTAGTGGCAGACGGAAGCGGTGGGTTGGGCCTCGCCCACCTCAAAACCAGTAAAAGCACCACTGGTCTGACCTATCGTACGCCCTCAACGCTTGGTGCACAAAGCGGACTCCTGCGTACTCTTGCCGACTGGACCGCCGGACTTAACCTTGGCTAAGTGCTAGTCACCTTGCCGAGTCAACGATATCGGTGTCGGTGCAATCGAACTCCCCGATATCGAGAACCCACCACCTTAATCTTTCCTATTTTTTATGCACATGCAGTAGTTAATATAAGAAGTCAAGAGTAAAGCTCCCGGACCAAACCGTCCGGCTCAACCACAAACCGAGACTAAGCTCCCCGGACTAAACCGTCCGGCTCAATTCCAAACCTCATCCCTTGAGCACCGCGGGATGGCGCCCCTTTGAACACCTCGGGACGACTTAACCATTACCAACCCTAACTAATGAGTGTGTGCAATGTGAATCCCTATTAGGCTAATTACTCTTTCGTTTGTTTTAAGATTTACGTTAGCCCAGGACTGCCCCCGGCATACCCCGTGAAGGGCTCTCAAAGGGCACTAGGAACCAAGACGACGGCATTACGGCCCGAAGTTCCCTTTCGCAAGGCACTTATTATTATTGGTTGTTTTTCCCTTCCCCGTTCCCTCTATAAATTGCATCAAACTAAACCTAGGGTGGATTTGACTCTTCACTCTTACGGGGACGGCGATCTTTCGTCGGATCTGTGCTCCTTCTACCACAACCACTCACTTCTCGTCACTCCTTAGAACCTTCCATGACAACCTATCTAAATCCATCCCAATCAGCACATTGAGAAACTCTAACATTGCCCTAAGTCGTCTCCAAATGCGATCTTTTACGAAAACGCTAAATGCAGACCAGCCTACACTATATGATGACCTTGATAGAATGTCCTTTGTGTTTTCTTCCATACGGCCTAAGTTAATTTCTGGGGGCCTATCATGACATTATTGAATCGATTTTTCTGATAATAATAATTTTTCCAATTAACCTAATAATTAATTAATTTTTATTAAATCCAAGGTCTTCCAAATTTGTACAAGGATCATACTTTTCAGTCATGTATAAATCATAATAAATTTAAGACAAATATTAGTGTATCTAAAAATAACATATACAAGATTTGACAATTTTCCCTATGGTCTAAGAGGCCTAAACTTAATTTTGCAATAATCCATTTTCTTCATGTCTAATGAATAAACTACATCAAATACTCTTCCAAATAGTTTAGATTAATTACAGGGTAGTAGAAATACTATGAAAACAGTACTATAAAGGTTTCATAATTTTCTTGCTGGAAATTAATTTATAATAAATCATTTACCAAAAACCCTAATCTAGCATGCTTGTGAATCAAGTACTAAATCCATAACTCCAAAAATCCATAGAAAAATCTCACTGATTCATAATGATTTAAAAACACTATTTACCAACTTTCATAATTTTTCAGAGAATATTTATGCCATAAAATATTTTTAAAACATAGAGCCCTTTAATAATACTTGTGAAGGAACTATTCTATTTAATCAACATAAAATTGAACTAAAATTCATGGGCATTCCTACTGGCCAAAAACATCTAATTCCAGAGTTTCAAGGGGGCCTTATTTGGATTAAAAATCTTTAATAAATAAAACATCAAAAAGGGCTATACCCACATTCATGAATGAAGTACTAGAAATACCTATCCAAAAATTCTAGCAAAATTATCCAAGGGTCCTAACTACCCTAGAAACACACTACCCCAATTTCATGGCTTTTAAAAGAGTTTAAGATACTGTTTTGACCTAAAATCCCTTCTACCCTAAAACTAGGGTTTAAGTTTTGAGGTAGCTACCTACATCAAAATTATCTGACATTACAACCAGAGAGTTACAAACTCATTAACAACCTTTCCACCAAATCTCAAGGCCATACAAGGGCATTTGCCCCTATGTCCTTCACAAACCCCCAAAGTCCACCTTTAGGGTTTTAACCTGGGCCCTAGGGTAAACTTACCCTAAATTATCCCATATTCCCTAAGGATAATCTTATGACCAAAATAAACCAGTGGTAAAAATCTCAACCTCTGTTGAGGTGAGATGATCATACCAGAGTGCAAGGAACCTTCTCACTAACCTTCCTTCTACTAGGTCAAAACTAGGGTTTAGAGGATTCCTAATCAAAACTCAACCAAATGAGTTGAAATTTGAACCAGACCTATATACCTATACCAGGGACACCTCACCAAAATTTGGGAGGGTTTGGAGGTCATTTGACCCTTCAACTACCTTACCCTAGCTTTTCTAGGTTTAGGGCAGAACCCTAAGTTACACTATCCCAAATGGTCTCCAATTTTTATAGGAGTTAGGTCTAGGTGATATTGAGTCCCTGTCCAAATTTCAAAGCATTTGAACCAAGTATTAGGTGTGGGGAATTTTTCAAAGATCTGCCCTATTTGTAGGACCTACCCTAGAATAATGGCCCTATAGGTCAAAATACTTGTCCTAAAATTTTCCATAACATATCAAACTGTAGATAATTAAAAATCCTACAACATTCATGTTGATCAAATTTGATGGACAAGCCTCTAAAGGGCCTAAATAATTTTTAGAAGAAAACTACCCTAGTTGTAGGACATACCCTTACTAAAAAAGCTCTACAGGGCAGTCCCCTCATCCAATTTTTCACCACTACATATCAAATTGTAGGTATTCAAAAGACCTACAACTTTCATGTTGTACTCTTTTTCATGTGGTGCCCATAAGAGGCCTAAATTTAATTTACAGTGAAACTGTTTAAATTAAATACAGAATTTGAATATAAATAATCATTAAATCATAATCTAGGGTTGCACGGATCTTAAAGCGGATCCGACGGGAGCTGTACTTCATCTTCTCCAAATGGCCTGAACCAGAACCCGTGAGAAGTGCTTATCACGGGGCTGTTCCCGGCCATTAGGGGCGGCGCCACCACCGGGAAACAACTCCTACATGTTCCCGGTGGTGGGGGCTAACCTTGCCGGCGGCTAGGGCGGCCGGAGGTGGCGGCGCCGCCCTACCCGAGAGCTTCAAAACTCCATAAAAAATGGAAATTTCTGAAATTTTAAGCTTTTGCTCCGGTTCGTTTGAGCATGAACTCAACTCCTAAACAATCCTAGGATCTAAACATGAGAGAAAAGGTGAGGGAGGACCTGATTTCGGGCTTGGATGCGAGTTGAACGGCGGGATGCCATGGTGGCGGCGGTGGCGGCGTTTCTCTCCTTGATGGCTCCGGCAAGGGTTCACCCCCCCTTCTCTGATTTCGAAAATGGTCTCCCCTCTCTCCTAAGTGAGTATATAAAGAGGAGAGGGGGAGAGGGGCGGTTTTCTCCAAGAGGCAAAACACCTCTTCATGTGGGGGGGTGGTTAGAGGAGAGAGAGGGTGGAAACACCTCTTGATGGCCGGGAAAAGGGTGGGGGGAGGAGGTGTCAACCTCTAGGTGGCTGTTGGCCCCTCTTTGGCCGAACTCATGCCTCCTCCCTCTTCAAAACACCTCTTCACCTCTCCACCACCTTTTCTCTCTCCTCTATATAACCAAATACTTATTTTTTTCTCTCTCCTAGTCATCCTCACGAATTTTCTTCCCTAGAAGCCTAAAGGCATCCCATAAAATTAATATTAAAACCTTAAATGCCATATGAGAGGGGGGCTCACCATTCTACCATGAAAATACCCTTAATTCACACTTTCTCTCTCCTATATTTAGCCTATTTCTCTCTTCTTTCTCTCTCCTAGTCAACATGTTGGCTAGCCTAGGGTTTAGGCTATAGGCAGCCATAATAACTCCTAATAAAACCCTATGAGTCTACATGAGGCGGCTTGAGCCTGAGTTAACCCAATTGAGCTAGGTTTGACTTGATTTGGGTTTAGGGTTGACTTGGTCAATTTGACCTTCTGAGTCAACATCAATAGACCCCTAGGGACCCATTGACCTCCCCTAAGGCCTAGGTATGGTTAGGTAGGGTAGACTTGGGGTAAAGAGGGTGAGTTGATCCAGGGCAGGGTTACTTTGGCCTAACTAGGGCTTAAGTTGACTTGGGTCAACTTAGCCATTAGGTTTGCACCCAATGAGTCCTTGGTGACCCATTGATCTCATATTAGGTCTAGGAATGCCTTGGAGTCAGATTGAACCCACTAGGCCACCAAAATTAGGGTTTTAAGATTTTACTATTTGCAGCCCAAGTGAGTCTCAACTAACTAGTTGGGTCACTTGACCTCCTAGGTTCAACCTAGGACTTGGTATGACCTAGGAATGTTCAAGTCACTCCTAAGGGGGGTCTAATTGAAAAATGGGATGTTACACTCGCGCCGGGTCTTCGGGTAGCGGGGTTGAGGAGCTCGGCCGTCCTTCAGCAGCGACCAGCCTCGTCTCCATCACCGCTGCGCGAGTTTGGGCCGCCTCCAGCTCGGCCTGGGAGGCGGCGAGCTTCTCCTCGCACTCGGAGAGCTTCTTTGCCGCTTCTATCTCGGCAGCCTGCAAAATGATCGACGTCAGGACCTATCGACGAAACAAATCGAGCAACCCACCCAAGGACAGCTCACCTCGAAGTCCTTCCAGCGGACTGACTGCATGCCAAGGTCGATGGCCTTCTTGGAGATGACCTTGAGGGCGTCGGTCGTCTCCAGCAGCTTCCTCGCCGAGTAATGCCCCAGCTCGGCAGACCGCGCGAGCGCGCAGGCCGACTGATGGGCGAGCTCCAGCGGGGTCAGCTCCAGGACGGACTCCGCATCGACTCGCCCATATAGGGCGTGTAGGACAGCGAAAGCCTCCCCCTTGTCCTCCCAGTCGGTCGACCAGGACGGGAGATTGGTGCTCAGCGACACCGAGTTATCCTCCGCCGACCACGTCACGAGCGGGCGGCCGTAGGCGTCCACCACCCCCTGCCCGAGGCCGTAGTTGGGGTGGAAGTGGGGCGACTGGGCGCCCGTCGGTGACCGGCGATTGACGGATTGTGGCGACGAGGTCTTCGCCCTCTTCCTCGCGGGACCCTGCGAGCTAGCCCGCGACTTTCCCTTAGTCGCCTTCTTCTCCCCAACGTCGGTAGGGGGGCGAACGTCCGAGCGCGTAGTGGCGACTTCCTTCGCCGAAGGAAGAGGCTTCTCCGGAAGCTCGTTGGAAACTGCGAAACGCGCGACAAAGTTAGCTTCGGCGGCAAAAGGGCGAGCGAGTAACCAGGACGCATTCCGAGCTCGGCTTACTTTCATTAGGGTGGACTGCCTCGAGCACGTTGACGTTTAGACGCCAGAAAATGACGTCAAAGCGCCGACCGCGGAAGTATTCGAAGAGCTGCTCGCGAGCTCCTTCGAGGATGGGAGGAAGGAAGGCGACGTCGGCTGGTTGGTGCGGCCTGCCGAGAATACCGCCGAAGTCGCCGTAGACGACCACCAACTGCTCGCTCCAGCGGTGGACCTTATTCGCGGTCCCGACCAACGTGCAGACGTGGCTGCTAAAAAAGATGACTCCCTCTGAGGTCACCGCAAAGGCGAAGATGCGGCGGAAGACGGAGAGGTCGAAGGCGATCCTCTCTTCCCGGAGGAAGCACAGGAACCCCATGATGATCGCCACGTCGTTGGGATTGATCTGCGCGGGGAAAATCCCGAAGTAGCGTAGGATCTCGCAGAACTCCGGCCAGAAGGGTAGCCGCAGGCCGGCGTCGAAATGCCGCAGCGACAAGACAAGGGCGCCCTCAACATAGGTGTTGAGCCGCTCGCTGCGAGTAGGAAGCCTCGCCGAATAGTCCTCGGGCAGCAGGCGCTCTTTGAAGGCCGCCAGGTCCTTCTCTGAGGTAACGGACTTCTTGAATGCCGCATCCGCGAAGTTAATGGCATGAGCTTGTCGGCGAGCGCTGGCGTCGTCACCGACCATGTTTGCGAGCTATAAAAAGAGAGAGAGAAGGCGAGCTGGATGTTCAGATACTCGCCGATACGAAGAGAAGATCGCTACAGCATACGCTTTATGACCCACCTACCCCTCCTATTTATAGATATGTCAAGGCAAGGGGGGGTCTGCCCGGCTCGGCGAGTATCGAACGAGCTCGCACAGTGAAAAATAAGAGGCGACATCGCCAGAAGTCCTAGAGCTCGGCACACCACAAAGAAAGCGCACACACGAAGGATCAGAAGGCGAGAATACTCATACACGCAAAGACGAATTAATCAATAAAAAGAAAAAATACAGATGTCCGAAGGGAATTCAAAGTCGCGCATGGCGAGCTACATTCAAAAAACAAAAATACTATGGCGCCCTAGGCCGCTCAGAGGGGTGAGGATGTCGCCCAGCCCAGCCGATCTCGCGTGCACGCCGGTAATGCTCCGTCGCCAACGCTGTCGCATCGTCGCCGAGCCGGAGCTGCTCCTCCATCCTCGCCAGACGTCCAGCAGACCCCATGCTCGCCCGGATGCCGGCCAGCTCGTCAAGCACCAGCTGCAGGCGGTGGTTGTTCAGCTGCAGCTGGCGGTCATTCTCTTTAACCATATGGAAGCGAGCTTCGTAGTTCTCCAAAGTCGCCTGGAGCCCTTCGACCTTGGCCATCCTCGCCTCCAGAGCCGAGATGCGTCAGTGAGGGTCGCAGATAGCGAGCTGGTCGAACTTGCTCTCCAGCTCCATGTGGGCGCGAATGGCAGCCTGACGATACTCGCTCCCGGACAGCCCGATGGCGTCAATGAAAGCCGCCCCAGAGGTCGTCGGGCGATCTGATAAAGCAGGAAGGTAGATCGTCAGGACAGAAAAAGCAGAACAGTAATCAAAGTAGTAGAAGACTCACCGCGGCGAGGAGATCGGGATCGGCGCGGCGAGGGAGGTCGCCCGGAGGTATCTCGCCTCCCCGAAGAGTTGCTCGGAAGATCGGCAGGCCTGCCCTGCCCGCGCTCTCCCGACCCTCGGCCGACGTAGTCGGGGTCTCCAACCCGCGGAGGGAAGTAGGACGGCCGCTGCTTCTCCGGCTTCTTCAACGGCGGCGGAGCTTGAGATGAGCTCGCCGGGTGGAGTGGATCCCTCGGCGCAGGAGGTGGAGGAGGTCGCGGAAGATCCGACCTCTTCAAAGCAGACAAAGGCGGCGCCGGGGGCAGGACGGTGCCCGGCGCCTGGCCGGGAGCGGCGCTCAAGGGTGGCGGCGGCGGCAATAAGGCGCTCGCCGAGACTACCTTCCCACCACTCGCAACGGTGGGGGCCGCCCTGCTCGCCGGAGGATCCTCGCGCGCCGACCCAGACAACCCGGCGGGAATTTCTTTCACCGGCAGCTCGCTCGCCGGAGGGGTGCCCTTCACCAACGTCGCCCCCGACGCCTTCCCTGATCTAAGACCCATCCGGACCGTGTAGGCGGTCTTGGACGGCCTATCGGCCGCCAGGGCGAGTAGGGGGGCCGAGCTCAGCGGGACTACGTCAAGAGTCGCGTCCGCGACAGTCGGAGAGCCTGCATAGAAAAGTTGTCAGTAAAGAGGAAGCGGCGACAACCTAGCAGGAAAGATTTCCAGATGGTGACCTGTCACGGTGATGACCTCGACCTGAGCCGCCGCGGATTCCTCCGGCGGGCTGTCCCGAACAGATCCGAGGAGGTCGTCAAACCCGAGATCGCTCAACAGCTTCTGGGTACTGGAAGAAGCTGCGGGATTTCCAGTCGCAGCGACGACTTGATTCAGCGGTGGAGGCGAGTCGACCACCGTAGTGGCGGACTGCTTGACCTTCTTCGGCGGGGTCAAGGCGGTGGCGTCTTCCTCGCGCGGCCTTTTCTGTCTGGCTATGCCGAGGAGACCAGACAGGGCGGCGAGATTGTCCATCAGCAACTTCTCAGCATCCGACATTTTCGGCGAGCTTCAGGGTCCGTCTCGAAAATCAAGCCCCCCTATTTATAGGCTACTCTACCAGCAGGCGACGATGCGAGCTGTCCAGATACTCGGCAGAGGTACTCGCCGAATAAGCGTTGGATGTTTCTTTCCGGGCTCCTACGTCGCCCAAAAAGAGCGGGGATTGTGTACAACCCGTATTCGACGAGGGTGGGTCCTACCACCGCCAGGTCATCAGAAGTCAAAGTCAACAAGGCAAGACGGGGATCCAGATCAGCACCCCAGGCCGCAGGAGGTTCAGTTGAGTACGGCGAGCTCCCCAGGCCAACTCGCCAGGTGGCGACCATGACCAGATGCTCGCCTCTTCTAGGCGAGCTCCCCAGGGAAGTCGCCAACTCGCCAGGGTGGGGGTATAAGTAGGACCCCCCCCCCTCCTTGGATTTCCCTATAAATAGGACCCCAGGGGTACGAAGGAGGACAAGCAATTCTCGGCCTGAGCCCTCGCGAGTTCTAGCAATTGCCCTCGACTCGCTATTGCTCAAGCTCTCCTCCTTCGTACCTAGCTCGGCCAATCTGGTTGAGAAGGGGTTGCTTCTAAGCAACTGGGTACGTGGTGGGACCTTCCTGCCGCAGCAACCTGGGGTCTTGTTCGAACAGTTTGCTTCTGTTTCCTGACCAGAGACCGTCTTTCTGACCGCTCGACCAGTAACTTCAGGTGGTCTAGTCCGATTTCTGAGGTTGAGATATTTCTCGGCTTCAACAGCCATGAAGTAGGACTTGATACCATTCTCATATGAAATCACTTATTGGTTACAAAAATTCTAGGTGATGATTAAAAA
Source organism: Platanthera zijinensis (assembly GCA_039513925.1). Lineage (NCBI taxonomy): Eukaryota > Viridiplantae > Streptophyta > Magnoliopsida > Asparagales > Orchidaceae > Platanthera > Platanthera zijinensis. The sequence goes on along the minus strand of CM077088.1, from coordinate 11,289,445 downwards.
AATAAGCAACTTGGGATAGAAATTAGATTATGTAGTTATCTCTCTTTCTCTTCAATATCCCACTCCCAAACATAGAAACAAAACAAATAAAATTGAGAAGAGGGAACCATGGCAGTATATCGACATTAAAAACAAGGCAAAATGGATAAACGAGTTTAGGAATTAAGTGTTGGGCAAGAGTTGGGAAGGAGGTACCAGAGCTTTGAGGGTCGCACTGATGCCCTGTTTAGGAGTTGAGAAGTGCTAGACAAGAGCTCGCAAGGAGGCACCAGAGCTCGATCTGCAGTCAGCTTTGAAGAGACAGGGATGAACAAGCTAAGAAGGCAAAAATGAAAAGAAAACTAAATCAAAAATGAAATAAAAAACAAAATCAAAAATCACTAAGAAGATCTTGCTTACCTGCAGAGCGTGCTGGCGGACGATGCCCAGGCCAATGACGGGGAAGCCAACAGTCTTGACTCTTGACTGAGAAAAAGACAGAGAAAGAGAGAATGAGGAGGCGGAGTAATCAGTTAGGGCATGCGATAGAAGGTGAAAAGGAAAAGAAGAACAAAATAAAAAACGAAATGAAAAACAAAATAAAAAATCACTAAGAACATCGTGCTTACCGGCGGAGCGTGCTGGCGGACGAAGCCTAGGCGGACGACAGGGAAACCAGCAGTGTTGACAGAGAAAGAGAGAAAGATCAGGAGAGAAAGAGCGCCGGAGAAACCGGAGGAAGGGCTGAGAAGAGTGAGCGAGAGAGAGATCGGGAGAGAAAGGGCGAAGCGAGAGAGAGAGGCAGCGGGATAGAGAGGGAGGAGAGCGGTTCGCGGCGGAGGATTACGCCATGTGCTTGAAGTTGGGGGAGAATGAAGGTTGCGGGATTGTGAGCAGCGGGGGACTTACGTTTTCGCGATTTGCCGAGGGTATTTCCGGAAGACCTTAATATCAGTCCGATTCAGCCATCCCAGAGTGAGGCCCGACCGGGGGATAGAGAGGGAGGAGAGCGGTTCGCGGCGGAGGATTACGCCATGTGCTTGAAGTTGGGGGAGAATGAAGGTTGCGGGATTGTGAGCAGCGGGGGACTTACGTTTTCGCGATTTGCCGAGGGTATTTCCGGAAGACCTTAATATCAGTCTGATTCAGCCATCCCAGAGTGAGGCCCGACCGGGGGGGTAGGCAGCTTGAAATGGAAGGAAGGAGGGCGTGCGACTGGGCGGCGAGGCAGCAGGTCGGCACACTGGATGCGGGCGGCAGGCGGCTAGCTGGATGCGGGGGATTGGTGACCTGGTGATGAGAAGAGTATCGGGATTCTCCTCATCTGGGCTCAAATTGATACTATCTATTTCATGATTTAGATATAATCTTCGTTGATATGACAATTCACTAATCTCATATTTTTATAATTTTCATTTAATAAAAAGTTGTGCACCTTTAGATAATGTAAGAAACAATCTTGGCCATAAAATAGACCTCCGGCCATTTAAGGTCTAAAACGAAGAAGATCGTGATCCATGAGGAGATCGGCTAGGTTACCGGGCATCGAGAGCGTGAGAGAGGCGAAAATGGGGGGTTTATTTTGGGACTGCAATTAAACAACTTTGTTGAATATTTTAAGTATTTTTCTTCTTATTTTGGCAGGCAATCATTGCTTTGTGGTTAGTCGTGTTCAAAAAGATCGGGCATGGTCCAAAAAAGGTCGGCTAGGCCCGGCCCGGGAAAAGCCGGTGTTCGCCGCTGCTAGCGACACTTCCTTTTTAATATTCTACCATCCGCAGGGGGATATTACTCAATCACTTGCAAACCACGTCTACCTCTGCCCATCACCCTGCTCAGGGATAACGCGCGGAGAGTTGAGGACATATTTTGGCTCTAATAGAATTTTGTGCGGTAAAAGTGGAGCCACTCCCTCTAAAAAGTACACAAACTGCGGATCTAGTGGATGAGTATGTCCCGATGCCAGTCGGAGGAGCTTGGTTGGCAAGCACAGTGGAGAACGACGGCCAGAGCAGCCCGCTCGTTTAGCAAGTGCAAATAGCCCGACATCTGCGGTTTTGTGCTCTCCGCCTACTCCTAACTTTCTATAAACTCATCATTAATATAAGAGTCTTGCATGTTTTTTCTTAGAGAAAAGTTTCAGGTCATGCAAGCAACACTCCCCTGAAATTCTTGGCATTCAAGACTAACTAGAAACAAATCTGAGATTAATGCCCATGAATGGTGTTAATGTAAAATGTCACCTCACAGTCAAAGTCGGTTTTTTCAACAAGTTTGACCGGTCCTCACCATTATTGCCAACCGCCACCTACAACCTCCATGTGACCACCTACAACCTCCATGTGGCCACCTACAACCTCCATGTGACCACCTACAACCTCCATGTGGTTATGACAACCACCATCTCTTCTAGCCTATAAAAGGAGAGACCCCCATGGGTTTAAAACACACCAGATCCGAGAAGAGGAGAAGAGGAGAGGAAGAGAGAGTTCAGAGGCGGCGGTTGTCCAAGGCAGCGGCGGCGGCGTTCGAAGGGAGAAGCGGCGGCGGCCGGCCATCATTCCGACGGGCGGCTCGGGAGCAGGTGGCTCCGGCGAAGTCGACGACCTTGGAGGTCGACCCATCGGCGGTGGAAATCTCAGGCGGAGGATTCCAGGAATCGACGACGGCAGGCGGCGGCATAGCCTCCAGACAGTGATCGGACAGAATTTTGGCGCGTCTCCGATCTTTATGATCTCAGTGTAACTCTGTATCAAACTCCCTATCATTTTAGTGGATCTTCCCCAGTGCTCTCCCCGTGGAGTAGGAGCTTCTCTCCGAACCACGTAAAAATATCTGTGTCGTCTGTGTGCTTGGTTTCTCGCTCTTTTATTATTGCGCTATTACTATTGCTCGCTCATTTCCGTTGCGTTGTCCGTGACAACACGTGTTACGGACAAGGACCAATTTCATAACAATTGGTATCAGAGGGAGGTTCCAACCTTGGACCTCCGTGAGCAATAACAATGGCGGCAAAATTCGAGATTCCAAAGTACGACGGAAAAATCGATTTTGGTTTATGGCAGAAAAGGATCAAAGCAGTTCTCATTCAGCAAAATCTCCATAAGGCGCTTCTCGGCAAGGAGAAATCCGGGAAGAAGGATGACGAATGGGAGGAGTTGGATCTGAAGGCCATCAGCACAATCCAGTTATGCCTAGCGGATGAAGTCATGTATAATGTAGTCGATGCTGAGACTGCAGCAGATCTGTGGAAGAAACTGGAGGAGCTTTACATGTCCAAGTCACTCACGAACAAACTCTACGTCAAGAAGCAGTTGTACAGTTTAAGGATGTCAGAGAGTACTCAGTTGTTGGAGCATATGAACGTGTTCAACAAGCTCACTTCACAGTTGCGAAGTATGGAGATAAAAGTCGAAGAAGAAGACCAGGCTCTTCTGTTGCTGTCTTCTCTACCGAAGTCATTTGATCATCTGGTCACCACAATTCTTTACGGCAAAGATACTCTGAAGATGGAGGAGGTGATGACAACTTTGCTCTCAAATGAAACTAGGAGCAAATCTGGCCCCAGCACCAGCGAAGGACTGTTTGTGAAAAGCAGCGAGCCGGCTAGAGGCAGATCAAGGGACAAAGGGAAGAAAGCAAATCGATTCAGATCCAAGTCCAAGACCCAGAACAACAAGTGTCACTACTGCAAAGAAGAAGGGCACTGGAAAAATAATTGTCCAAAGAAAAAGCTTAAGGAGAAGCATCAAGAGCCACAGCAGGCGGCCGTGGCATCAGACTCAGAGAGTGAAGCAGATGTACTTCATGTACGCTCCACTACTGACTCTTGCGACTCCTGGATCATGGACACTGAATGCTCCTATCACATGTGCCCGAACAAAGAATGGTTCCATAGCTTCAGGCAACATGATGAAGGACGTGTTCTGATGGGGAACAACTCAGAGTGCAGAACAATGGGGATTGGCAGCATCAGAATCAAGATGTTCGATGGAACAGTCAGAACGCTCACCGATGTCAGGTACGTACCAGATTTAAGAAAAAGTCTGATTTCTTTAGGTACTCTGGAGGCGGCCGGCTACTCCTACACCGGTGATGGCGGTTATTTGAAAGTCAAGAAGGGAGCTCTGGTGGTCATGAAAGGAGAGCGCTGTGGTACCATCTATAGGCTCATCGGCTCCACCATTACTGGCGACGCAGCAGTCTCTACGACGTCAGACGAAGACTCCTCTCTATTGTGGCATGCCAGGCTTGGCCACATGAGCGAGAGAGGATTGCTGGAGCTGCACAAGAAAGGTCTACTGAAAGGGATCAAGACGTGCAAGCTAGATTTCTGCGAGACGTGCGTTCTCGGGAAGCAGTGCAAAGTAAAGTTCGTGACGTCAAGCAAGCGCAGCAAGCAAGTACTGGAGTACATACACTCAGACGTTTGGGGGCCAGCCCCAGAGCCATCACTTGGAGAAACCAGATACTTCGTGACCTTCATCGATGATTTCTCAAGGAAGGTATGGATCTATTTTCTCAAGCACAAGTCTGAGGTGTTCGAGAAATTCAAAATCTGGAAGACCAAAGTGGAGAAGCAGACTGGGAAGGAGGTGAAATACCTCAGATCTGATAATGGCGGCGAGTACACCTCAACGGAGTTTCAGAACTACTGCAATCAAGAGGGAATCACTCGTCATCTCACCATTCCTGGTACACCGCAGCAGAACGGCGTCGCAGAAAGGATGAACAGAATCTTGTTGGAGAGAGCTCGGTGCATGCGTCTATTTGCAGATCTTCTGAAGTCTTTCTGGGCCGAAGCGATCAATACGGCTTGCTATCTAGTGAATCGATCTCCATCAATGTCACTAGATCTAAAGTCTCCACAGGAGGTTTGGTCAGGTACTTCCGTTGGTTACTCCGATATTCACATTTTTGGTTGTCCTGTGTACACACTGATGCAGGATTCGGAGAGGACAAAGCTGGATGCTTAGTCCAGAAGGTGCATCTATCTCGGCCAGAAGGCCGGCACAAAAGGGTTCAAGCTGTGGAATCCTGAAACCAAGAAGGTGGAGGTGAAGCGCGACGTCATCTTCGATGAGGCTTCTATGCTGAAGAAGTCTCAGTCTCATACCAGAGAAGCAGAAAGGACTCCAGTCTCACCAGTGCAGGTGGAGCTGGAAGAAAGTGACAAAGTTGACGACCATGATGATTCCTCCGACTCGGAGGATACAGATGTTGCACAACCTACTGATGCGGAACCATACACGATTGCTAGAGGAAAGGCGAGGAGAGAGGTTAGACTACCTCTCAGGCTACTAGACACTGTGGCATATGCTTTTCAGGTTATCTCCTCAGATCCCAGTTCCTACCGAGAAGCTGTAGAGAGTAGAGACTGTTCTCAGTGGAAAGCTGCTATGGTGGAAGAGATGGACTCACTTCAGAAGAACCAGACTTGGGACTTGGTCAATCTACCCAAAGGAGCTAAGACAATAAGCTCCAAGTGGGTGTTCAGGAAGAAGGAGTCTACATCAGGCGAGGACCAGTGGAGGTACAAGGCCAGATTCGTTGCAAAGGGGTTCGCGCAGAAGAGAGGTGTTGATTTCGATGAAATCTTCTCACCCGTGGTGAAGCATTGTTCCATACGGATGCTGCTTGCTATAGCAGCGATGTGGGACATGGAGCTGGAGCAGATGGATGTGAAGACGGCTTTTCTTCACGGCAGCCTAGACGAAGAGATCTATATACTGCAACCTGACGGGTTCGTTCGACCCGGTGACGAGAAAAATGTGTGCAAGCTGAAGAGATCTCTCTACGGCTTGAAGCAGGCTCCAAGGATGTGGAACAAGAGGTTTGACACCTTCATGACCTCACATGGTTACAGCAGGAGCCAGTACGACAGCTGCGTCTACTACAGATTTCTGGCAAATGGAGATATACTGATCTTGATGCTCTACGTCGACGACATGCTGATTGCTTGCAAGTCAGCTCGGGAGATTCAAGTTCTGAAGCAGACGCTACATGCTGAGTTCGAGATGAAAGATCTTGGTCACGCACAGAAGATCCTTGGGATGGAGATCAAGCGCGACAGAAAACGAGGTATGCTTTGGCTTTCTCAAACAGGTTATATCAAGAAAGTGCTGGAGAAGTTCAGTATGACGGAGTCGAAAGCAGTTTCAACTCCTCTGGGACAGCAGTTCAGATTATCTTCACAGCAGTGCCCAAACTCAGAAGAGGAACGTCAAAAGATGCTCAGGGTGTCGTACGCTAGTGCGGTAGGATGCTTGATGTACGCCATGATCTGTACCAGACCAGATATCGCTCAGGCTGTGAGCGTGGTCAGCAGATACATGGGGAATCCAGGGCGACAACACTGGGAAGCGGTCAAGTGGATTCTGCGATACTTGAAGGGAACTCCAGACGTCGGACTACTATTCAGAAGGAGCAAGGATGTTGGTGCTCTAGAGGGCTTCGTTGATTCCGACTACGCCGGTGACCTCGATAGGAGAAGATCTACCTCCGGGTACATCTTTCTTCTAGGTGGAGGTCCCATCAGTTGGAAAGCCACTCTTCAGGACATCGTTGCTCTATCGACGACAGAAGCGGAGTACATTGCTGCAGTGGAAGCCGCAAAGGAAGCCATCTGGCTTAAAGGTCTCACTAAAGAACTCAGGATCACTCAGGAAGCGGTGAAGGTGCACTGTGACAGTCAGAGTGCGATTTGTCTTGCCAAAGATCCGGTCTACCATGCAAGGACAAAGCATATTGATGTGCGCTACCACAAGTTGAGGGAGTTCGTTGGAAGTGGAGAGATTTTGTTGCTGAAGGTGCCCACGGAGGACAATGTTGCAGACATATTGACCAAGCCAGTGACAGGAGTCAAGTTCAAGCACTGCCTTGACTTGGCTCATATTTGTGCATGTTGATTAGGGTGACCCCAGGGAGAGGGGGTAGTTATTTCGGAGGGAGAAGATCCAAACTCAAGGTGGAGTACTTCACGCGTGAGGCGTCAAGGTGGAGATTGTTAATGTAAAATGCCACCTCACAGTCAAAGTCGGTTTTTTCAACAAGTTTGACCGGTCCTCACCATTATTGCCAACCGCCACCTTCAACCTCCATGTGACCACCTACAACCTCCATGTGGCCACCTACAACCTCCATGTGACCACCTACAACCTCCATGTGGTTATGACAACCACCATCTCTTCTAGCCTATAAAAGGAGAGACCCCCATGGGTTTAAAACACACCAGATCTGAGAAGAGGAGAAGAGGAGAGGAAGAGAGAGTTCAGAGGCGGCGGTTGTCCAAGGCAGCGGCGGCGGCGTTCGAAGGGAGAAGCGGCGGCGGCCGGCCATCATTCCGACGGGCGGCTCGGGAGCAGGTGGCTCCGGCGAAGTCGACGACCTTGGAGGTCGACCCATCGGCGGTGGAAATCTCAGGCGGAGGATTCCAGGAATCGACGACGGCAGGCGGCGGCATAGCCTCCAGACAGTGATCGGACAGAATTTTGGCGTGTCTCCGATCTTTATGATCTCAGTGTAACTCTGTATCAAACTCCCTATCATTTTAGTGGATCTTCACCAGTGCTCTCCCCGTGGAGTAAGAGCTTCTCTCCGAACCACGTAAAAATATCTGTGTCGTCTGTGTGCTTGGTTTCTCGCTCTTTTATTATTGCGCTATTACTATTGCTCGCTCATTTCCGTTGCGTTGTCCGTGACAACACGTGTTACGGACAAGGACCAATTTCATAACAGAATGGTTACTAACGAAAGTATCTAATTGTCAACCTAAATCACATAGATGGGGTGAATAGGTGAATCATGTGGCTTATAGCGGAATAAAAATCTAGTAAAAATAAAGCGCAGAGAACAAACACAACACAGACACAATGATTTATAGTGGTTCCCCAAACTGGGTACGTCCATTGTCCCGCCTCGCCTATCTAGCACTTCGGGCTAGAATGACTACTTCACCAGTACTCAGATTAATAATAATCTTACAACTCGAAGTCTTCCACTCCTACAAACTCGGAGAATAACTTCCCATATACTCAACCCTTCAACAAGGATCTACAAAAAACTCGGAAGAACAAACTTCCTACAAAGCAATAAGAAAAATATTGTTTGAAAGAAAACTTTTTTTCCTTAGATCTGAAAAATATAGTCTTTCTTTGTTGCTTGAAAGCTCTGACTGAATTCTTGAAGAAGAATTTGAATTTACTGCACAGATCAGATCTAAGAAACGACTGATCTCTGAACGAATGTAAATTTGGAATCTTGAGATCGATCAAGTTTTTTCTTTCCAAGAGGAATTACGGATCCGGAGAGTTGTCGGCGACAAAGTTCTTCGTGAAATCGATTTTAATTCCCGGTCGTTTTTGACAATATGAAATTAGAACACAATTCGATTTACGATTCAGGTTCTCTGAAATAATCCAGGACTATTTATAGACGATTCATCACTAACAGCTCGATTTCGAACTTAGGTCTACTGTACATGTGTACTGTACATGGCGGAAGCCCTTATTTTGGAAAGCCGTGAAAACGAGAACGATGCTGAATAAAAATTCACTTAAGTCCAATTCGTCGAGATATCACGTGTACTCTCCAGACTACTCGACGAACCAGTCAAAATGACTTGGGATAGAGCTTGTGTGAGATGTTTAGACTACACGAGACCTTTCGACGAATTAGTTGAAAGCTCTCGAGAGTACTCGACGAATTTTACTTGTTATCTCGACGAATTTTACTAAGAACCGACTAACCCCAACTATCTCTAGAGTACAAGGTAGTTCACTTGACTTCTCGAGAGGGCTCAACGAATCTCACGAGTACTCACGTAAGTACTCGATGAATTTTCTTGAGTACTTGGAGAATTTTACTTAGCCGTTCCGATCAGCAGTTCTCAGTGATCTCTCAAGTACTCCTGAGATCACTCGACAAATTCTACGAGTGCTTACGTGAGTACTCGATGAATTTAACGAGACCTCACGTGATCATTCGACGAATTTACCTTAGCCAAAATCTGTAACTTTTAAACAACAACTTGCTTTGTGATGCTAGATGAAGTACACCCCATTAGAGATATTACACATGGGTCAACACGATATTCTATACAATGAAGAATTATATTCCACATATCTATGTTTGAAGACTCCTTGTAACCTGACAATGGTTTGTACTTGACAATAAAAACATGCATCACACACAACTGAAACTAATCATAAAATACACCATCAATTCAACTTAGTTCAAGAGACTTTTCTTCAAATCAGGGTTATGATGGATACAATACTCAACAACTGGTGTCTGCTGGGTCCCCTTCGGAAGTATCCTGACGTCATGGAACCAGGGTCCTCCGGCCTCCAAACTTTCTGCCGGTGTGAGTCACTTCCCCCACCATAAGACCACGATGACTACCCTCGTAAGATACTCTTGAGCGACATATGTGGCAGGCCCGGATGTGTGTTCCAGCCGCACATTGATCGATGCATTGTCAGTATTATTGCATTCTTTCGGAGAACGAGCTCTGAGCAACATACGCCTATTCCCCACCAGCGTTTTTTGGCGTTGAGCGCATACGAGAGCCATACAGATGCCTCAAATACGGTTGGAATCCTTAACCTCTGGCAAACGGACTACATGGAGTAGCAGACAACTCCTCCAAAGGAGTATAAGCAATCCCTTTCGTTTCTCGAGGCAAGTGTCTGACCATCGAGTCACATCGTTTTGTCGAGATTTATCCAACAGGTGCTCGCTCGACGATTCACAACACTTCGCCAAGATCCGTCCGCTCGACAATTCATGACCTTCTAAATAACCGGTCAGAACAGTGATTTTGACGGACACTCGACACAAGGTCGCCTGGAATTCTTCATATTTAAATAGGCGGACTCTCGACATGAGGTCGTCTGAAATTTTTCATATTTAAATAGGCGGACACTCGACACGACGTCACCTGAAGTTTTCAAATCTAAATAGGCGGACACTCGACATGATGTTGCTTCCTATCTGAATAGGCGGATACTCAGCATGAGGTCGCCTTGAATTTTTCCAATCTAAATGATCAGACACTTGGCTTGGGGCAGTCTGAGTTTCTCTAATTCAAATGTGCGAGCTCTCAGACTAAGGTCGCCTACTATTCATAAGCACAGCATATTGTGAATGAAATCAAAATAACAGACTAAGCCAAGTCTTTTACATCATTAAATGAGTTTATCTATAACAAAAACAAAAACAAAAACAAAACAAATCTGCAGAAAGAAAACTCTGGAGCAAGTGACGCGGTCGGTTCTATGATGAGCTCTCCTCTGAGATCTGAGGTGCCGTCTCCGGATGATTCGTGAAAAGAGTCCGGTAATCATCTAATCGACATATGCAAATGTGGGCTTCAAAGCACTGGTCTCATTCAAGAGGCGAATCGTCGTTTCAGCCCCACGCTTGGCAGCTCGAGCCTGCTCCCGGTTGAGCTCTGCCTCTTCGGTCACTCTCTTTTCATGCAAAGACAAGAGATCGCAGAAGATTTACTTCTCCGCATAGGTAAGAGAGAAAAGGTTGTGAATATGCTCATATCTTACCTTCAATTTTTCTTACAGGTGGGAGTTCGCGGTCAATGCATTGTCGAGGAGACTCCAAGCCGCGCTTTTGTAAGAGAGAGCCCGTAAGTTCTCCGCGGCGGCTCTGGCGGACAAATCCGTCGCAGGAGTCGCCTCTATCTTCCGGAGATCGGCTGGACGTGCCGCAGACTGCCTTGTCGACCGTTAAAGCATGGCGATGAACCCGTCCCGAGATCGGCTGGGCGCGCCGCAGACTGCCTTGTCGACCGTTAAAGCATGGCAATGAACCCGGAAGGGTCGGCCGCCCCTTGGCCGCCCGAACCTTGGGCGACCTCGGCCTCGGTCGGCCCGGTCCAAAGCCGCGCAGCGCACGTGCAACCTTGGCCTCAACTATCCTCTCAAGTGCCGGCTGCCCCTTGGCCGCCGAAACCAAGGGCAGCCTTGACCGACTCACATACGTTGGCTGCCCCCCTTGGTCGCTCGGCAAGAGAGGGAAGGGGCGGTCGCGGCCTTGGCCAACTGACTCGTCGGGCCTCCCATTTTCCCGGACGAGCCTTTTCTCGGCACAGTGGTAGTGTCGTCGTTTCTCTAAAATTGACGATCTGCGTGCTCAAATTCGTATGTTTCTATTTGTACATCTGACAGTTGACAAAATTACCGGACTGTCCTTTTAAAACACATAAATAGCTTCATTCTCCTCTTCATTTGGATCCTTTTTTGGATTCCTAACTCTCTCCTTCTTCTTCCTACTTCTCTCTCTTCAATCTCTTTTTCTCTCTGCAGGATCTCCACCAGAGTTTGTCTAGACGGTCGAAGTTGCCCTCGAACTTCGTCATGCACTTGTAGGGTGGCAGACATTCTAACGGTTGCTCACTGCCTTCGGGCGTCCGCGTAGCGCCAAAGTAAGTGGCAAACTAGCTTTCTCTGCGTCAGCAAATCAAGCCTGCCAAGATGCCCAAATTCGCACGCTCCCCTTCGCTAAAATGCGGAGCCCTGTCGCGCTCTGAGCAATATCTCCCTCTCATATTAACAAGTGTAACGAGGAGCGGCCTGACACCCTCGCCATCTTCCAAATACTCTGTAACAAACCTATCTAGTGAAAGTTAGGTCGACGCTGAATCGATCGTGTGATTTTTCACCCCGATTGCTGATTTCCACGAAAAAAAGACTCTCTCTCATTGTTCCGTGAAATTCTTACTGTTTGCGCGCTCGATCGCTCAACGGGCAAATACGGTTCAACAGACCTGGTCCACCAAGAACCTCGAGCAGACTGCAACAATACTAAACTTTTTTTTTCTTCTACTTAATAGGACTTACAACTATTTAAGCTGAAATACATGAAGTTCTACAATATGATTTTAGTTTTGAAATCGTAGTTCTTAGAATCTGATTAGACATTGAGGCTCTGTTTGGCACGGTTGTGAAGGCATGGGTTAAACCGTCATTCGGTAAGAATCACCTAACAAACATCACTCGTTTGAACATAAATGTGAATGAAGTTCTTTGGATGGGCGTTAACGAATGATAATTTAACCCCCCATATTTATGACCGCTACCATCATGTCAAACTGAGTCTGAATGGAATAAGAAAAATATAAACAATTATTTATAATTATTAAATAATTGTTGGACATTGTTGGAGCTATTTTAATAATAAATTAGACTGGTTCACACTTCACAAGCTTGAGATATTAACTAAAGTAGAATGTTAACAGGTAAAAATTTATTTTTATTTTTTAAAAAAAATTACATATTTTTTTAATTAATTATTAAGCTCCGTTCGGCCCCCTTGATATGAAATTCTGGAATTGGAATTCTGCCCATTCCCAAACCCGCAAGAATAGGAATTGGCTGAATTCTAATTTTATTGTTCGATTTTTGTGCAGAATTGAGCATTAGGCATTCAAAATGAACAATCTCAATCTAACTGAAACATGTTCGGATTTTGCATAATCTGAATCTAACCACAATCTCAAACAAAAACAAGATGCAATCAAGTACTCCTATCTTAACGCAATCAACTCAGAAAAATCCACCGAGATAAATCTTAAATTCATGGCAAAAATCAAGTACTGCTACCTTAATATAGGAAGCAGAAGAAGTGGGCGGAAGACGAGATCCGTCGGGCAAGAATAGGAGAGAAGGAAGAGGTTATTTAGACCAGAAGGAAGAAGTGGGCGGATGGAGGAAATCTGTTCGAGGAAGAAGAGGCGACGAGGTCTCTAGGGTTGTTAGACAGCAGAGGATTGACAAAATCTGTAGGGTTTTCCGTCGGTGGTGGCTGGATCGACGGCAGCATCGGACGAAGAATCAAAAAAGGAAAAATAAAGAGGAGGGAGAGAGGTTTTTACCGGCGGCGACTGGAATGATGGATCGCGACCGGCGGAAGGAAGAAAATCGCGACTACTATCGGGCTCCTTCTCCTCGCCAAAACCCAGAATGTCCGAACGTGACCCTAAGAATTGGGGATAGTTATGATATAAAACCTAAGGCATTGGCGGAATTCCAATTCCAAACAAATTCCAAGATGCCGAACATCTGAATTTGAATTCAAACATCCAATTCCAATTCCAGAATTTCATTTCTAGAGGGTCGAACGTAACTTAGGCTCCGTTTGAGGGGACTTATTTTCACCGCTCAAGCGGTTATGACCGCATGAACCGGACCTTAATTAAGATCTGGTTCATGCGATCATAACCGCTTGAGCGGTCAAAATAAGTCCCTTCAAATGGAGCAATAGTGTTAATCTTTGGATACTAACAAGTAACAAGTAACAATATGTGCAAGAAATATTGATATTTTTTTCCTAATTATATTCAATTTAATTACTAATTTTAAATCAATTTGTGGGAAAAATAATAATCGACTAAAAAAAGAGTTATGGTGTTGGTAATTTATAGTCCCACACTAACGTGCTCATATTTTTATAATTATTTAAAGTTTAGGGAAATATAAATTATTTATTTTCAGTAAACATTATTCGCATTTCTCATCATTTAAAAACAAACATATTTAATATGACGATTGATATACACTTCTTATTTGGATATTCATAGCCTTTTGATATACACAACTTCTAAATTGCTATTTTGTACATCATATTCTTATTCGCAGCCCAAAATAAATAAATAAAATTATTTAGATTTCTAAATCTAAACTACACATTCATTCATGTACTACATGACTTCATTAAAATAAAACATAACACAAAATTCATTTTAAAAATCAACTACACATGTTTTATTAAATCAAAGGAGTTAAAAAAATGACCTCCAACGAGATATCTCTGGTGTTGTTGGCAGCGGAATGGGGAGCGGGCGAAGCACCTCCGACGGGCATGTGCGAGATTTTGGCAAAAAAGCAAGGTTCTTGGCGGTAAAGGAGAACGACTGTATCAAGGAAAATAAAGGGCGGGCAGCGTGTATCTATACTATATTAAAAAGGTAAAATACCATTTGTTTAAACATTCACTTTCTAAATTTACTCATTTTAATTAAAAAATTTTACTTTTTGAAATTTATATGTTTTCTCTTTTATTTTTAAAAATGTGATCTAATATAGATAAAGTCTTCTACCAATAATTAAAAATGTGTTCTCATCGTCGCTCGCAAACCCCCATGCGGACCATAAAATGAACGACTAGTGAATTTAACACTTAGAGATTTGAGAGGGACGGAAGTGTTATAACAATGTCGCGACCAAGATAATGTCGCGCAGATTACAAGAGCCCCATATGCACTATCACGTTGAGGTACTCTCTCAATCGACTATAGAGGCGGAGTCCCGTAACTCTCACTCCTATATAGTCGTGTTCAAAAAGTCTGATCGGGCCGGGCCGGGCCCGATTGGGCTTTGACTTTTGTCAAACCGGGCTCGGCCCGGGCACAATTTGAGCCGGGCTCGGGCTCCCTCCAAAAGAGGGAGCCTGATTAGCCCCTTCAGGCCGAGCCGGCCTGATTTAAAGAAGGCGGGATAGAATCCCTCCTAAATTGGCGGGATTTTATCCCGCCTAATTAGGCGCCCGCCTAATCATAGGCGGGATTTATCACGCCTGATCAGACGGGATTAATCCCAGACGTTAATCCCGCCTGATCATGCGGCATTAATCCCGCCTGCAGGCGGGATTAACCCCTGACCGTCTGGCAGGCGGCGGGATTAATGCCCGGGGACGGGCAACCGGCCAAAATGGAGGCCCGGTAAAGGCCCCAAGCCCGGCCTTGGCCCGGCTTTTACCGGGCCAGGCCTTAACGGGCTTTTGCCGGGCCGGGCCCGAGAGGGCTTTTTTTCGCACGACTACTATATATAATCTATGAAATAGATGACATGAAAGTCTACGGATGTAAACCATTTTATCTCAGTACCAATATAAATATATAATATTTATTTTCATTTATTAACTCACACATTTTTTTAATAAATATTAAGAAAATAAAATTACTAATTTTAAATTATTATATTTCCACGTCATTGTCGGTTCCCATAAAATAGGTGGCGGATCTGCGTTTGCGTTTTTACCGCATTTGTACCCCCACTCTCTCTCCCCCCTCCACGTCGCAACTATTCCAATAAAGGGCGGGCTGCGTTTGCGTTTATCTGTTGTTCTCCGGTGACTGGTAACTGCTCTGTCTAACTCTCTCTCTCTTGCAGTTTTTCTTTTAATTTTTCTTCTGTTGCAGTCCCTCCTACCGCCGGAGCAAACTCCGTCAATGCAGTTCCGGCGAGCGTGCAGCTAGCTAGCCAAAAGGGGCAAATGGAGAACACGCTCTGTTTATGGGGCCAGTGCTTTCCACCGCCCTCAAATGCCAGCGTCCGGCCTGTTAATTGCTCGCCGCCAGGCGGTGGCATTCTCCCGGCCGTAGTAAAATCGCTGTTTCTGGCCAGAACAATGACCACACGCGGAGAAACGCGGCCGTCCTCTGCTTTCTGGCATTGCCCTGTTGCATCCCGGCAACATTTCCGGCAGAACAATGACCACGCGCGGAGATACGCGGCCGTCCTCTGCTTTCCGGCATTGCCCTGTTCCATCCCGGCCTAACATTCTAAATTAAATACCTAAAGATGTGTTTAAATCTGATTCTCCGGCAGCATGGCGGCGCTAAGTGCATATTACGACTGGGAAAAACCGGCAGGTTTTACGACGCCAGACGAATTCAACGCATCCGAGGTAGCTGAAGCTCTCATTGGCTTTCTCGAACCTTTCGACTGTCCTCTCTTCCCCATCGATGACATCTTCAGCGCCGCCTCCGACGACACCATCGACAACCACTTCGCCGCCGTTCCCAACAATCTCCCCGCCGCCCCCGCTCATGACAGAGTGCTCGCCGCAGTTCCGGACAACCTCTTCGACCCAGAAAACAACCTCCTTTCCTCGCGCTCTCCTCCGGCCGACCACTGCCCCCTGCACTGCTGCGCCAAACGCCACCGCTGCTGCTATTCCGACGAACCCCAGCAGACACTCTGCTTCGAGTCAAATCCATTCGCAGGCTTCGCAGCAGAGTTTTCTCCGTCAGAACCTCCGGCGCCTCACTATTTCCAGCCAACTCCATTACCAGAGCGCCCCGAACCGCTACCGCCGCCACAATATTTCGAGCAAACTCCATTCTCAGCAGAGTTCGCATTCGATCCACCGCCTAAAACTACTTCAAGCAGCAGCTTATCGGTGCAGAGCGCGGCCGCGAGGGAGCGGCGGAAGCGCATCAGCGATAAAACACAGGAGCTCAGCCGGTTGATTCCCGGCGGCGGGAAGATGAGCACCGCCGACATGCTCCTGGCTGGGCAGAAGTATGTCCGGTTCCTCCAGGCCCAAATAAGCATTCTCGAGCTAGACAAATGCGACAAGGTGCGTTCTTTTTAATGCTTTCTCCTATCAATTTTAATTACTGATTCTGAAAGAAATTCATGGAAATATGCAGGAACAGAGTGGGGAAGAAGACGAGCTTCTCCGAGTGCTTATATCCTCTGCAGCTATTCAAGAGAAATTGTCAAAACAGGGGATGTGTTTGGTGCCGGCGGAGATGGCGGCGGCTTTTGCGGCGGATCGTCGGCTTAAACTCAACACATTTACACATTTATGGAACGAGACATAAATAAATTTATAGTGAATTAATAGTGGAGAAAGCATTAACCAAGTGATTTGTTTTTATTTGGTGATTGTCATTAGCACTGCATTTTTGGATATTCGCACTACATTTACTTTTAATTTTTCGGGCCTTTTGAAAATACTCCTTGTACATGCATTTTTAGGAAAAGTGTTAAACACAAAAGTTGTAGATCTACAACTTTCGTGTTGAACATTTTTCCTAAAAATGCATGTATAAAGCGTATTTCTAGAAATACGCTCAGATTTCGCCCCTTTTAAAAATACGCTTTATGCATGCATTTTTAGGAAAAGTGTTAAACACGAAAGTTGTAAATCTCGTCGAGATCTACAACTTTTGTGTTTAACACTTTTCCTAAAAATGCATGTACAAGGAGTATTTTCAAAAGGCGCGGAAAATTAAGAGTAAATGTAGTGCGTATCCAAAAGTGCAGTGCTAATAACAGTCACCTTTTATTTTAGGCTGTTTTTTATTGCTTCTGTTGTTAATATTTTCATCAAGCGTAAGGGTCTGTTTGGGGCAGCGGCTGCGGATCAGAAAGCTGCTTTCTGATCCGCAGCCGCTATTATTGGGTGTTTGTTTGTTGGGCGGATGAAAAAGTGCTTTTCAAAATTTGTGTTTTTGCTTCAAGTTCTAGGGCGCAGGAATATTTCGCGTCTGGCGGTTCAAAAGGCGCGTCTGCCCCCTCGATCCCGATCCAAAACCCTCGCTCCTCCCGTTCTTCGCCGAAGGAGAGGAATCCCGCAGCTCTGCTACAGGCGCCGTCGTCGATCGATCTGTGAGGAGCTTCCCGTTCGATAGCCCAGATCTGCGGCAGACCTCGCCGTCGACCTATCTGCTTGCTTGCTGTTCGATAGCCCAGTTTCTTCTTCGATTTTCAACGCCTGTCCGTCGACCTTTCTGTAAGCATAATCTATCTTCTATATTCGATCTTCATTTCCTGCTTCTTTATTCATGTGTGATCAAAGTTTCATATTGATTTTTAGGGTTATTTTTATCAAACACCGAGCTTGTTTGCTGTTAAAATTCATGCGATTTTTGACCCCAGTCAACTTGTTTTCTGTTGGATTATATGATGTTTTCAGTTGGGATGTTTATAGTATCCAGTGATTTGAATTTCTTGGTTTGAGGCTTTCTGAATTTTATTTGTACTGATTAGAATTGTGAAAGGATTTTGTAATAGTTTTCATTTGGAACGGTGTAATGATATTGAGATGTTTGTAGTTTACTTCAAGATTTTCAGTTGGAATCAATTTTAGACTCAATACAGTGCATGCTTGTTTTGTTGTAGTTTGCATTACAAAAATATAGATGTATATTGGGATGTTTATAGTTTGCTTTAAGATTTTTCAGTTGGGATCAATTTCTCCCTCATTGCAGTGCATGATTGTGTTTGTGTATTTTTTTGGTTTGCATGAATGAGTGTGTTGTGTGTGTGTTTGTATGGATGAGTGTGTGTGTGCTTGTATGTATGGATGAGTTGGTTTGTATGGATGAGTGTGTGTGTGTGTGTGTGTGTGTGTGTGTGTGTTTGTATGGATGTTGTGTGTGTGTTTGTATGAATGTGTGTTTGTGTATGTGTGAATGTGTGTGTGTGTGTGTGTTTTTTGAGGATGAATGTTGTGTGTGTGTTCTTGCTTATGTGTGTGTGTGTTTATGTTTTTAAGAATGTATGGTTATATGTGTGTTTGTGTGTGTGAATGTGTGTGTTGGGTGTATGTGTGTGTGTAAGTTTTATGTGTGTGTGAGTTTTATGTGTGTGTTTGTTTATTTATCTCATGATTTATACTCATTATTATAATTGCGGTCATAGGGTATAACATAATGGTAAAGGATGGAGGAGTAGTAGCGAGTTGGGAGACAGCTGAAGTGATGATATTTTGTGATCTCTGCATTAAAGAGATTGGTTTAGGGAATCGGCCCACCACCCACTTTAGCAAAGACGGGTGGAAAAATTTGATTGCGGGGTTTAAGGAACGAACAGGGAAAAGCTATGATCGTTCACAAATGAAAAATAAATGGGATCATTTGAAGAAAGATTGGAAGTTATGGAAGGAGCTCAAACATGGCGAGACCGGTTTAGGTTGAGATCCGGAGAAAAGAACTATTGCCGCATCAGAAGATTGGTGGGCAGAGAAGATCAAGGTTAGACCTGTTTAGCAAACAAAAAAATGCAGGTAAATATTACTTAGTGGATGCTGGATACCCATTGAAGACGGGTTATTTGAAGCCGTATCCAGAAACAAGATATCACTTGCCAGACTTTGTCCGTGGGACTCGGCCTGTTCAAGGCAGGCACGAACATTTCAATAAGGCTCATTCATCTCTTCGCAGTGTGATCGAACGAACGTTTGGAGTGTGGAAAAAAAAAGTGGCATATTTTGAGCAAAATGCCACAGTACAGCTTCAAGAAACAGCGTTCCATAGTGCTAGCAACAATGGCCTTACATAACTTCATCCGGAGACATCCGTCTCGCTGGGATCCTGAGTTTAATGCTTGTGATGCTGGTGAGTCTTCGTTCGTTCCCTCAGAGGATGGAGACCATGCGACAGAGAATGATCTTGAAGGGGAAATGTGGGATGCTGCTGGAGCAGAACAGATGTCTACTGTGCGAGATAGCATTGCCGAAGAAATATACAGTGCGCGCAGGTCAACATTTGATTTATGATTTAGTAAATGTTTAGGGGCTTTAAAATAAAAAAATTTTGATTCATATTCATTTTTTTTCTACCAGGTGATCAAAAGGATTGAAAGACGCAGTCGCGGGATTCAACAAGACTTTTTTTGCTATGGTGTAGAACTATGTACAAGACTACTGTAATCAGTAATTTTTAAATATTTATGTGTGTGAGTTTTTAAAAACCCAGCTTCCAAAAGCTGTTCCACCAAACAGCAAAAATAGAAAATCGCTCTTTAAAGAGCACTTCTGCACAAATCACCCAAACAGACTGCAGCTTTTCAAAACTGCTCCCCAGAGAGCTATTTTAAAACAGCTCTATCCGGACAGCAGCTTTTCAATCCGCCAGAGCTGTCCCAAACAGACCCTAAGTTGTAAATGTTAGTGATTTTGTAGTTCACATTTTTAGAAATGAAATTAATTATTTTTAAGAGTGGATATGTTTATTCTTTTTCTTTAGGGTTTGTTTGGAGGGTCGCATTGCAGGCAGTAATGAGAGTGATTATTTTTTTTTCAATGTGTTTCTGGGTTCTAAAATTTTTAAAGAACGCTGTTATCCGCACCGCACTTTTGACTATTCGCACCGCACTGTCTCATAATTTTTTGCGTCTTTTGAAAATACGCCTTGTGCATGTATTTTTAGGAAAAGTGTTCAACACGAAAGTTGTAGATCTCAACAAGATCTACAACTTTCGTGTTGAACACTTTTCCTAAAAATGTATGTACATGACGTACTTTGAAAATACGTCTAGGTTTTTGCGTCTTTTGAAAATACGTCTGGTACATGCATTTTTTGGAAAAGTGCTCAACACGAAAGTTGTAGATCTCGTCGAGACCTACAACTTTCGTGTTGAGCACTTTTTCAAAAAATGCATGCACAAGGCGTATTTCCAAAAGGCGCAAAAAATTATGAGACAGTGCGGTGCGAATAGCCAAAACTGCGGTGCGGATAGCAGCGCCCTTTTTAAATGGGCGGCAGTCATGGACTTCCTCCAAAATTTTTTTTAAAAGTTTTCATCTTATCATAGTTGTTTCTCTCTCATCTTGTCACTAATTTTAACGTATAAGTGATCAAAATTCATTGTCTCGACGAGAAAAATCCAAATACACTAAACATTTTGAAAAATAATGGGGGCCAGTGTTCCTCGGATCTCCCTCTAAATCCGCCCCTGATTGCAGGGAATTCCACCAACGTCGCCGCCCAAAGTCATTTGTTTATCTGCCCCTGCCTCCTTGCCACGGCCTCCAAAAAACAAAGACATAGCGACGTTATCGGTGGTCGCCCCTAGCTCTGATCCATAACTCCGCAGCATTAGGCTCTCTTCCCAGCTGCTGTTGGAGTCCCAAGCAGTGCCTTAATGAGCAAACAACAAATATTTGAGTCATCATTCTTTGTGTTTAGCGGAATAAGATCAAAGGCTTTGTTTAGCGCGGCGTTTTTTGCTTCAGCGGATTTGGAGAAAAAACGTTACCGTCATGGAATGCATGTTTGGCATGACAACGGTTACGATCACCACGAAGAAAATAAAACTAATGGATGCAGTTTCTTAGGTGAAGTCGGGCATTTAAAAATGACGATTCATAATCACGATGTTCATGACCGCCACCGTCCTGTCAAACTAGGAGCTTCGCGGAGGTGCACTAGGATTTATCGGAGCTTAGCTATGGTCAGTAAATTGAATTGAGCATTCATCAATATCTTTTATTCTATGATTTTTGTACGAAACTATGGCAGCCGCAATATTGGTGAGCTTGTGTTTGGGAATTCACTATCCGCACTCATTTTAGAATTTTTTTTAGAGCCTCTCAAAATGCCTATCCGCACTCGCAGTCACCTCTCTCTTTCTCGTGCCTCTTTCGATGTTCGCCAATGGTTGCAAGAATGAAAAATTGAAGTTGATTGATGCTAGCTCTCATTCGTCTACACTTGAATGTCTACTCTCTAAAATCACACATTGTTGTTTATGGAATAAAATATTATGAGCGTGTGGTCAAAAGTTGGGAATACATTACAACCAACTGTTGCAAGAATCACAACCGGTAATATGACCTACTATATTGCAAGGCTTAAATAATTTTGATGATGTTTTGAGAAGTTTATTTATATTAATACAATTGTGGTGATATTTTAATTTTTATAGTCCTCTAGATTTTCATTTCTCAAAATTAAAAGTTTGCGGATAACAATTGATGAGGCCATCACTAAGAGTTCATTTGGTTCCGAGTTTAGGGAAAATGCTGACGGACGGCGGCAATAGAAACGGTTCTCCATCTCCGTTTGTCGTGTTTGGACTCGCAACAAGGAGGGAACGTCCCGAAAAACCAACTTTTCCAATCCCACCTCCCTCCCTCCTGTTCCAACTACTTGTTTCCACCCACCGGATGCACCCGTCACCGCCAAACCAAATATAGCCTAAATTTATGGAGAATTTGGGGTGCGTATATCCACCTCTCCATATTCCTCCACTAACTTGGTGAGATAATGAATTTGACCGTCACACGCGTGATCACCACGCGTGATCTGCGTGCACCGTCCTATCCAACAACATGACCGGCCACCCAAGCCACCATCACAGACGTCGGGCGGCCCATGGCCGACCGCCCACGTCGGGGCCACGCCGCAACCGCCCCTCCCCGCGGTCATCTCCTGCGACCACGGGACGCTTGTAACGCCCCAAAATGTTGTAGGAGCGACGGGGATCGCTTTTGGCCAAGACAGTTTTTTTGGAGCAGGTGACACGGGTCCCGACACGGCCGTGTCGGAGGCCGTGTCGGCCGTGTCGAGCTGGCCGTGTGGTCGACCATGTTAAGGTCGACGATAGTCGGGTATGGAACACGGCCAGGCACACGGCCGTGTCCCAGGCCGTGTAACATCGAGTCGTTTCGAAACTTTTCTGAGTTATTGCACACGGGGCATGACACGGGTCCGGACACGGCCGTGTCCTAGGTGACACGGGCGTGTCAGGGGCCGTGTCAGAGGCCGTGTACTTCTCTGACTGAAAATGTTGAAAATGGGTGTCGTGACACGGGTTACGACACGGCCGTGTGGGGCGAGACACGGCCGTGTCGAAGGCCGTGTCAGGATCCGTGTGCTGGTTTTCGAATCGGTCGAGACGGCGAATGGCTAACACGGCCATGCACACGGCCGTGTTGCAAACCGTGTTCGGCCCAGATTTTCTAATTTGGGTTCCGATCGTGGCCGTTCGTTCTTTTCTTTGGAAGATCCAACGGTGGGGGGGCCTCCCTAGCGGTTTAAGGCCGGGAATAGGGTTCCAAACCCTCATTCCCCATTTTCTTTTATCTCTCTAAGTTCTAGAGAGAAGGGAGAGCAAGGAGGCCAAGATCCGGCCGCCGGCGAAGCTTCAGAGGTCCGTTTCGCGAGCGGAGTTCAGATCCGCGAAGGTGGGAGCGTTGCGGTGGTGTTCAACCGAGCAAATCTTCTTCATGGCTAGGAAGAGGGGACGGAAGGTAACGACACTTCTTCTCTCGGTTTTTAGGATTAGGATGCATGAATAGCATCTCCTTCCTTTCGTATTTTGAGCGTCGAATCTCTCAAATGAGAGGGATTCGTGTAGCGGTTCAAGAGGAACCTTCGGGTTGAGTATGTTCATCCCGGCATGCTTTGCATTAGAGATCCGCTCCGTTAGCGGATTAGGCATTGTGGGTGAAGCCGTGGTCGCGACCGTTAGTCCGACCCGGTGATGTTGCATAGCGAGCTTCGGGGATTCAGTAGGAATCCGTTGCGGCAATACGCCGTTGTATGTGTGTGTTTTCCCCCTTACATTTGAGTGAGTACTCGTGGTCGGAACCGGACAAGGTTAGCTCTGTGTTGTGCGGTAGATGATTTCCTTGGAGCACGGGAAAGACACGGTGCGAATGGTGATTGGGGTGGGGAAACCTTTGTTTGTGATGTGCAAAGGCGCGGCTATGTCTCCGTGGTCGGCTGGCTATCCCGTGACGCGCAAGTCATGCGGGGGATGTGTCCCGGCGAGACTAGCCCCTTGTGTGGACTGACGAGAATGCCGAGCGGAGGACAAGCCCGGGCAATGTGGCCATGAGCGGGTGGGGTCCAGCAAGGCTTCTTAGAATCGGTCAGTGTGAGACGGAACCCTGACGTGTGAAGTTAGAATGTGCGGGCAAGCCCCGGGGTATATGACCATTGTGCGGGTGGGGCCTTTGCAAGGTTCCGCGTGACGACGTGTGTGCCGTTAGGGACATGGTGGTTCCCTTGTGTTTGCGGCTTTAAGCCAATGGGGAAACGGAAGTACCCAGTGTTTGATGTTGTGCTAGATGCATACGAGCTAGGGTGCCTTGGGTGAAACCCGGGTTGCATTCATGTTGCATAGTAGGCCCCTTTCACTTTGTACAAAACATAGAGAACATGTATGCTGTATGAGACATCCAAGCCTGTTTTACCGCTTTAATATATATATGCTCTTTTGGTATACGAAGTGCTAACTTGCAGGTGGAGTGGTACCCCGGGGTCCGTTAGGGACGGCCGGGAGGAGATGTGCTTGTTACACAGTAGTGGTCAGCCTTTGCTGACCCACGTTACTTCAAATCCTTACAGGGCAAGGATCGCATGCAGGCGCTGACGCGCCGGGCGAAAAGCCCTAAGCCTCATGAAGTGTTGCTGTGCTTGGTTCCTCCTTTTGTGTTTGCTACTTTTGTTATGTTTATGTCCGGCTTGCATGCCGAGGTAGCCTAGGAGTGCTTGGCATATTTATATGTTTTGGACTATTATTGTGTAAGGCCTTAAGGCCATTTGATACTCTATCGTTAGTGGATAACTTCTCTCGGGTGTTCTGTTTCCGCTGTGTTTGTCTGGAGTTTTTGAGATTGGGTAGTTTCATATCATCTTTTAATACTAAAGTTGTGGCGTCCGTATGTTGTGGGGCCCCGGCCGGACCCATATTATATGGTCTTTACAGGGGAGGTGTTACAACGCTGCCCACTAAGGGGCGGCCGAGTCCGGCCACCCACCTCCCGGCCGCCTCCCGCGGCCGCGGGGCGTCGCCCTCAAGGGGCGGCCGCACCCGACCCCCCTCCCCGCAGTTTCACGTAGCGGCGATCTGTCCGACTCTCAAAATCAAGCCAACTCTTGTTGGTGTAAACCTCAACACGGCCGCCGCCGTCAACACGGACCTCGCACTAATCTCTGAACAACTCCAAGGAGAACTTTGAGCCACTCTCTCTGAAGAACGCAACCAACCACATGATGTGTGTCATCCCAAGAGTAGTAAATTGAGACATAAAGACGCCGCAAAATTTCAAGATGTCAATCACCTATTCACACGGCGGAAATAAGAATCCAGACCGTAATATCGTCTCATATACCGTCAACTAGCCCTTCAGCGGTTCTGAACTCCTTCCTCAGCATAGGGAATGCTTACTTCAAAAGCGGCAGGTAATCCATATTTTTTTCTCCAAATTACAACTTGCTCACCGGTAAGTGTGGAACGCAATCGCATTGGGCGAACTTGCGCATTACGGTTCGAGACCTGAAAATTCAAACAAACGAGAATTATGAAAAATTGCACTATAAATAAACAACAATGACAACGCTAGTCCGACAGGGTGGCAATCCCGCCTGGGGCGCTCAAAAGAGCCCCCACACACGAACACCTGTAGTCTGAAAAGCGCACGCGAAAAGATGCATAAATACACGTACCCAAGAGGGCCAAATCGCACGCCCATCTACGTGCGCGCGCCCATCTACGCGCGCACACCCGCACGAACGCACTCGTGCACGCACACACCCAAGAATGCGCGCACTGCCGCTCGCAGGTGTGCACGCCCCGCCGCAAGCGGGAGCCCGTGCACCTCCATGCGCTCCTCGGTGCGCGCGCGGATGAGCGTGCACCAAAGCGCGCCCCCGGGTGCGCGAACAGGAGCACGCACACAGGTGTGCGCGCACCACCACGCGCGCCTAGGTGCGCGCAGACCACCTCGCCCTAGCGCGCCCGCCCAGGTGCACATGCGGGTGCGCACATCCAGCGAGTACGCCACCTCGCGTGCCCGGGAGTGCGCTGAGGCGCGTGCATCACCGCGCGCACACACAACCAAGCGCGTTGCAGGCAGTGCTAGTCCTCTCTTGTAAAGGAGGTGTTGGGATCGAGCCCCGGGCCTCAACAACCTACTTGGGATTATCCCCGTTGTGGGCCCCAGGAGATTTGGTTGGGGATATTTGTGTCGTTCGACTACAGTCTGCCAGGTCTGAAATTGCCCCATATTCCCGTAGATAATTTGAAGCATTGGGTTCCGACCTGATTTCTTACAATTAGAAATAGACAAATTAAGGACTTAAGGTGTTAATAAACACTGACTTATTATATTATTAAAATGGCTTTGCACAATAGTTAATTCATCGCCTTCAAAAGAGTTTGTTCGGGACCAATCACAATAGATGGTTTGCCAGCCCTTATGTACACAAAACTATTGTGCATGCCCACACAGAATAAAAAATGGGATCCCTAAAAGTTTCTATTGGTCAGGAAAATTAAACAGCAGTGTGCAAGAATAATCGAACAATCGGATCAGAATCGGATCGAATGGTTTGGATCGGTTCCAAATAGATTCGGTTCAGGTTCGGTTCCCATAATATCAGAATCGACAATTCAGTTCAGTTCCTGATTTCAAGGATCGTGTATCCAAAATCAATCTGAGAACTGAATATCAATGTTTAAAAAAAATACTTCAAAACAACGATTATAATAGTATGATTAAATACACGAAAATAATTGAGAATATAGTGGTATGACTAAAAAATATTTATTGTACTTGTATAATCGCTTGACTTTAATATTATATAGAGTCGTGATTCATCTGCTGTGAAACATTAAAATTTATATTATAAAGAATAGTCGATTCCAACTCAAAATTTTAAAACCAAACCTATATGAATAGGTTCTTAATTTTGGGTGTAACCCAACCGAATCAATCCAAATTACATCACCATCGCGGCAACGCCCCCCAAGCAAATAAAAAATGAGTAATTTTATGTGCAAACCTATTTTGGCTACGTGCAAACCACGGTTATGTGCAAACCGAAAAATTTAAGATACATTTATCTAAAATTGGTTTGCACTTAACAAAATTGATTTGCACTTATCTAAAATTGATTTGCACTTAACAACACTCTAAAAAATTTAGCCTATCGGTAAGAGGGAAAATATTCCTCCACCTACCTCCGACTCGGAGCTCATTTTCCACCATGGAATCCCACCTCCTCCCCCATCTCCGGCGGCACCACCACCACCGCATCCCCCTACCCCCGTTTTCTCTCCGTCACTCCCATGTCTCCACCATCAGGCCGAACTTTCTCTCCACCCCCAAACTCCCTCCCCCCACTATTCTCCACCTCCGCCACCGTCACTCCCTCTCCCCCATCCCCGCCTCCGCCATCTCCTCCGACATTGCCCCCATCCCCTCCTCCGCCCGCAACTTCACAGCCCTCGACATGGCCGGCCTCTGGGTAAGCCTCGTGGTCGGAATACCCTCCTACTACCTCGCCGGCTCCCTCGTCGACCTCGGTATGTCCTGGCAGCAGGGCGTCGCCACCGTCTCTTTTGCCAATCTCCTCCTTCTTCTCCCCCTCACTCTCTCCGCCTTCCCCGGAACCCGCCACGGCCTCTCCTTCCCCATCCTCGCCCGATCCGCCTTCGGCCCCCGCGGCGCCCTAATCCCTTCCCTTCTCCGCTCCCTCGTCGCCTGCGGCTGGTTCTCCATCGAATCCTGGATCGGCGGCCGAGCCATCCTACTCCTCCTCTTCAAATCTCCATCCTTCTCCCTCCAATTTCTGTCTTACATCTTCTTCTGCTCAGCTCAGATCGCCATCATCTGGCCCGGCATGGACTCTATTCGCAGGCTTGAAAAATACTCCGCCCCAATCCTTATCCTCCTCACCTCTTCCCTTCTCTTCTGGTCCTGCACCGCCTCCGGCGGCTTAGGCCCTATCTTCGCCCTCAAATCCCGCCTCTCGCCGGACGAATTCTGGACCGTCTTCTTCCCTGCCCTAAACGCCAACATAAGCTTCTGGGCCACAGTCGCCCTAAACATCCCGGATTTCTCCCGCTACGCCCGGAGCCAGCGAGATCAAATCCTCGGCCAGGCCGGTCTTCCCCTCTTCATGGGCCTGTTCACCTTCGTCGGCATCGCCGTCACCTCCTCCACACAGTCCATCCTTGGGCGGGTCATCTCCGATCCGATCCACCTTCTTGCCGAAATCGGCGGTCCGCTCACCAAACTCATCTCCATCCTCGGAATCACCCTCGCCACCATCACAACCAACATCGCCGCCAACGCAGTGGCGCCGGCGAATGCTCTCGTAAGCTTTAACCCGTCGGTCTTCACTTTCCGGCGAGGCGTGCTGGTGACGGTGTTGATCAGCGTCTTGTTTCGGCCGTGGAAGCTACTGGGGTCGAGCGAGAGCTTTGTGTACACTTGGCTGTTGGGGTCGTCGGCGCTTATCGGGCCCGTGCTGGGGATAATGCTTGTGGACTATTATTTGGTGAAAGGGATGGAGTTGGATGTGGAGGAGCTGTATTCGGATGATTCGCGGGGGAGATATTATTATAGCGCAGGGTACAATCTGACGGCAATGGCGGCGCTGGTCGCCGGAGTTTTGCCGGTGGTGCCGGGGTTTTTGAACAAGCTGGGCATTACGTCGAACACCTGCGGGTTTTTTCTAGGCGTGTATAATAATGCTTGGTTTGCGAGTTTCTTTCTGTCGGGAATCGTGTATTGGGGGCTCTGTTGCTTCAAGAGGAGAACGAAGCCCTGATTAATAGAAAATATGGGGAAGAAATACATTTTGTTGATCTTCTCATTTTGATTTCATTTGTTAGATTGATTTCATTTGTTAGATTGGTTGTGGTTATAAAAGAAGTTGTTGTAAATTTAGGTCTGTAAATGAAGCTTTTGAAAATTGATTTTTGAAAACAGAGATTTGTTTGGATAGTCTGTGTTTAAAGAGCTGTTCAAAACAGAAAATCAATTGGCGAAAGTGCGGTGACGCTTTATATATATTTTTTATTTTTAAAAAATTATTATATAATTTTTTAAATTATTTTTTTTGTAATAAATGTATACCCCTACCTACTGAAGTGCGATTACTCAAGTCAATTTCTTTAGAAAATTAATATTTATATTTTTTTTATTATTTTATTAATTAATTATAATATTAATAATACATTTTTAATTATATATATATATATATATTAATTATTTTCTAATATATATATATATATTAATATCACTCTTTAAACTATAGAAATATATATTTTTATAAAAAATTCTATTTCTCTGCCCTGCTCCGTCGATCTGCCCTGCCTCCGCCATTCTATTCATCCGCCCTGCGACGCCGGTCCGCCCTTCCTCCGCCATGATTACAGAGAGCTGTTGTTGCCGGAGAACTGGGCTTGTGTCCCTCTGGGGAGAGCCACACCCGCCGGAGAAGGCGCGGAGAACCACCAAATAAAGGATTTAGGCGCCAATGTTGTCGGAGAACTGGGCTACGGCGAACCCGAGAGCTGAGCTCTCGGTAAATCTCCTACCGGGGGTCGGCGACGGCTCCAGGCCGCCGGACCACCGCTGGGAGGTGCGCCTGCCTTCGGCGAACTGGCCGAAGGCTGTTGCGTGGAGGCCCGCTGGCCTGACAGTGGCGGCGAAGGGGCTGCATGCTCACGATTTCGCCGCAGCAGTAAGAATCTAGCGGATTTCCTCTTCCTAAACACAACCAACTGGAGGCAGCGGGCTCTTTTTCCTCCCGCAATTTTTTGAGCACGGAGAAACGCCCGGCCATTCGAAAAGACGGCGGAAAAACAAATGGAACCGGCCCCTGTTCGCATTTTGACAAAATGAAACGGACCGAATAAGCATTACCAAATGAAGCCTTTATTTGATAAATATCAATAATACTGTTTTCTTATATTCTTTAAAGACTTGGGCTTCCTTTGGCGCTCTGTTTTTGGGCGTTCAGTTTCCGTAAAACGCACTGACCGATAGATTCATGTTTGTTTTTCCACCACCGTTTCGACCCGCTGGAGTTTCGCTCCTTTTAGGAATTCCAGCTTTTGCAATCCGCGGCCCTGACCTCTAGTCCAGTGCGTTTTCATCGAAACACCAGCGAAATCAATGGTGAGCTCATTTCTAGTCCCTTCCGCCATCTGTGCCCCGTGCAGTGCATCACGGAATGAAGGCAGAACATTTTTAGGGTTGTCGCCGGCGGCTCCGCTGCCGGAGGCCTGCTCGGAGCCAGCTGGCAGGGTCGCCGAACCTCGACGAACCCGCCGGGGGTAGCGCTCCGGCAGGGCCACCAATGGCGGTGGCCCTGCCGGAGCGCCCTCGGGATACCCCCGACGGGTTCGCCGGGGTCCGGCGACCTTGCCGGTTGGCTCCGAGCACGCCGTCGCTGGCCGAGGCGCGCAGAAGCAGGACGGAGGCAGGCGGAGGCAGGATGGAGGTAGGCGAAGGCAGGCGGAGGCAGACAGTAATAGTAATCTAGTATAAAGTTTAAACAATATCATTAAAAAATATATATATATATAATTTTAAAAAAATTATATATATATTAAAATTTTAAAATATATATACCTTTAAAAAATAATTAAAATTTTATATTATAAAAAAATTTATAGTAAAAAAATTTGTAAAACCGCTGATTGACCAAATGGTTCTCTGTTTTGAACAGCTCTGAAAACACAGACTACCCAAATAAATCTCAATTTTCAGCAAGCAATTTCCGTCAGCTCCATTTACAAACCTGCATTTACAACAACTCATTTTACAACTGCAAATGCTCTCCCAAAT
Organism: Platanthera zijinensis; assembly: GCA_039513925.1. Lineage (NCBI taxonomy): Eukaryota > Viridiplantae > Streptophyta > Magnoliopsida > Asparagales > Orchidaceae > Platanthera > Platanthera zijinensis. The sequence continues at coordinate 11,259,343 of CM077088.1, read as the reverse complement.
GAAGTCTTGGTTTTTTGAACATAAAAATGTATGAAATTCCTTAGGTCTAGGTTAACATATGACAGTTTAACTCCCGTATTTAAGACCGCCATTACGGTGCCAAATGGAGCCAAAGTCAACTTCATACTTTTATTGTGTTATATACAGTTACAAATCATTAAAAAAATATTAGATATTTGTTACTTGAAAGAAATTAAAAGATAAGAATTAGAATTGAAATTGCATCAATTTTATTGCAGCAGTCAAAAAAAATGTGAAGGAGCGGGGGGAATTGACAAGTCTTGTCTACGGAGGTCGGAATTGGTGAGAGTAAAGAAATTATGCAATTTTCAATTTCAGCCGCTCTTTTGAACTGTGTCAAAGCCTACAGGAAGGTCCCGATTGGTGATCCTAGGTCACACGACATACCTAGCGGGCCCAATATCGGTCATTTGGGCAGCACGTTGGCACCCACAAATGTCAGCAACACTATTTGGGAGGGCAATCTTCGTAGGCTCTGAAGAAATCCAACCCCATCATGTTCCCGGGGTTATCATACGACACCCCATGTCTCGAATGGGATTTTGCACGTCCAACGCCATTTGGCACTAGGGATAGAGGAGGCCACCCCAACGGGTGGCGCGAAATGGAGGGATCCATTTTAGGATCCAGATTTAATGCAGGATGATCTGACGGGTTCAGTTATCCTATCCTTTAATAATTTTCTTTTAATAAAAAAAAAGATGATCCATTGGATGTATTGTGGGTGGGTCTTGTCTATCGGATCTTCAAATGGATCCCTTCCATTTCGTCAGAAAAGTGCGATGACAAGTCCTAGATATTTGCCAAACCTTAAAGCATCTGAAGAAATTTATTAATCATGAAAAAACATACAGATTTCACAATCCAACATATAGCTATCAGCCGGGGTTGCACACTATAATGCTTTCTCACCGACAAACTGCCTCGAGCTTCTAGACATCAGCTAGCAACAACGATAAAAACAGAGCAACAACGTAAACAAAGGAAACAAAGCAACAAAACAACGAAACAACAGAGCTCTGACTGGCTTGGAAGACCGGCGTTTAACGTGGCAGACGATGTCTGTCGAATAGGTACCCCGAGTGGGTGACGGTGGAAGACCGAAAGCTTCTTGAAGCATCGCAGGCTGATATGGGGGCCGATGCTGTGGTGGCTTTCCCTCGCAAAAAATTTCTGCGTCTTTAAATAGACTGGACCCACCTCATTCATTTTTTCGTCTCTTTCCGCCTTTCCCTCGCAGAAAAAATGCAAAATAGCTAGGCGTCGAAAACTCTCGTCATTCCACGGCTTCAACTCCTTCTCCACACCATTGCCTAGCTACTGGTGTTCTACCTCCCCCATTGCAGAGCCGCAAGTGTTCCGCGTGTTCTCCCTCCCCCCTTTGGCGAGCTGCAGGTGTTTCGCAGTTGTCGTTGCTACATTGGAAATAAGATTTTACTAACTATAATTGCTTCCATTTCTTCTGCCTCTGCATCCACAGCTCCTTTAAGCTTAGGTTAGTGTGAATGTAATTCTATTTTTTTTTTATCTTTTCATCATGATTATGAGTTGTTTTTGAAATGATAGGTAGTTGAGAAGACTTTAGTGTGTCCGGGAGCAACCTCCCCTCTGATTCCAGGTCTTGTTCGGTCTTCCCCCTTTCTTCTCGTCGCCACCTGCAGCAAGACCAGCCCTCGACACCCTCTCTTCTTCGCCGCCGCCTAGGGAAAAGCAAGCCCGACCTTGGCTTCCTTTCTCCGTCGCCGCCTGAAACAAGCAAGGTCGAGCCCTAGCTCGGATCGGACGCCTGGAGCAAGGTTTGGCCGCCTGGAGCTCGGATCGGCCGCCTACAGCATGGTCGGCCGGGAGCTTCTCTCCCGGCGCCGCCTACAGCAAGGCCGGCCGGGAGCTTCTCTCCCGGCGCCGCCTACAACATGGCCGGCCGGGAGCTTCTCTCCCGACGCCGCCTACAGCAAGGCCGGCCGGGAGCTTCTCTCCCGGCGCCGCCTACAGCATGGCCGGACGGGAGCTTCTCTCCCGACGCCGCCTACAGCAAGGTCGGCCGAGAGCTCCTCTCCCGGCGCCGCCTACAGCATGACCGGCTGGGAGATTCTCTCCCGGCGCCGCCTACACCAAGGTTGGCCGGGAGCTTCTCTCCCGGCGCCGCCTACAACAAGGTCGATCGCGAGCTTCTCTCCCGGCGCCGCCTACAACAAGGTCGGCCAGGAGCTTCTCTTCCAGCGCCGCCTGGAGCTCGAACCAGCCACCAAGAGAGAGAGAGGGAGATGATTTCATCTCCCCCAACAAAGACTCGGCCATCAAGGAGGAGGATGGGGAGTTATTTCTTCAGCAAGGCCCGACACCGCCGACAAAAAACACATCAAGGGTAACGAAGTTTCTTCTTGGGAAGGTGAAACCCTCAATTATCATATTTGCATGGAAGCCCCTCCCCACCGACGGGTGGGGGAAGGATGCTCTCTGACGGGTCGATGTTCACATCCCCGCTATTAACTGTATTAGCACCCGGAAGCGTGAGTACGGGTTTAGGCATGCTGTGTGAAACCCATCCAGACGTGCGGGCCAGATTGGTGATGTTCTGGGGTTCCCGGAGAAGACTCTAAGGAAGTTGTGTATTATATATTTGTAGGGAATGCGCACCATAGCCCCGAAAAAGGCGTGTGTGCAATATATTTGGCCCGCTCATATTAGCCGACTAACATTTAGCTGACCGTCGCTTATCGAGACGTTGACGTACAGGTGCTGCAGTATTAAGAGGGAAGTAGCCGGGCTTAAGCCCAAGTTCGTGCCGACCCTCGAAGGCCTATTTTGTTTATATTGTCGGCCTGCGTGGCGAAGTATGGAATTTACATTCCTGTAAGTTAAATGCCTGTGACGTCTTGTGTTTATTATTTGTCTTCTTCTATCTTGGGCGAGTGGTGTGCTCGTGAACCACTCACCCCGTGGGAGCCCCGCGGAATATTTGCCGGGAAGCCCCTGATGGCCTGTTGCCAGACTTTTAGAACAGCGGAGTCGCGCTGTTTGCAGCCTAGTTGGAGCTGCGTAAAGAAGAATTGCTCGGCGAGTTTGCGCCATTAGTAGGGCGGGTGAGGAGCATTTTGTATTGGCCCAAGGAGACACATCTGGATAGGAGAGAGTTGGTCTTGAGATCCTCCTTAGATGATCCGGTCGGCCAAGAGCGCCCTCCGAAGGTGTCTTAGCTCAGTCTTTGGCTTGGGAGGGGAAGAGTTTGTTAGTCTTCCGGGTATGCGGTGGGACCTCCACGATGAGACCTTGGGTATGTCCCTTATGTTCCTAGTCTAGTGCCTAGATCGTTCTCTTGAGGGTAGTAGGTGCGCGGTCACCCCTCTTTTGGGACCCCGAACTCCACAAAGGTCATTTTTAACTTCAACAATATCAACTATAAGATAATTTTGCCTAACTTTTGATGTTTCTTTACAAAATATAACTCGTCTTGGAAGCAAAAATATGATTGTAAAAACAAATAACATGTTTAAGAATAAGAATAAATCTGACTGTAAAACAGCACAAAATTGTAACCGGATACCAACTTGAAAGAAATCTGATTGTAAAACAACACAAAAATGTAACTAGATAACCACTGGGAAAAAACCTGACAAAAAACAGCACAGAATTGTAACTGAATAACAAGCGGGAAAAAATCGAAAGTAAAACAACACAAAAATATAACTGGATTACAACTGGGGAAAAATCCGACTGTAAAATAACACAGAAATGTAACTGAATAACCACTGGAAAAAATCAGACCTTAAAACTGCACAGAAATGTAATTGGATAATAATTGAGAAAAAATCAGACTTTTAAACGGCGCAGAATTATAACTGGACAACAACTGAGAAGAAATCCGACAGTAAAACATCACAAAATAAAATTAGATAACAAGTGAAAATAAATAAGACAGTAAAACAACATATAAATGTAACTGTATCTCAAGTTATCAACTGTGAAAAAATCCGATTGTAAAACAACACAGAAATGTAACTTGACAATAACTGTGAAAAAATTCAACTTTAAGACAAATAGAAATGTAACCGGATAACAACTTTAGATGCATATCAAGCTGAACTTAAACAAAAAAAAATCTAAGTTGTTTAACACCAAAAGCGCAAGAAACTTATATCCTAGTGATCGAGGATCTAGTCGTCTTCCAAGAAGGGAAGAGTTTAGGGTCGACAATGGGGTGTAGCCTTTGGCAGCGGCCCCGCTGTGGGGGCGGAGCCTTCAGTAGCGGAGGCGAAAAACTTGGCAAGGGAGGAGTTTAGGGTTTGAAAGAGACGAGCAAACAAAGGCCTCGACGAGGAGGGAGGTGCGACACCGGACATAATCGAGAGAGAAACGACGATAAAAATTGAAAACGAAATAAAGATGGTGGGCCCGACCTATTTAAAGATGCGGGAAATTTCGGTGCGTGAGATACACGCCAAAAAAATTTTGCGCGACAGGCCCGATGGCATCTAGGTGCGGAACACGGTGGTCTTTGAGGAAATCAAAGTAGGAAAGACGGATGTTTGAAGGCCATGAAAGGGCCCAACGACAAACAATTAGGTGCGGAACACGGTGCGAAGAGCTGGTAGCCAGCGAGATGCACATTTTGCGATGGCGATGGAGATCGTGGATAGAAATAATTTACCGATGGAGGAACTGACATCCCGTGAAAGCTCGCTAACGAGAAAGTATGTGCAACTTGCCGGTGAGAAAGCATGTTTAGTACCATGTTCCGTTAAAATGGACGAGAAATATTAGATAGGAATAAAAAAAAGGAATGGTTAAAGACAAACCCAATTTAGAAATACGAAAATCAGCCGCATCTCCCGGCCTCTCTGTCGTTGCCTATCCTATCGCCCCTTCCGCCGTCTCTCTCGCTGCAACTCCCGCAATATTTCCCGACCTCTCTGTCACTGCCTCTCCCATCGTCGGTAGGTTGTGAGGCTTCTGATGAGCAGTTCGACGTACAACAGCTAGACGATTTTGAAGGTGCGCATGTTGGTTCTTTGTTTTCGTTGCCTCTCCCATCGCGGGCAGTGAGTTTTTTGTTGATTTTGAAGGTGCGCCGCCGCATATCTTCATTTTCGTTTTGATTATGCATTTGGATTCTTTAATACATATTTTTTTCTTTCATCTTCAGCATATTGAGAAACTAATTTTTTGTTTTGTATTTTACATATGAATTCTACACGTTGGTTTTTTCATTTTTCATTTTTGTTTTATTTTCGTGTTGTAATTAGATAATAGTGCTGGATGGTTGATTTCTACCATCTTATGCTCTATTGCAGTTTATGAAGAGGGGGAAACATAAGTGTATTGCTTCCTGTAATAAATGAAGTTGATTCTTTTTGTTCATACTTTCATTACCTTACAAAAACTGATTGTACAACCCCGTGTTCGCCGAAAGGGCTCAGGTAGCCAGGCGGGCCGCCCCCGACCCGTGCATCGAGGGGTTACCCTAGCGAGCCAGCCTGGCCCGCACCCTCCTAGGCGGGCCAGCTCGCGCCCCCTAGGCGGGCCATCCTCCGGCCCGCGCCCTCCCAGCGAGCCAGCCCTGCCCACGCCTATCTTGGCGGGCCAGACCCGCCCGCCTCTCCTAGGCGGGTCGGCCCGCGCCTTCCCGGCGAGCCGGCCCCGGCCCGCGCCTCACGCCGAGTGGAGGCAGTGAAGGGCTGCTCGCTCGATTCCCAACGGGGATGACCTCTTACTGTCTTACCCCATTGGCCTGCCCCTAGCCGGTCAAAACAGCGGGGTCTCGCTATTGGCAGACCCAGGTGGACTGCATATAGCTGTTTAGAACAACGGAGTTCGGCTGTTGGCAGGCCAGCCCGAGAAGCTTTTAGTAATTTCAAGACAGCAGAGGTTAGTTATTTACAAACCATCTTCAAAATCCTATAAATAGGACCCAATGGGTACCTCAGAAGCGGACTTACTTGCTCCCCAGTCTTCTAGCGCTTTCTGAGGTACCTTAGCCCGATATTTGGCTAAGGAGGGGAAGCGCTCAGTGATCTTCCGGGTTTGTGGTGGGACCTCCGAGCCGGGCCCTTGGTCAAGTCCTTTGCTCTCTTTTCCTTGTTGTTTTTCTTGTAGGAGCGAAGTAGGTGCGCGACCACCCCTTCCCCAAGTGTGAACTCCACAAGGGACCGATTTTCGGTTTCAACACTGATGTCAATTTTTTTATTTCCAAATTTTTAATTTTTTTGTTCATAATTTCAGATATTGGAATCAAGCTCAGAAACTTCTAAAGATTTTCATTGTATACAAACATGTTTCACGGTTGACCTCTGAAATTTAAATTAATCAGATTTATGAATTTTGTAGGTGTTGTTTGGTAATAAAAGTTTTTAAATTTTTACAGGTTTTCATTGAATTAGATGTGACAGTTATCACATATTAAATGTCATAAATTTGATGTTTTTATGTTATAAACGTGTTATTTTGTCGAACTGTTGCGTTGGATTTCTCATGAAATGATTTTTTTTTAAAAACATTTGATTATGTAATTTGTAGTGTTGTTTGTTGTTTATAATTTTAGTTTGTGATTAACACTTTGATTTGCACAGAATATTTTTCAAAATATATTATTTATCATTAATAATAATTTAGGTATATCCAAATTTAATTTAATAATTTCCACAAAAAAAACAAAGATATAAAAAGTTAGGGATTAATTCCTTCAAAAATAAAAGTTTAAAATTATCGGAACTCAAATGAAATGAGTTTTTAGCGGATTGTTTTATCATTTTTAATGGAGTTGGAGACGAGGAATATTATCCGTCCATTCACCATCACAGGCTGCCACGTCATCGATCCGCATCCCGCACCAATATTTCATCATAGCCGTCCACGGAAATCCTACGGCCACAAAAATTCCTTGCCCCGGCTTCCTCAATACGCCAACTTTTTACCCCCAATAATATCTCAAGGATTTCTCATCTCTACAAATAGCATCGCCGTCCACCGGAGAACATCATCGCTCCGGCCAGTTTTTACTCCTCAAAGAAAGCTACCAGAAGAAGAAGCCTCTACGATGTCTGGTCGCGGAAAGGGAGGCAAGGGGCTCGGCAAGGGCGGCGCGAAGCGCCACCGCAAAGTCCTCCGGGATAACATCCAGGGCATCACGAAGCCGGCGATCCGACGGCTCGCTCGCCGCGGCGGAGTCAAGCGTATCAGCGGGCTAATCTACGAGGAGACCCGCGGCGTCCTCAAGATCTTTCTCGAGAACGTCATCCGAGACGCCGTCACCTACACCGAGCACGCTCGCCGGAAAACCGTCACGGCCATGGACGTTGTTTACGCGCTCAAGCGCCAGGGCCGCACTCTGTATGGATTCGGAGGCTGAGTTTTATTTTCCCTTCTATGCGGGGAGGCCTGACTGGTTAAGATTTGAATTTGCATTTTCGGTAGTTTGTGTTGTAAATTGTACTGATTTTGACATTCTGAAGGGTTTATTAAAGAACTGAATTGAAATCTTTCTTCCTTTTATAATTCACTGTGCTAATTCACTGAAAATGCTAAAGCTGTTGTGGTCTGGCGGTTGGCGTTTGTCTAACCGCTCATATTGCTATTGGTGGTCCTGTGCGATTTGTTGAATTGCGACAGGTGAATACTTCCTTGATTTGGTGTTGTCATGTGGTTTAGGCTCTGTTTGGTGGGATTTATTTTCACCGGTCAAGTGGTTACGATTGTATGAACCTGAACTGGACCTTGATTTGTCCGGTTCATGTGGTCATAACCGTTTGACCGGTGAAAATAAGTTCTCCCAAACGGAGCCTGAGTTTGTCTATCCGTACAGTTTGCTGCTGTCTGTTTGTCTAGTTGCCTGGTTTTAATCTTATATGGTCTGTTGTATTCTCTTTATTTTCTCTTGTCTATAAATATGAGGTCATATCTTTTTAATGTTATTTTTTTGAGCAATAAAATTCACTTCTTTTAGATGAGTGACAGTCCTAACCATTGTCTTCCAAACTCATTTGCCAAATTAAGTGTAGGACGCCTTCTTTAACTTGGGCTCTTTTTGGCGCGGTGGGGTGACTAGAGAAGAAGTGCGGAAAAGGAATGTTGGAATAATCAGTTGTTTTGTAGAACAGTGATAGAATGTGTGAAAGTATTTGAAAGAACAAATTTTAGAGTGTTGTTTTTTTAATCAAATTCAATTTTAACTCATTAGCATAAATCTAGGGGCGGATAACAATAATCATTCATTAGCATTAAGCAAAAACTAATGTATTTGAAATTTTACTTCACCAATGTCCATCTACAAAAACAGATGGATCTTCAAACCTCAACTACACGCCGTCCCTATTGAGGAAGCTTTCTCAGCAAGATTTTTGTGTGTTTACTATTTATACAATGATTTTTGATTAACATTTCTTATATTTCATGGTTGACTAAAAAGGCTAATTTTTCAGGGCCTGTTCGTTTGCACCGTTTTCATAGCTTGTTTTCGTTTTGAGTTTTCATAGTCCCATAGTTATTGTTCGTTTCCCTCTGTTTTGGTTTTGACACAACCCCATGTTTTCACTCCTTCATTAAACCACCCTCTCTCAAAACATACCTAATCACACGCGTTTTCACGAGTTTTGGAAAAGGCCGCCTCCTTCCTGCGAAAAACCTGTGCAAACCCTCCCGCTCGGTGAAATTTCTCCGGCCAACACGGTGCGCTGACTTCCTCCCGACAAACGCCCCTCGCTGCGATATTCCTGGACCCGGAACGGAAGGGCTACGGGCGGCCTGATCATCTTATTCATCGCTGGACTGTCGCTGCCGATCATCTTCTTCCTCGCTGGACTGTGCATAGAATCGCGCCTGTTTGCGCCCTCTTCTTCCCGACATATCTTCGGCAGAATCGCAGGTTTCAACTCCTTCCGACGAAGTTGATTTCAGTTTTCTCCGTCACTGTGATTCCAGTTTTCATCGTAGGTTTCATCGCAGGTTTGCTCACCCATTTTTTCACCTTGTTGTGTAGGCCGACTGTTCTCAGGCGTTTCTTGGGGAAGGCCGACTCTTCAGGCATTTTTTTCACCTTGAACAGGCCGGTAGGTATACCTAAACTTGGGGCAAGTTAAAATTTTTTTCTTAGGTCTAAATATTTTATGTTGTTTTCTATGGCACATGTGTGTTGTGTGTTGTCTAAATTGAGTTTTTAAATTTGTAGATGGATGATATTATTGCGTTACGTAGGGAACGAAAAAGTTTGAGAAGGAAGAGCTCAATCATGCTAGCTTTATCTGCAGCGGCCGTAGTCTTGATGAAACGTAGTACACTAAGACGATCATGTATAGGTGGGGGTACTTTAAGGATTGTGTTGGTGCTATCTGTGCCATCAACTTCGCATGAACAAACGTGCTTTCCAAAGCTTGTGTACCTTATTAGTGGATAAGGGGCTTATAGTTGACACAGATAATGTACCCGTTAAGGAGTCAGTTGGTTTATTTTTATATATCTTAGCTCATAATATCAAATTTAGGGTTGTGGGTGGTACATATTTACGTTCAATCGATACCATAAGCAGACATTTCAACTTGGTGTTGAGGGCAATTCTCAAGTTGAGTGCGGAGATGATCAAACGTCCGGAAACATCACAAACAAATAGGTGGAGGTACTTTAAGGATTGTGTTGGTGCTATTGATGGCACACACATTGAAGTCACTGTCCCAGTAAGTGATCAAGGTAAATTCCGCAATAGGAAACAAGCAATTACCACAAATGTTCTCGGAGTATGTGATGCAGACACGAAATTTATATATGTTTTGCCTGGATGGGAGGGTTCTTCGTCTGATTCTAGAGTATTGCGTAATGCACTAGAGAGAAAAGATCGCTTTGAAGTTCCAATAGGTAAATGTGCATACTTTGTTATTAAAGTTCTAAGGCATTATAATTATGTTCAACAACGTAAAGTTGCAACCGTAACCACTATAATTATGTTCATTTATTTATCAATGTAGGCAAATATTACCTTGTCGATGCGGGATATACAAATGGTCTAGGCTATCTAGCTCCGTACCGATCGACTCGTTATCACCTCCAAGAGTGGGCCACTCAAGGAAATAGTCCAACAACCTATAAAGAATTATTCAATCTCCGCCACTCAAAAAAACGCAATGTTATTGAAAGAACATTCGGGTTATTAAAGAAAAGATGAGCAATTTTTTAGTTCTTTCTTTGTCATTTTTTGTAGTTATTATTTTTGGGTGTTATCATTTTTGGAGTCGCTAGAGCAATGTGAAGTGCACCTTTTTTGTGTTATCATTGTGAAGTTCTTATAGTCTGCTAATGTTATCAGAGGAATATCTCTTTTAGTTCGTATAGTGCTTATCCGTTTGATATTAATAGCAGATTTCATAACAATGGACAAAACAAACACCAATGCAGGAAAGGAGGAAGGAAAATCCTATATGCATTGGACCGCCGAAATGGATTATGCACTTTCTGCCACTCTTTTAGAGCAACAAAATCTCGGGCACAAGGGTGCTAATGGTTGGAAGGATCCCGCATTCACTGCTGCTATCAAAGCTATGTTGTATGAGTGTCAGGTTCATGTAAGCAAAGTAAAGATAAAAGCCCGATTGAGAACTTGGAGTAAACACTACCAGGATATATCCGCAATGCTGGACACAAGCGGTTTCGGGTGGGATTGGGAGAGACATGTGGTTAAGGTTGATAGTGAACAGGTGTGGTCTGATTATATTAAGGTAACTCACTTAATATTGTTCTCCAAAAGTAATTAATAGTCATTTAATGTTAAGTTTTTGTTTTGATGTGTTAAATGTTAAACCGCAGACACATCCGTCTCTGAAGCACTATAAAGATAAGGTGATTGTAAATTGGGGGGACCTTGTTGCCCTATGTGGGACAAACCGGGCAACTGGTGGTAATGCAACGACTGAGGTGAAAGCATGTAATGAAGTTGATGTTGAAGTGGAGGAGATACCTTATGATGATGGTGATGATGTAGCGGCAAGTCAACCAAGGAAGAAAAAGCTGAAGAAACCATCGGCTATTGATATGATAGCAACGACCGTCACTCATATAGCAAACAACATCGATGGCCCGCCACAACGAGAAAGGACAATGGTTGAAAGGATGTATGCGGCTTTGGCAAATATGACAGACCTTTCGGAGGCTGATCTCATAAAGTCAATAGATTTGTTGTGCGCTAGCGAGCTGAAGTGTGAGATCTTCTTAGTTATGCCAGAGCTTGTTAGGAGGAGTTGGTTGCGCGCACAATTTGATAAAGAAATATGATATCGCTTGAGCTTGATGGTTGGATGGTTGAAATGATGTATGCGGTTTTTTGTGCTTTGTTTTGAAACTTTTGCTATTATAGACCTTTATTAAGTTCTGATTATGATAGTATGTATTTTGAAGCATGCATTTTGTAATGCTTAGCTTGTCTTTTGTAATATGTAATCCGAAAGAATTTTGTAATTCTTAGTATAATTATAGTCAAATCTGATTTCTGCATTATGTGTATTCTTCTAATGCATTTTTTATGATTGTCTTGCCACATTTGATAATAGGAACTAGTCATCATGTTTGACTAAAAATATGGCAACGGCCCAATGTCATGAAACATGCACTTTTAATCGCTTTTTTAAGTCTTCACTGTTGATCCTGGAAAAGAGAAGAAAATGCAGACAGTCAAGAAATTAATAAGGTTAGAAGATCAAATTATAAGAATTCACAAATTAGGTAAATATGAAATCACAAGTTCAAATTGAAAACCATGTGCAAACGAACATAAGTTTTTGTTTTACCTCAAAACGAACTTGAAAACCATGTTGCAAACGAACAGAAGTATTCGTTTTACCCGAAAACGAAAACACTTAATTTTTCGTTTTGAAGCAAAACGAAAACCAGATTTGAAAACGGTGCAAACGAACGGGCCCTTAGGGATTTTAGACCAAGCTTTTGAGATAACCTCGGAGTTTAGGGTAGTCTTTCTTCACTTCTTCCATGTATTTCTTGTTGGAAGTAGCCTTGATCCCACTCATAATGAGTGGGCTTAAAAAAATTTGATTTGGGCTCCGTTTGGAGGGACTTATTTTCACCGGTCAAGTGGTTACAACCTCTTTTGAACCATATCACTTACCAGGAATTGCCCTCTAAGTTTCCTAAATTACAATTTGCACCCCTCTTTTGAAAATAATCCAAGAGGAGGTAGTCTTTCTTCACTTCTTCCATGTATTTCTTGTTGGAAGTAGCCTTGATCCCACTCATAATGAGTGGGCTTAAAAAAATTGATTTGGGCTCCGTTTTGGAAGGACTTATTTTCACCGGTCAAGCGGTTCCAACCGCATGAACCAAGTTTTTGAACCATATCACATAGTTCCAGAAACAATGAAAGATAAAAAACCACAGCACCTATATGGATAATAAACACTTTGCTTGATATTTAGGAGAGCAGAATGTCAATTATTGTAATGGTAAAGTGCACTAACATGGAATAGAGTTGAGATGGATATACCCTAAGGCCCCCTTTCGTTTGCTCCGTTTTCACAGTTGGTTTTCATTTCAAGTTTTCGCGGTCCAAATACAGGTGTTTGTTTGGTTATGTTTTGCGCGGTTTTGGTTTTGATCTGAAAATGCTCGGTTTTCATTTCTTCTAGCTTTGCCCACCCCGTTTTGAAAATAGAAAACAGGGGAAAATGTCTTTGTGTCTTCTCCGATAGGAGATATTCCTGCCAGCAGATTCCCGTGAGTCGATCATGGAGGGAGAAGAAGGTAGTCAGCAGCCGCAGCTTGTGCTCGCAAACAAGCTGTTCCTCCTCAGGGCTCCCGACGTGGATGACATCGAAAAGGTTCGTCTACGGGATGAAGTCTTTGTCGCCGTCAAGGCCGACGACATGGCCTCTCTTTGCGAATCACTCGCCGCTTCTTCCGTTCTCGAGTTGGACGCAACCCAGCTCGATTCCATGCGCAAGAGGATCGAAGAGGAGATTAAGAAGCTGGTCGAGAAGTAATCTGTTTACTCCCCCATTTCTTGCTCTCTTGGTTTAACAAATTCAGTTTTCTCTTAATAGTGATGATTTTGTTTTTTTTATTAATAGATCATGTTTTTAGTTCTTGTTATGTAGTATGAATAGTTTATTTAGAGTGAAGGTTTTAGTTTTTGGTATCGGAAACAGCAGATCTGCATCCTGTAGATAAAGTTCGGACAGCAAAAGAGGGGATTGTTAAAAGCAAATGAACGTACGTTTTCGTTTTGTCTTAAAACACACATGAAAATCATATTGCAAACGAACATAAGTTTTTTGTTTTGCCCCAAAACGAAAACGCTTGATGTTTTCGTTTTGAATCAAAACGAAAACCGTAAATGAAAACATTGCAAACGAACGGGGCCTAAGACTTAGTTTGTTTCCCACTTTGATGTTTTGAAGCGTTGAGAATGAGAGCTGTGAGGATGATAAAATGAAGTTGGAATTCAAAAATGACTTTTGAGTGTTGGGGATGATAAAATAAAGTTTTATCAAAGAGGTTCTTTTAGCATAAAAGTGAACGAATTTAGATGGGTGAGGTCGGTTGATGTAACAACTAGCAGGATCACGTGTCTAAATAATAGGGATTAATGATTTTTAATTGCCCAATTACGATTATAAATAGGGACTATTGCTTGTAATGTGGATGGAGAAAAAAAGTTAATAAAGTTCTACAGTTTCGTCTCTGGTTTCCCGATTTTCCTCTCGTCTCTCCCAACTCCGGCCACCTATTCTGGCCATTCTTCCTCTATCCCAGCACCAGCCACCTCTCCCTGGCTATTCCCCCTTTCTTATGACTATTTTATGCTTACCTTCCTATTTTTGGTGTTACATTGGTGCTCTCGTGACGATCTCACCTCCGATATTCTTTTACCCAAGAACTGTCGCTGTTCATTATCAAGTAACACCGTCGGCCTGTATATCCTCCACCATCGCCACTGATTCTTCGTTGGTGTTTCCCGGCTTCGAAGAAAGAAAAAAAATCTGGAATCAACAAAAAAAAACAGAGCCGCACAAATCCGCCCCAAAATCCACCGCCGGCCAAGATCCAACTTATTCTCCTTTTCATCCACCACCACCGTCTGTTTGAACGGAACCATCCTTGTTTTATGCAAGATCTGCCAACGCAAACAACTCAATATCCGCCGCCGGTTCATTTTCCGACCACCACTGCACTTACTTCGCCATTTCCGGCCACCACTTCCGCAGCAGCGCTGACTCCTCCACTATCTCCATTCTTTAACCGCGTTTCCCTGCACCAGAAAGAGGTATCAAGATACATAAAATAAAAAAAAACTGCAGTTAACTTCCTTTTCATCCACCACCAAGGCCGCCGCACCGCCACCGCCGCTCGCCGCCAATGCCGCCCCGCCGCCACCGCCGCCACCGCGGCCTCCGCTGATCAAAATCAACCACAGCAATTGCTTTTCTATATCTCCCGTGATCAACAAGAACTAGAGCCCAAGAACCGACGCGGATCACTTAGTCATTCTGTTTGTTGTGTTATAAACAAGCCCAATTACAAAAAAATCATGCCATCGTCTTCAGTGGTTTCTCAGCCCACGGTGATGGTGGTTGACATCAAAGCCATGCTTGATGATTTCCAAAAGCGCATGGATTGCAAATTCCAACGTGTTCTTGATGACATACATAAAAACTGTGATCTACTACAACAATCTGTTGATCTTACATTCCGTGATTTGTGGGAACGATTGGATGCTATCGACACATAATTTAATTCTGATTCTGCAATTTTTCACGAAAAAATTCAAGAAAGCTCCGAGAATTCTTTCTCGCCGCCTCCACCATCCATGTATGCACCTCCAACAATACAAGATGAACAAGTGCACAATTGGATTAATGACTTCGATGCAGCTGTTGATTTACAGTGGGTGACAAAATAATCGGAGCAAGAACAATTAGTTAATGTGCAGATAGTCCTGGAGGTAGAGGGTCATGTTTCCTACAGTGAACATGCACTAAAAGAGCCTCAACAAGATTTGCCATCCATGCTTCTCAATGGACAAATTGTCCATCTTGACATGCCTCTAGTGCCAAATGTAATGGAGTTTGTGATCCCCAAGCAAGGTCCGGTTCATGCGGTCGTAACCGCTTGACCGGTGAAAATAAGTCCTTCCAAACGGAGCCTAAATCACCTGGAGCTACATGCGATGATGGGAAAACTGACATAATGGAGTGTAAATGTTTTGCCTTTTCTTATGTTGTGATAGAAACATTGGGTGAGATAAGGTCACCGTTGATTTGTCTGATAATACTTGTTTTCGATCTCAGAATTGGTGATATATAGATCCATCCACCGGTGGAGTTAATAGCAGCCGACTCCTCCCAAATTGCACGACCTTCATTTCTATCATTATCGACGGAGTTACCTTTCCCGTTTGGATTTTGCTTCTCAAGATATCATCCATGGAGACAGAGCACAAAACTCAGCCCAGCTTCTTCCTCCTCTGAAAATCAAAATTGCTTGTGAAAGATCGACAAACGACGAGGACGTCGTTTTTAAATGGGGAATGCAATGTAACAACTGGCAGGATCACGTGTCCAATTAATAGGGATTAATGACTTTTAATTGCCCAATTACGATTATAAATAGGGGTTATTGCTTGTAATGGGGATGGAGGAAAAAAGTTAATAAAGTTATACAGTTTCATCTCTGGTTTCCCTATTTCCCCCTCGTCTCTCCCAACTCCGGCCACTTAATCCGGCCACTCTTCCTCTATCCCAGCACCAGCCACCTCTCCCGAACTATCCCCCCCCTTCTTATCACTATTTTATGCTTGCATTCCTATTTTTGGTGTTACAGATGAACGATTGTTTATAATCACCACGTTCATGGTTGCCGCCGCCTGTGTCAAACGGGTCCGGAAAAGGTGCATCTAATGCACTAAGCATGGTGTGTTGGACTTTTTTTCTTCTTAAAATTCAATTTTCAATTTCCAAATCATCAATTTTTGACAAAAATTACTTGATATAAAATATGGCATTTTTACGATCATTTTAGTTAGTCATTTGCTCATATTTTGATTAGTCGGGAAAAAAATCTAACCCGAACTTAACATGTTTTTTTCAACCAGAATTTTTTCACATTAATCAAAATATAGACAAATGAGTACTTTAAATGATCGTACAAATATTATTATTTATATTTCGTAAATTATTTTGTAAAAATAAATTGAAAGCAATGATAAGTCCTCCCACATGAAAAGTGTGGAAGGCGCGGTTGCAAGGCTTGGATCTGCCATTGGCATCGCCGGCCGGCTGGATTTTGGCTATGCTGTTTAGAAGCCTCCACTTTTTGGGCAGCATGAGTTTCGTCCTCTCCGCGTCAATGACCGCTTCAATGGATCTCACGGCCTAGATTTTATGATTGGTTCGCAAAAGATTTGGTCGACATTAATATTCTCGATTTGTCATTAACTTTGAACTGTCACTAGTCAAAGTAGATCTGCCCATAACATCACCCTTATTATATTATATTATTTATTAATTATAGTGACATTAACCTGAAGGTGTAGGCCATAAAGGTACCCCTGCACCTTTTGGATGTGTTTTATAGTACAGAACATTTAGTTATTATGTTTAAATCATAATACTATGTATTTTAATAGTCTCACTTCTCAAACTCAACATATGTATTTTATTAGTGGCTATTTGGATTATTTGTCGCCATTAGTCTTACTATTACCCATCTATATCATGTATTTTCATATAGTTTCATTCAAAGTCTTTTTTTTTGGTCATTCGCTTCCCTGTTTAACATGTTCAATAGCTAAATCTGCCAAACGCTATATTCTGCCCATCGCGAGAGCATATATTTTTTTTATTGTAGATAAGAGATTTTGCCTATATTAAAACTCTTATTTTAAAATTAAAAAATATATAAATTAATGAGATTGGAATTGTTGTAATAAAAAGAGGCAAAATCTAAAAGTAAATATTTAACCAATGGGTTATAGGGTAAAACACCCTTTAGTGCAAGGGAAAAATTAGAAATTTCAATGTTGGACCAAAGAATGTTTTTCTCTTATAGATAAGTACGAGCGAGAGGCACAGAGCTCTGCCCCTACGACCAACCGCGACAGTACCTCAACTACAATAGTGCATGTGGAGACCCCATGCCCCACACGTCATTATTCTTGCAACGATATTGTCTCGACGCAATGGCGCTCCCGCCGCTTGCAAATTCCGGGTGTTATACTCCGCTCGCTGCTCTTTTTGCGATCTGCACGGGAGTTTGCTGGCAGATAGAATGCATTTTTATTGTAGGCAGTTGACAGTTTATATAAGAGTACATTTTTAAAATAAAAATCACAATTTAAAAATTTGAATTTTTTAAAGAAAGAGGGGATAAAATCAAAAAATAAATGTTTAACCAAAACTTATTTTTTCTTTTCAATATAGCATAGATATAAGCAGATGAATAATATTATTTTATATACAATATATTTGAGAGGCACAATTAATTCAGCTGGTGCAGTGATTGTGGCTCCGGGATCCTCCTGGAGTGTGCAGAGAGTTCGATGCCGCAGGTATTATTTTTTAAAAAAAATATGCTTACAGAAACCTAGATTTAGCCACACGCTCAGGACCTGCCGGTTATACTAAACCCACTCCAGTTTAGAGTTTCACGGGCGGACCGTGCGGTTCTACAGTTTGATTCCGGTCTCAATGGAAGGCTGATTTTGGGTGCCGACGGCTCGTGATTAGACCGGCCAGTCCGACCGGTTTTCAAAGCCATAATTTTATGCATTACTACTCCAATCACGGGAAGAGAGCTGCATTCAAAAATAATGTTTATCTTCTTTTTCAACGGCCACCGTCCACCCAAACACGCCCGGCATACTGATTAAATTCATTTGATTCATTGCCTCAATTAAAAGGTTTCCTACAAAATCATCCAATGAGTATTTAATAGTAGCCCCAACACATAAATAAGCATGCCATCTCTTCTTGGAAAATAATTAATTTCAAGATCATAATGCACACAAAATTTTAAGCATCCCATATTTCTCCAAATCAACTCATTTTTAGTATTAAATTTCAAGATTAAACAGGTTCCGCAATAAGCCTCATGTTCGTAATTTCGCTAAAAAAGTAAGAGCAACTATAATTAAAATTAACTCCAAATCACGAGTCGTGTAATTCTTATTTACTTTCTTTCAATTGCATTGATGCATAAACAACTATCTAATCATGAAAATATCTTCACATAAATCATTATTATTTGGAAAGATTCATCACACTAATTAAACATACAGACTTAACCATCCCCAAGGGTGAAACACCGCAACATTATTTAAAGTTTCTGAAAATTTACAGTGGGAACAAAGTGCCCTTATTGTTGTGGTACAGTTGAGTGCTGAGAGGACTCACCTGAACTACTCACAGTTCCGTTCGAGGAACTCTAGAACTGATCTCCGTTCATCCGGCGTGAGATAATCTTTATCGTTCAAACGCTTTCGAAATGCTTTCAACTCAGTATCAGAACACGAATCGGAGACCTGTGTCGGAAGATCAGAGCAGTAGATTCCAATGTATGAACACCATCTAGAAATGTTCTCGTTGTATCAAATAATGAGTTAATTACTGGGACCTCTCCTAGGATTTTGCCTAATTACAAAAACCTCACCTATACCTTTTAAAATTACCAAAATAAAAACTCGTATGAATTTATATTTTTATTGAGGTTATTTACCGGGATCTCCCCTCAAAGTTTGCATAATTACAGCTTGCACCCCTCTAATTTTTGATGTTATGAAATGTAAACATTGAAGGAGTGTAATTGTAATTTCAAAAGTTAGAGGGGGTGCAAGCTGTAATTACACAAACTTCAAGGGAAGGTTCCGGTAAATAACCCTTTTTATTATAGTACAATAAGCCTTCCCTTTGGGAGAGGAGCACCCGTAATGTAGAGAAGGCCTTATAATGTTGCAGAGTCAGATGAGAGATTTTTTGTAATTTCAAAAAGTAGAGATGAGGTAACTGTAATTACGCAATATCCAAGAGGAGGTCCCACTAATTAACCCTTAAATAAAGATAAGAGGGGCAGAATCTCATACATCAATGTAATTGTTCACGTGGCCGTCCCCATTGGGGGACGTTGTCAACTCGTTGGTGTTTAGGGTCCATTCACCATCTACTATGTACTTGTATTCATAGTGCCCTTCCTATGAACGGCATAAGATCAGCATGATGTATTAATGGTATTGTTTATGAAAATATACCTAATTTATTCCTTAATCAATTTCACACTTATCAGCTTTACTTTAGTACTGCTTGATAGTTTAGGGTTTAGGGTTCATCTGTGGAGAAAATGGATTCACTTTATCAGCTTTACTCTAGGGGAGAAGTCATCTCTATGTTTGTCCCAGATGCAATAAAAGGGCAGCCTAGTGCCCAAAGCATCCCCGTGTAGCAAGGGTCTGGGGAAGGGTCTCACCACAAGGGTGAAATGTAGGCAAACCATACCCTGCATTGTTGCAAGAGGCTTCTTCCAGAACTCAAACCCGCGACCTCAAGGTCACACGACAACACCTTAATCGGTACGCCAAGGCTCCCCTTCATTGTGTTAGATGCAATATTCTACAAAATTTGGCATTACTTTTAAATATTTTGTCATTGGTTTGCATGCATGTTGAATTTTGCAAAGTTTGATACAATCTAGAGTTTATTTGCAGCGTTATTTTTCAAGGATTATACTACTGAATTTGAATGTGTTGTCCCTAATAGACTACCGAATCATCCTTTGTGATGAATGAACTATAATTCCTCTCGTTGTTTTGCATGATCCATCCACCGATCATTTTTGGGGGGTTTCATCAAGCTCAGTTCTAAAGGGGATCCATCAGATCGTGCAGCTGAATGGGTTCGCCGCAAGGCGGGGCCCACATTCATTTATTCGCATAAGAATGCTTGATCGGATCGCCGATCCGACTCCGCGGTTGCGTCTGACACGTCGCCGCGAGTCAAAAACATATATTAGTTTATTTTTTTCGAGTTTATTTTCATGTATTTAGTAGCCGACCCCACTAGCCAATCATAACCGTTGATGAGGAAGCCCTAGGTTGATCTCTTCTTATAAATAGATGTTGTAGGGGCTGAAATGAGGTCATTGCAAAATTTGGAGGCTTCTATTCTCGGATTCCAGCGATCACTCCCTGGTGCCGACACCGTGGAACCCTAGGTGACGACTCCTAAGTGCTCAAACTCCTCCCTAAGATACTACCCATCTTTAGCCACCTCTCCCCCCCCCCAAATCTCCAGCTGCAACCCCCAGCCCCCCCCCCCCCCCAAAAAAAAACGGCCGCCGAATTCCTGTGCAAGCAGGCCGCCACACTGTTTTCCCCCACCCGGCCAGTCGCCGACCCTCCCCTTTCACCCGGCCGCCGGTCCCTTCATCAGCCGCCTCTTTCCCCTCCACCCTAGCCACCGCCGACCACCCTGTTTTCCCCCCTACAACCAGCCCTCATCCTAAGCTGCGTCGGTTTGGGCCCCCTCCTTCTCCCCTCACGTGGATCCACTCTCCTTTAGCCATAATTCCTTGGATCAATTCGATCTTGAAATTTCAGCCCCGATCCGTTATTTCCACCTTCCGTTCGTCACCCCTCAACCGGATCCGATTCCTAAATATCGGATCTCGTCTTCCCCACCAGGATCTCCTTCCTAGTGGCTGGATCTTTCCATTTCTGGCCGGATCTCCCCACTCGCCGCCAAGGACAACCATTGCCACCATTTCCACGCCGCCGGTTCTACCTCCGATCGCCGATCTACACATCCGAACCTAAATTCTTTAGTGCCTCGGTTCAGCCCGCTACTTCGTGAGTTTTTTGTGGTATTGACTTATTTGATCGGACATTTTCATTGGTGAATTAATATATGTGATGTGATTCTTGCTAGTAGAAAATTGTTTTCGATACGCTATTAATTTGCAGGAGTTATTCGCCGCACGCTTTGCTTTGGCCCTCCGAGTGGAGGAAAACCGTTATAAATTGCCAAATTAATTAATTATTTTCAATTTTAAATATTTGCGTGGTGTTAGAAAATTTTATTGCTCAAATTTATTTGTCGCCGTAACTGACGGCCGCATTGCATTTAGGATCATACTAGAGCGTCGCCTTTGCATTTATACCTAGAGTACTGGGTTTTGTGCACCCGCTAGCCCACCCTACATCAAGTTCCGTCCCCAACTACAGCAGGAGATGCCGCCAAGACCAGCTCCAGTGTTCCAACAGTACTCCGCAGTCGCAGTACTCGCCTCGCCAAAGAGGTCCCTCCAAGCATACCTGCTTGAAAAAAAGGAGGGAGCGGTCCTGATGCGGGACAGGCGTCACACCTGGCCGCCACCCTGGAGTCCCACTAGGGGGCCCACCTGGAGTCAGCACCAGGCGACTTTCATCAGGGCCGCGGCCCGTATACCCCAACTAGCTCTCCGTCATGGAGTCACCACCATGCGTCTCAGTTGGTGATGAGAGTATTGGTGAAGGTCTCTTATCTAGGAGGTCTGGGGATCGACAACTTGCCGCATGGTGGTGACTCCATGACGGAGAGCTTGTTGGGGTGTACGGGCCGCGAACCTGATGAAATCCGCCTGGTGCTGACTCCAGGTGGGCCCCCTGGTGGGACTCTAGGGTGGCGGGCAGGTGTGACGCCTGTCCCACATCAGGTCCCTTCTTCAAACCAGTTCTAAGTGCTCGAAGTGCACAAGAGTCTCTGGAGTCCATAACGTTGTGTAATTTAAGAGTTTGCAACCACAAACTTAATATATGATTGCAGGGATTTTGGGTATTTTATCATCTGAGACAATGCATTGCCTAGAAATCAAACGCATCTTAGAGAACACAAATAGTTTTCCCTGAGGTAATTGAAGATTTAACTGAAATAGGTATGAATGAGATACTAAAACTGGATGCTAAGTTGATATGCTTTTATATTCACAAGCAAGCATATTAAATCAAAGATCTTCAAAATTTTAAGAGAAAAATAATACTCACAGGTAGGTCCTTCTCTAGAAGCCATATCCCTTGAGACGGATTAAAATTCAAGGGAATTTTCTACAACAGCAAAAAAGCAAACTTGTAAGTGCAAGAAAAAAGGGTAAAAAACGTTATCTATATTCTAGTAAAATGAATAAACAACCTACTTGGATTCCCTTTTAATCTTCTTTATATTGTGAAACTCATGGATTAAAGAATAAAAAGTATAGGTAGAAAAATATTTGGGGATCAAATGCATCCATGTTTTAATCTGTATCTTAACATGGCGTCCATTGCGTAACAAGTCTGCAGACCAGTGACCCCAACAAATCTCCACGGATATGATTGGCCGTAACCGCTAATTTCAATGGAGGATTGTTGAGGCCGGGGCTTGAACCCCAAACCTCTTAAATAAGGGAGCTCTAAACTGGTCCTCATGACCAATTGAGTTGGCTGGGGTTCAAGCCTCAGTCTCAACAACCCACCATTGGAATTAGCGGCTGTGGCCAATCTGATTCATGGAGATGGGCTGGGGTCACTGGTCTACAGACCTATTGCGCACTCACAGTAGACCAGAGCGCTACAAATTATGTCTATTCACAAGTAAATAAAATTACTGCAAACATTTTTACCTGGCCCCAACCAATATCAAGACCAGAAACTTCTACTGAGGAGTATTCATTAGCTTCCCAAGTTAGTCTGATGCGGCCTATTGATAGTCCTGTAAGCTGACAAAAAAATATAAAGAATAAAAAAAGTGATATTATAGAAAAAATACACGACGTGGCAAAGCATCTGCTATTCTATCATCAGAAAGAATGAAAAGGAAAATTTCCAGAACCAAGTTCAAGGTTCAAGGTTATACAATTGCAATTGCTTTATAAAAAAAAGTTTTGGGTAATGTCCTGTTACATGGGCAGAGGGAAATTTCAATAGGAAAAAACAGAGATAGAGATAGTTGGCTCAAGAATTTGCTAGGATTTTTTCTTTGCCATAAGTAATTAGGGTTGTTCACAAATAGTATATTTCATGAATAATTCAGAATTCGATTCGTGAAGATTTGATTAAAATTCGTATTTTTAGAAATCGTATCTGATTTTGGATTCGAATAATTTTTGAATCTGAAACCGAATAATTTTATTCTTGTTCGACGGATTCGCGAATAGTATAATATATAGTTAAATAAATAAATATATATATATATATATATAATTAAATATTAAATAAAATTATATTTGAACATTATATATAATTAAACATTAGAAAATTCGAATTCTAATTCGAATCCATGTTCGAATCCGAATTCAAATCAAGAACTCGGAATCCAACATTTCATGACAAATCCGAATCCGACACTGAATATTCGAACGAATCCGAATCTCTGTATTCTATGTCAAATTTGGATTAAATTGAAGAGTTACTCGATTCGGTTTGTGAACACCCCTAGCCGTAACCATAAAAGTAGAGCAGTTAGTAATAATTCCAATTACACATGAATTTTCTAAAATATTTTGATTAAGAAATCCACAAATAATCTAATAATGTACAGACCACCATTAACTTCAAATTTATTTCTAAAGTACCTCTGATTAAAGAGTCCTGTAGTGGTTGGTTGAATGGAAGATACTCCTGATCCGTGTAGATGGTTAGGATTCAACAAATCTCAATAACGTTTTAGTACAAAATGCCTTCATGAACTTATAACAAGAGGCCTTCATCAACAAATCTCAATAAGGTATTGAAGGACGTAATCATCATAACGGGTAGGGATGATTACTATGTTTGAAACTTTAGACTTGCTGGATGAGATAGCTTGAATTCTAATAGGTTCGATATCGAATTCGTTTTGTTTTGATCCGAAGTTGACTCACTCAAAATTGGTTTGTTTCAACTTAAAACTGACATATTATCTTTCGTGCAAGCATAAATAGTGTGCGTGTTGAAGGCTTTCCCGTAGCGTGTCGATATTTCGTCAGATAGGTGGTCGGAGATGGCGGGATAGGCGGAGATATAAGGGAGACGAACTCAAACTAAGGGGCGAGGAAGAGGAAGAGGGGATTTATGTTCAACTCAAACTCTAACTTGGAAAAAACTAAGAGAGAGATAGAGAGAATACAAGGGAGGCAAGCTCAAACTAAGGGGAGAGGAATAGGAAGAGGGGAGTTCTGTTCAACTCTAACTCTAACTTGGAAAAAACTAAGAGAGAGATGGAGAGAGTAAAAAAATTAATTCATTGCTTACTCATTCCATGGCCAAATGGGCCGATATATAGAATTACATTTTGTTACATTTTGTTATGGGCCAAACAAAACCTTACGAGGAAAAAACTAAGAGAGATGAAAATATAAGGGGGAAACCCTAAAGTGGGGAAGAAGATGGGAAGAGGAACTCGAGTGAGAGGAAGGAGCTTGAGAGAGAAGGATAACTTTAAATTAATCATTTCTCCCTTAAGACCAATCTATTTATAGATCCACAATACTAACCCTAACAAATAAAGACAATAATAAAGATAATACGACCGAATCAACTCAATACAATATAGACTCGACTCAATACGTAAGTACTCAACTCAATACATAAATACTTAAAACTATATCTAGATAACTGAAGGCATGAGACTCCTAACACTTCACCCATCCTTGAAATCGATCTTGCACTCAAGCTTGGACCGTCCTCAGATGATCTGATTTCCTGGTTCCTTGATTTACGGCTAGAAGAGCTCCTAGTAGCGCGTCGCGGTTGAGGAGTCGTCAGCAAGTAAAGGCGTCGTCATCAAAAAAAATGGCAGCGAATGAATGGGTTCAGCAGGGCCGATGGAGCGGCGGTGAGTAGTAACTGCAAGATGGTTGGAGGGACAACGCTCGACAAAGAAACCTATCCCGACGGGCTAACAAAACGTGTGGTCGGAGAAGAAGCGACGAGGTGGCCGATGGGGTTGTCAGAGCAAGGGCCGGGAAGGCAGGAGGCCAGAGAAGAGACAATAAGGCGGCTAGAGGCAGATGTTGCGGGATGGAGGCTGTGGGAACTGACGGCGGTGGTGCCACCAGAACGTGCGGCTGGAGAAGAGGCGTCATGGCTGTAGGAGGTGATGGTGACAAGACAACAACTGTGGAGAATGGTGGTGCATCTGCAACTGATGGTGGAAGCGCAAATCACTGTAGTGGCATCAACGACAGGGGAGGTGGGACCTGCATCGTCGGTTGGTCGATAGAGTCGAGTAATAACACGGGTGGCATCGGCAGAAACGTTGGCCACG
This sequence comes from Platanthera zijinensis, assembly GCA_039513925.1. Classification (NCBI taxonomy): domain Eukaryota; kingdom Viridiplantae; phylum Streptophyta; class Magnoliopsida; order Asparagales; family Orchidaceae; genus Platanthera; species Platanthera zijinensis. The sequence goes on along the minus strand of CM077088.1, from coordinate 11,234,090 downwards.
ACCGAGTGGTCTCCATACTTGACCCAACACGGATGTCGGTGATGAGTTGCGTCAAGGCAGCCCGAAGGGAATCCTTCATCGCACAGAGGAAAACCACCACATCTGCGACGCTTATTTTCCATTCCATCTCAATTAGTTGATTAAGGTTCTGTTTGGGACAACTTATGTTGATGAATAAGTTGTTGATTGAAAAATGATGATTAAATAAAGATTTTATAAAAGTAATGATAAATAAGCAGTAAACTGTTTGGATAGTTTGTCTATAAATGTTGATCTAAAGTTTCATAAGTGCTGAATTTCCCCCTACGCGAATTTTTCGCCCGGGCGCAAATTTTTTGCCAGGACTCCAATTTTTCGCCCGGGCGCGAATTTTTCGCCCGGGCACAATTTTTTCGCCCGGGCGTGATAATTTCGCTCAAGTGTGATATTTTCGCACGAACGCGATATTTTCACCAGAAGTGAAAAAAATGCGCCTGGAAGCGAAAAAATGAGGTCGGGTGAAAAAAGCGCACCCGGAAGCAAAAAAAAATGCGCCCCGGCGAAAAAAGCGTGTCCGGAACCGAAAAAATGCGCTTGGGCAAAAAAACCGCTCCCTGGCGAAAAACCGTGCCCGGGTGAAAAAATTGCGCTCAGGCAAACCAACTTAGGGCTTTTTAAAGAGATAATTGTTTATGAGAAGTCATAAGTTGGGCCTGAATAACTTATGAAAAATATGTTTATCATCAATTTTAAAATAAGTGATTTTCTAACAGCTGCATAAACAAACAGCTGTAAAACTGAGTTTTTCTTTTGAATAGAGATTATCCATCAGCATAAGCTGTCCCAAACAGAGCCTAAGTAATTAATTAATTCAATTAAGAAATTAATTAAATCAAGCAATTAACTGAATAATTAGTGAAAAAGGCGAAGTAGTTAGCTCAAGGTTGGCGTGCAGAGGCGAGACCCGAGAAAGTGTCTAATAGGTTGTTGTGGTGTTCATGAGGCAAGATAGTGGCTCGATGCAACAAAGCAGCAAGCACCTCGAAGGAATGCAGCGCACATCAATGAAGCTGAATGGGACTCGATGAAGGAAGAAGCAGAATGAGACCGGCGGTTGTTAGAGAAGGTTCAAAAAAGGAAGACGTGTGGTTGCTGGCGGTTCTTGACGCAAGAGATCGAGGAAGCAGAGGGTCCCTTGCAGCTGCTAGAAGCAGCCGAAGGAGTCGTGCACATCTGGGATTGCAAATGGTCTCGTCACTATGCATACAAAAGGTGGAAACGTCAGGTCGTGGAAGCAGAGGGAACAAGGTAACAGGTGGTTCGATTTGGGGGAACAGAGAGTGGGTCGGACCAGCAGGAGATATAAGATACAACGAAAGACGACGACCATGGGGAGGAAAGGATATTCGTTGGAAATGCCCGACTGGAACTAGCGTATGGGACGCAGCGGATGGAAGTGCAGTGATGTCAAAAGAGGATGTTGCAGTCAGTGGAGGAAGGAGTCTCTGATACCAATTATGTTACGAGCTTTCTTCGGGGATTCATCGAAGATAGTGGTGGGGGCGAAAGATACAAGGGGGAAACCCTAGAATGAGGAAGAAGATGAGAAGAGGAACTAAAGAGAGATAACTTTAGATTAATCTTTTCTCCTCTTGCTCATACAATGACCGGTCTATTTATAGATCCGCAATACTAACCCTAACAAACATAGACAATAATAAAGACAATATGACCGACTCAACTCGATACAACTCAATCTCGACTCAATAAATAAGGACTCGACTCAGTACATAAATACATATAAGTTATAACTATATCTAGATAATTGACGACGTGGGACACCAAACACATTTGTGACATAAGCATAAATAAGTCCGAACAATTGGATTAATATAAAACACCATAAATTACCAGAAGACTTAAAAGACTCTCATGGCACATAAGATAGACTCATAATAAAAATACATAATAAAAAACTTATAATTATCATCCTATTCTTCCTTCACTTTGAGCATTGTCCTCGAGCACACAAAAAGGTAAAAAAAACTTACGAGGTTGTTGATCCGGTTCCTTGATTTTGAGTCAAAACAATTCCTTGTAAAGTGCCACGAGAGCTAAGATATCATTAGGAGGGGAGCCTCTGTCGTGCTTGCGGATGACGCGAATGATGGTGATGTTGTCTGGGGTCGTTGCTTGCATAAAGTTGCATCAACGAACCAAGATGAGTGGTTCCGAGTGAGTGATAATGGAATGACAATTGGGTTTCGAGATTATCAAATGCACAACGGAATTACAAGAAACCCCCACAAGATCCATGCGAAACAAACTAATCAAGAGTATCTAAAGTATACCAGCAACGAAACTGTAAATTCGGTTTGTTTCAAAAGAGTTTGTTGAAGACCAGACGTAAAAAACTATCAACGTATCTATCAGTATCCATACGAGCGCGTGGAACTACGTCATAGTCCATTCAACGGCCTCGCAGAAAGACTAAGATCGTTAGTCTCTGATACGAAGTACTAGTTTCATATCTAATCAGAGATCTCCTTCTTAAATCCTCTTCAATCACGTTTCAGTGCGATCTTAATGTGCGACCCTATAAATTTGTATTACATTGAAAATGATATTAATTCATAGATTACTCTTAGGTCACAAACTCCAACAATGGTGGCCATGTGGATCTAGACTAGAAGTGTCTATTAGGGAGAGAGCCAAAAGTAATGCCTGGAGAGCGACCGACGGAACATGTGACACGATAATGGAGGGAACGGCGGTAGAAAAGCAAGCTTTGACTATGTGTCTGGTTGTTGTCAGACGATTAAGGTGCCTCAGACGGCATTGGATATTTCCCTCAGTCAGGTCGTGGCCTTGGAGGCTTCGAGCTACTCCGCGTATTCTGTTAGCAACTGCTACTCCTAAGAAAAAGAATCGAGCAATACCTGTGTGAAAATCTTCGATGCCCTAGGGGATGCGCCGCACTCCCCCCCCCCCCCAAATACCCAGTCGTAGACCGGTTGGGCCCTCCCGGTTCGATTAGGAGGTGTAACATCCGTAAATCTTACGCGATTTTATTTAAAATTGTAGGGTCTAGTCGCGACGAATATTGATCGAGGCAGCTCGTCGTCAAGGTATAATGTTACTATTCCTAATATTAGCGCCCGTTAGTTTTTTAGTGCGTAAATTGTAGTGTGTAACACAATTTTAAGTAGACGTGGCACGCAAGTAAGAATGGATTTATTTGTAACAGAAATTAGTGTGGAGTTGGGTGTGCCGATAGCCGTTTAGTAAAGTGGTATTTTAGTGAAAATGGGTTGCCAATAGAAATTTTTCCCCACTCTCCTCTTTGCGGTTATGAAGGAAACCACATCCTGCTAATATTAAAACCCGCACGAAATCTTTTCTCACAGGATAAACCGAGCGCAGCCCGACTTTTTCCCTCTTACGTTTTCGCGTGCTCCGTCTCCCGCGATCGTCGAGCCCGGCGCACCCCGCAGCCCTAGCCGGCGGCCGATTCCTCTCCAGAAGCCCTTTCCGACTACTCCTCCCTCCTCTGCGGGCGCCGGGGAGTACTCCTTTTCTTTCCTTGGACGGGGAAGTGCCGGGTCTAACCCTAACTGGAGAAGTTGTGATCCGTTTTGTTTTCGGTGAGTCGATTCCTCCTTTATCTCCTTTCCTTCGTAGAAATCCTTCGTTTTGGAAACAAAAATAACCTAGGTTTTCGATTGGTTTGCCCTATTTAGGTTTTGGTGGTCGTGATCCTCCGCGGAGTTTGAGTGGGATGCATTGAGAGCCCCAAATCTCTCCGCATAAAGGTAATATACGAAGCTAGCACACGTATTTTTGCAACCTTAGATGATTTGGAATTTTTCCACCGGAAAACTCTAAAGGGGAAATTATAAAATTGGGTTTGCCATAAATTGTAGGACTTCAGTGGCCTCGGGGCAGCACTGTGAAGGTCCCCAGCAGTAGGATTACCTTCGGAATAGAAGATGTCGCCGCGCCGAGTCTACGAGCGCCGCAACACCGCGGTAAGGAAACCTAACTTTTGCTAATTAGACATAACAATAAATATATATTTTGTATACACATGAGTAGATTTATTTCAAGTATCATGTCCATGCATAGAAAGGTGTGGTGATAGGAAAACGGTTACGAAAAATGTGTAGGGTGACACGATTTCCCTAAGACTCAAGTAGTCGGATCATGAACAGTAACGTAGGATACGAAAGCGTTAATCGTGTAATTAGGTTTGGAATTTGTCCAAACAAGGGCGTGAATGTCCCTTTAAGTCGACCACAAGAAAGTCAAGAGTCGCTCAGTAGTTCACCAAAAAGATTTCCCATGCAGAGTAGCGTCAGACCAAAAAGGTCAGCCAGCACACAGAGTTCTTTCGTGCTAGGTAGAGGCGCACTACCTTTCACATAAGGCACATGGAACCTTATGAGGAGTACAGACTTGGGGATTTTCTTCCCTTGAGTCAGCTAGCAGATTCGAGACCGTGTCCGCGTGATACTAGAACAATTGAGTTCGTAAGATGGTCTCGGGTCGTCAGTTTCAGTTGCGCGTTAGGAGCTACTCTGTCTAGAGCCTTCCTAGTAGATGAGCAGGTTAGAAGTCATATAGAACTCAAGTATAGACCTGTCGTGAGTTAGTACACTAATTAGAGAACGTCAGAACTTGGGTAAATGAACGGAAAGTCACGAATATAGAACTAGTAGTTGTGTTGACCAGGAAGTATAGGAAAGCATGCATAACATATAACATAAAACGTTTTTCAGTGCACGAGACTATTTTAAAGGCATGCATGCATACATATGTAAAACTGTTTTAGTGTCACTAGGAGGAGTTATTTTTCCTTACTCTGACCCTTCGTGGGCATTGTTTTTCAGATGACCCAGGTGAGAAACTACGTCTAGGATGAGCATTATGGTGACGTCAGTTTGTATTATTTTTCTTATTCAGTTTACTCTTTTTCAGCATGTACTTGTAGATGTGGACATTGTACCTGAGTTTTATTTTATATAACTTGTATCAGACTATTATTGTTATTCAGATTTTCAGTTAATGCAATTCCAATCTTGTTTAGTGGCTCTGTGAATCCAGATATCAAGTATGTGGTTACCCTTAGCTTACTTTTTAAACTTCCGCTGTAAGTCTTAAATTGCTTAGTATAGATTTTATTACCTGTTGCTACTAGTTTTAATACTGTTTTCTAGTTTTCTTTATATCGCTGACTCGGTCGGACGGCTGATTTCTGAAATACTGGGAAGGGGTGTTACAGGAGGAGAGTGGGACTGAGCCGGATGGTTCAGTCACGCGGTTCCTTGGCCCCTTCCGATGATAGACCGCTCTGAAGTGGCTCCGAGTCGTATCATTCCCGCCATCTTCAAAAAACTGTCTGTCCTCAAGCTGAAACTTGGGGCATGTCTCCTTGATCTCGTCATAATCCACCCAAGTCCGTTCAAACTCCGCCAGGCCACTCCAGTGAATTAGCAGTCATACGACGGATTTCCAGTGCACGGTCTTGATCCTTGCTTCCAGAACCCTTTCTGGTCATGGCCGAACTTCACCCAGTTATGTCTCCTCCGGTAAGGGGCTCACAGGTGGAGCATCCCCCTGTGCCGCCTTCTTGAGCAATGACACAAGAAAGGTTGGGTGGATACGCGAGTTCGCCGAAAGTTCCAAAGTATAGGTTATGGCCCCCACCTTACTTAGGATCCGGAACGGCCCGTGGTAGCGGGGTGCTAGTTTCTGGTTCTTCACTCCTGCCACTGACGTCTGTCGATAGGGCGGTAGCTTGAGGTACACCCACTCGCCCTCTTCAAAGCTTTGCTCACGCCGGTGCCTGTCTGCCTGTATTTTCATGCGATGTTGTGACTTCAACAGATTCTCCTTCAACTGTTTTAAGGTGTCTTCACGCTTCTACAACGCGGACTCCACCTCTGGCACTATGAACGATCCCTTCTCATAGTTCCGTAGTGTCAGTGGTGATCTCCCATACAAGCTCTCGAACGACGTCATCTTTGCGGTTGTTTGGTAGGCTGTGTTATACAAGTACTCCGACCACGGGAGTCATTTACTCCATTGGTGGGGTTTACCCGCGATGAAGCATCACAAATATGTCTCCATGCTTCGGTTAAGGGCCTCTGTCTGCCCGTCTGTCTGGGAATGGTTGGCGATACTCATGCGTAAGGACGTCCTCGTGAGACGAAAAACCTCCTTCCAAAACTTGCTAGTGAACACGGTGTCGCGATCGAAAATGATGGAAGTCGGTATCCCATGCAGTCGCACCACCTCCAGAACAAAGGCTTCCGCCACGGCCTCTGCGGTGCAAGGGGGTGCTAGCACAATAAAGTATTCATACTTAGAAAGGCAGTCCACCACTACCAGAATGACCGACTTGCCTTGAGATTTGGGTAACCCCTCAATGAAATCCATCGCAATGCTCTCCAATGTAAACTCCGGGATGTCAAGAGACACCAATAACCTTGCGGGAGTAGTAGTGTCGTACTTCTTCCTCTGACATTCCCTGTAGTTCTTAACATGATGTGCTACGTCCGTCTTCAAACTTTTCCAATACACATTCTATTTGATCCGTTGATAGGTCTGCATCATGCCTAAGTGCCCACCACTGGGCGTGTAGTGAAACTCATGGCGTAGCCTCTGCCGTAATGGGGAACCTGGTGCCACCACCAAGCGCCCCTTGTAGTACAAGTGGCCATTAAGGGCATGGTAGCCCGCTTCAACCCTCCTTCCTGCAACAATGTCCGCCAACATCTGCCGCAACCCCGTATTGGCTAACACCTCATGATGAACATCCTCTACTATACCCCAGACCGACGCTGAGATAGCAAAAATAGAACTTGTAGCGGGCAGGCGCGACAGCGCATCGGCGACCTCGTTCTCCTTCCCTTTTCGGTACTCGATCTCGTAGTCATACCTCAACATCTTGGTTACTCATTTTTGCTGCTCTAGTGACGAGACCCGCTACTCCAAGAAGTATTTTAGGCTCAAGTGGTCGGTCCGTATCTTAAAGTGCCTCCCAATGAGATACGGTCGTCATTTCCCCACCGCATGTAAAATCACCAACATCTTCTCATATACTGATAGCCCCAATGTCTTCCCCCTGGATTGTCTTGCTGCAGTACGTCAGCGACCTCCCTTCCTGCATCAACACCGCCCCAAGCCGGCTCCTGACGCATCCGTTTCCACTATGAACAACTTGGAAAAGTTGGGTAGTGCTAGCAACGGGGTCGTGACCATGGCCTCTTTGAGTGTCTGGAATGCGAGCTCCGCTTCCTGTCCCCAATCAAACTTTCCCTTCTGCAGTAATGTAGTGAGCGGCTTAGAGATCTTCCGTAGTCCTTCACAAACTTTCTGTAGTAGCCTGTTAGCCCCCCAAATCCTCTCAACATCTTGATATTGGTGGGCGTGGGCCACTCCATCATGCTCTGGAACTTCTGTGGGTTTGGTCGTGCCCCTTCACTATTCACCAAGTGGCCCAAATACTCTACCTCCTGTTGCCCGAAAGAGCACTTTGATTTCTTTACATACCATTTTTGCTCCTTGAGGAATTGCAGCACAATTCGCAAGTGTTCCTCGCGCGCCTTCAAGCTTGGACTGTATATAATGATGTCAACGAAGAAGACCAACACAAATTTCCGCAACCAACTCCGGAAAATTTCATTCATGACTGCTTGAAAGGTTGACGACGCATTCGTCAATCCGAAAGACATCACTAGGAATTCGTAGCGCCCTTCGAGTGTTCGGAATGCCGTCTTTTCCACGCCCCCTCCTGCATGCGGATTTGATGGTGCTCCGACCGCAAATCTAACTTCGTGAAGTATTGGGCCCCTTGCAATTCATCCAAAAGCTCATTGATGACCGGGATCAAAAATTTGTCTTTAACAAGTAACCCGGTTGAGTGCTCTGTAGTCTATGCAGAACCTCCAGGTTCCGTCCTTCTTTTTCACCAATAAGACCAGAGAAGAAAACGGATTGGTGTTGTGGTGTATGGTCCCCCCCGCAGCATTTCCCGGACACATCTTTCAATCTCCCCTTTTTGTATGTGAGGGTACCTGTAAGGCCGGACACTGGTGGGCTCCGAGCCCTTCTTGATCGGGATTTGGTGATCGCATGCCCACGACAGAGGCAACCCCCTCAGTGTCTCGAAGACCTCTTCGAACCTTTCCATGACCGCCTGCAATCTCTCTGGAACACCTTCCTTTTGCCCCTCTGGTCTTCCCGCCGGGACCCAAGCCATAGGGTAGTCCCGCTCGACCCATTTCTTCAAGGATAAGACGGTGGCTTCCTTCACCAACGGTCCCGTATTACTCTGCAGCTTGTGTGTCTTTCCCCCGTGTGTGAATTCCATGGTCATGTTTTCCCAGTCATTCGTAACTAATCGCAGCTGCCTCAGCCACTGCACCCCCAAGACAACGTCGGATCCCCGAACAAGTAATAAGTATAGGCCCACCAAGAATTTGAACCCCTGTATCGTGAGTGGCACCCTCCTTACGACTCCCGTGCACTGCAAAAGATTCCCGTCCCCCACAAGCACCTTGAACACCTTACCCAGTTGGTGTGATGGCAAACTTCTCCGCTACCTCGATGTTGATAAAGTTGTGGGTGTTCCACTGTCAACAAGTATGGAAACCTTTTGGTCGGACACCTTTCTCATCATCCGCATCGTGTAGGGTTGCCCTCCCCCTTCTAAAGCATGAACAAAAACTTCGATTTCCTCCAACTCGAGGACCTCCCCCTCCTCTGGCACGCTGTTCTCGTGGATCTTCGGCCCGTCCTCCTGCAACATGTAAACCTGAACCACCTTACACTTGTGTCCGGGAACAAATTGCTCGTCACACGTGTAGCACAACCCCTTGGTTTGCCTATCTTGCATCGCTTCTCATGACAATCGCTTCACCGCTGCCTCCTTCCGGAACGATGAGCTACTGGTTTCTTTAGTCTGTGTTTTTGGTCGTTCCCTGTTCTCCTTCCTTGCTGCCCCAACGGTAGGTTGCGGTCGCCTTGCGTCTCCCCAATTTCTCCTCCTGTAGCTAGGCCATTCTGATGGCTTGTGCTAGGCTCCTGGGCTGAAATGTCTGCACCTCGTCACTGATTTTCTCTTTAAGTCCAGCCATAAAACACCCCAGAAGCGCCTTTTCTGACCACTGCACCGGATTTGCCAACCTCTCGAACTCCTTCTGATACTCATTGACGGTCCCTGTCTGTCTCCGTTTGTTCAGCATCATATCGAAGTCCTTATACTCAGTCGGCCCAAACCTCGCGATGAGTCCATCATAGAATTCGTCCCATGCAGGGTAGGGTCTCTGCTTCCTCCACCAGCTCGGCCACCGGTATGTATCTCCTTCCAGGTGAAAAGAGGCAATGTGCACCCACTGTTGCCTGGGAAGCTCCTGGTACTCAAAAAATATCTCGGCCTCTCAATCCACTCCAGTGGGTCTCCAATTTTTGTGCTTCGGAAACTCCATCCTCGTTAAGTCGGGACTGTACTGGTGGGCGGTGTTGCTGCGGTGGCCTCCCCTCCGGAAAATTTGGATGTTGTCCCCAACCTTGATTCCACGGTCCCCCATTCTCCATTGCATCTCGGGGCCGGTGTCTTCCTCTACCTTGCATGATGGGTCCCCGACCCTAGTGGTCCTTCGCCCGTGGCTCTCCTTCCCCTCTGTGCGGTGTTCGAACGCCCCCGCGTCCTTTGGGGCCGGTACCATTGCTTCCTTCTCCTTCCCCCCAACTCGCATGTGGTTGCCGATAGAACGGACCACCTCTCCTTGCTGTCTTGATGCCGCACTGGTTCCTGAAATCCTTCTGCCACACCACCGGTGACTGCCGCAACTAGTGGAAGCCCCTCGAGACTCGAACGGGGCCGCCAAAGTCTCCAGACCCCTCGTCGGGCCCCAATTACCGCACGGCAGGTGCCCCTGGGCTCGCTGGCAGGGACGACAGATGCCTGAGCCCTATAGAGGTCGTCGACCCCGACGTCTGGTGTAAGCAGCGAAACTCCAGCCGCCTTCCTTCCGTCGGCCGAGGATTCCCCCGAGCTGTTGAGCTCGACCACGCCATCAAGCGCCGACCCCTTGCCGCGATCTGGAGCCCGCTTGTTGCGATCTAACTGCTCCCCGAGGGCCGATGTCGTCTCCAGGAAAGCCGCACAGGAGCGTTCCTCACCCGCACTGATCTTCTGCGACAGCTCTTCCTACAACGCTTCCAGGAGGTTGTGAAGGCCCTGTTGCCCATCTTCCAGCGTCGTGATGCACGAATCGTGGGTTGTCATGACCTGCGATGGAGGAGAACACCTTTGATACAAAAATATTAGCTATCGCTACTCCTACGGGAAAGAACTGATAAATAGCTGCGTGAAAATCTTCGATGCCTAAAGGATGCGCCGCACTCCCCCCAAATACCCAGTCGTAGACCAGCTGGGCCTGCCCGGTTCGATTAGGCGGAGAGTGGAACTGAACCGGATGGTTCAGTCACGCGGTTCCTTGGCCCCTTCCGATGATAGACCGCTCTGAAGCGGCTCCGGGTCGTATTATATTCCTTCAGCAACGACAAAGATTGCTCACAATTGGAGGTGAGTTGCTCACTAATGCGAAGATCCATGAGTTTATTGGGGACGGAGGAAGAATAATTGGTGTCTGCTCGTTGACCTGAGAACATGAGCATGTGTCGGCTATCCCACATGCGGAAGGTAACTCATAGTCACTATGTTGTTAACGACACGAATTGTGCATGTCCTAAAAAGGCAGTGCAACCTCATAAACCACTTTGAGAATTCTGGTATCTCCCCCCTCCCCCCCTTCACAAATATGTTTTTTTTTCGTTTTTTTTATTTTTTACAAAAATTAAATTAATGTAAAGTTTATCCTTTTTTTTAAAAAATGTATCTGAGTAACTATTAATCAATTTAAGGAAATGATCAATTAATATTTGCCAATCCCATAAAGTTCTCATTGCTGTGAAGTTCTCATTGTTAGGGGAGGTCTGTTGTTGTGGTATTGCGAGAGCTGGGTCTGCGTCATGTGGCAGTCGGGAACGTTCAATTCCTTGTCTAAATTGCAGACCTCTTTATTTGTCAAAAAAGATGGACACCAACATCGATGATCAATTACTGGCCTTCATTGTTGGGTCTTTGCGGAGGATGTGAAGAAGAATGAATTGCGGAGCGTTATTGGAGGACAATGGGCGACGTGGAGAATGACTCTGCTACCACATCGAAGCGTTATTGGAGGACAATGGGATGGGATAGAGCGTTATTGGAGGACAATGGGAGGCGAGGAGAATGACTCCGCTACCACATTTTTAAGGACGAAGGAAGAGGTAAAAGGAAATTTTACTCAACCCAAACCCTAATTTGGAGGAAATTTGAGAAAGAGAGACTAAAGAGAATTAATTCATTACTTACTCATTCCATCTCAAGGAGATATATAGATAGATAGATAAATAGATAGATAGAGTTACACTAATGGCATAAACATAAATAAGTCTGAAGACTTGCACTTATATAAAATACTCAAAATTACTAAAAGACCTAAAGGCTCTTAACAACCCATAACATAGACTCAGTAATAAAACCCCATGATAATCTTACTTAAAATTAAGATAATGCGGACTCATAACAGTTTAACACAAATAACTTATAAAAATATTAAATAACATTTAAAAATATTAAATACTGGCTATATATAACAATCACTATTAATAATTAAGAAAATATTTATGAATTTGACTCTAATCATCTCAGAAGTCTGTCATAATCATCAGCAAAAGTTTTAATTTCAAGTTAGGCTTGCTCAAACTCGACTTGTCAGGACTACCACGACCTATTTGTACAAATCAAAATTTTTTGGAGACCCCTAATTACATTGATAGTAGGGGTTCAACACAAACGTAGCCAAACAACTAATATCAAAAAAGCTTAAGCTAATGAGGGATAACTAGGCATCAGACCATGACAATCTAGTGTCGACCTAAACCAAATTCACTCATGTATCTAACAACTATTCAACTCACAATTGAATTTTGTACATTTGAAAGTTGAAACCAGTCCCTATTGAATCATAAACTTTTGTGAGAAATCAAGTATCATCCATCAAAGATACAAAACAAACTCCACAAATGGAGGCCTACTCGCTCAAACTTGTCTCAAACATAGAAGGCAAGACCAAGGGAGTCAAGTTCCCGCAAAATATTGACACCGATACCATTTGTTAGGAATGTGGATCATTAGGAGACAATTTTGCTGAATATACAAAACTTTTCAAGACTTTATTATCCAAAACCAAAGCTTGAGTCAATGAGTGAAAGTCAACTGTTAGCATGTATAAAACAACATATTCTTCCATTATCAACCTCATCACCACTAAAGCGCTAATCTAACTTCCTAAGAAGTATCATTTTGCATATTTCGATGATGTACATAAAACCATTTTATGGTATTATTGTGTTCACGGGGACTAGTAGAATAATGTCACGCCAACAAGAAAAATAAAGGGTTACAACTTCGACACAGTTGTTTAACTTGCTTCAATCAAAGTATATTAAAAAAACAACCAATTTTTTTGTTTACATTCCATCATCTTGTAAGAGAAGAATGTTGCATCAAATAACATGAATATATAGATACTTATTTGAATAAAGATTTTGATTATAACAATGACATTGCATTGATACGTAAAAGAAAGATATTTTAAAGCTTCCAAAGTAAGAGTCTTACAATATCAGCAGTAGCATTCCTTATGGCCTCCAATTTTGGACAACATGCCCTTTTGCTCTGAAAAAGATATCTACCCAATGATTTATGGAAATGAAACAAATATACAAACTAAATTAACAAATAAAAGAAAACAAAGCTACAAAAAAACACTGATAGTTGCATCAAATTGGATAATGCTAAACACCGGTTAACAATAATCAAATATTAACTGTTTAGGAGTTCGGTTTTTCTGTTGCATGGATAAATTGACTATCACAAATAGAAATTGATGTATGTGTGATAGGGCATCGATAAGAATCATAAGATGTCAATACATATGATGGGGTTTGGCAAGACCTTATAGAGCAAGAGTTTTGGTCCCGTTCGGGGCTAATATGTTACCTGCCATATTTGGTGTTGCCCGATGGATGGATGATCAAAATCCGCAGTTGCATCCGAGGAGACGTTTCCATATTTCTATGTATTTTTTGTGTTTTATTAAGAGAGATAGGACAACTATTGTAAACGGTCAATCATAGTCGTCCACGATAGTTGACTTAGTCATGTCATTATTATAAATAGAAGAGGGAGGCTGGTTTTGAGGATAAGCACAGATTTTGAAGTCTTCTTCTAAAGGTCCTCATGTTTCCTTTGTTCATTTGCTTTATCTTTTGTGACTCATTTAACATTTTTATAAATTAAAATTTATTGCAAGTAACATATAATACCGGAAAGTGAGTTAGCAAATAGAAAAATACTCCAAGCACTTCCAGGTGTAACTGCCTTTTTGTGTCGTATGAACTAGATTGCCTATACTTTTATGAATGAGTACCTATGTTATTGCTATCATTCTTGTGACTAATATTAATTTACCGGATTTATTCTCTTGCGCATTTAATTAACGGCCCTTTAATCGGAGGAAGTCTAGCTTGCTTGCTTATCTAAGTTTATCTGAGTATTACTTGTGTTGTGCTTAATTTTTTATGCGCACTCATTATTATTTGCAAATACTATCCGATCCGTTTTTGCATACACGCATCATCCTAGGGCGCGATTGGATTTATCCATCCGACACTGCACCTAGGATATGCATGGTCTTTAGATGTTCACTCACACATTCCTACCCTGCATCAGATTTGATATAAAAGGCCAAAGTTTGGACCACATTTTTTTGCTTCGTAGTGGTAGGATATTTAGAGAACTTATGCCTAGTTCGGTCTTCATTTGTGATACACAGTAGAAGAGTCGATAGATTATCTATGGAAAGTCATAGTAATCTTTCGACACAAATTTATGTTGACAAGGTTGAGTATCGTTCAGGTCATCATCATTATGCTCTTCCTCCATTCAAGAATCTGTAACACATTTATGCTCGACCCTATAAAGCTCCTCCGAAGAGATCTTCGTATTATTACGTTAATTATACTCGTTCTCCGCTGCACGTTTGTAGAGAACATGCCTTTGACATAATTTGATAATGTTACACACGATCATTTAGTGATTATAAGGAGCCCTATAGAGGTCACTATCCTAAGGGCTAAGAAAAATATCATTCATTCTTAAACACCAAGATGGTGTTGAGAACAATGCAACCAATGCACTCAGCCGCCGAGTGGACCTACTCCACACCCTTACCACTGAGATCACGAGATTCAAGCATTTGATCACAGAATATTCGACCTATCCAGACTATGCGGCTATATACTCTGTATTGTCTCAGGATCAACCTGGTCATCCCAGACTTCTCGATCACCAATGGTTATATATTTCACAATACGCTTCTATGCATCCCCAGGGCATCCATTCGAGATCATCTAGTCAGTGAGAAGCATGCCGACAGTGAAGTTGGTCACTTCGGTAGAGATAAAACTATTGCACTTGTAGAAGATCGTTTCTATTGGCCCACACTTAGAAGGACGTCGCTCGAGTCTTCGGACATTGACAGCTAAAGGGTCGCGACAAAACACGAGTCTATATACATCACTTCTAGTACCACACCATCCTTCGGCGGACATTAACATGGGCATTGTGTTTGGATTACCTCGCACCCCACACAGGAACGACTCTATCCTTGTCTTTATTGATCGAATTTCCAAAATGGCTCACTTTATCACATGCAGCAAGACTGCCAAATGCGTCTCACGTCGCATCGATATTCATTCGGGACATCTTTAGACTCCATAGTATACCTAAGTCCATTATATCTAATCGAGATACCCAATTTATGAGCTATTTTCGGAAAACTCTGTGGAAGAAGACCGACACAACACTACAATATTCATTAGCTTACCACCCACAGATGGATGGTCAGACTGATGTAGTAAACAAAATTCTACCTAACCTCTTATGATGCCTTATCAGTGAACACACCTCCTCTTGAGATTCAGTGTTACCTATGGCAGAGTTCGCACTTAATAGCTCGATAAATAGGACGACAGGGTTGAGAATATTTCAAGTAGTCCCAGGGGAGCCTAGGAAACCCATAAATCTTATTCCTCTACCCATAGAGTCCCGTTCTAGCGAGTCTGTCGAGTCCTTTGTTAGACACCTCCAAAGTTTGCATGAGTCTATCAAAATAAAAATTACTTGCAATAATGTCATGTATAAATCGCCACAAAAACTACAAAGCTTCAAATAAGTATAACATATGATGGTCAGTATACAAGCTTAGAGGTTCCCTAAGGGAACTACTCAAAAGTTAAATGTTAAGTGAATAATTCCTTACACTTTGATATTCCAAAGAGTATGGGGATTTCATCGATATTCAACATTGAGGATTTGACTCCATTCTTTGAGCCACACGATTATATGTACCATTCACCTCCTTCCACCTCAGCTCCGCACCCTCAACCTCCGTCTACTACTCAGCCATACTCATAGCTTCCACTAAATACCGCACCGCATCCTGAGTTTTCAACACTGAATGATCATCTGACTTCTTCCACTACATCCACCGAAACCGGACCATTCAACGTCATCATTGATCCGACTACAATTCCAACTTCTGTAGCAGTGCCACACACATTGACACAGGTTTCACCGTCTGCATGCACCATATCGTTCGACGCCATCACTGATTCAGCAACAGCTTCCGCAACAGTACCACTTCCTCCGACACCGGTCTCATCTTCCACTGGCTCTGAACCATTCGACAACATCACTGAGATCGTGACCTATGAGCTCGCACCCACACCAGATAGAGTCAGATACTTGGTACGTTGGTGGGCCGCACTTTTCTCGATGACACTTGGATTTCAACAACAGAGCTTGAGAGACTCGCCTCTGCCTACGACGACATTATGCCCATTTCCACTCTTCAGAGATGAATGATTTTGAAATGGGGAAGTTGATGAGAATCAGTCCACTCAGCATGTTAGGGTCTATTCCTGCCGACCACGGACACAGTAACGATCAAGACCGCTTATCTTGAGCGGATCAATGATCGCAGTATTTTTCGTCCTTTGCATCTTATATTTTACTTTGTAACTTTGGCTCTGTTTGGTTGGGCTGTTGCTGATGAAAAGCTGCTGATGAACTGTTGCTGATAGAAAAAGTAATGATTCTGGAAAACGGATTTTTGTTAAAAAACTGTTTGGGTGAAACAGAATTTACAAAACGGAATTTTCGAAAAATTGTTTGGATACAAAACGGAGTTTTGAGCGAATTTTTTTTCCTAATAAAACATAATCACCAACCACACAATGTAATGATTTTTTCACTTAACATACCAAATGCTAGTATGCATTAAAAATTTCAAGCAAAAAATAAACATTATACAATCAATCATTCAAGAAAACAGAGCCTTCTATTCAAGAAAACTGCTTTAGCTGGGAGAATGAGGAAACAGAGCAAACACTGACCAAGCAAAGAAACAACAAAGCCCTAGCTCATCTTTCTTGTTCCTTCCAATGATCGGCCGCTCATCATTCTTGTTCCCAGCCGAAGCCCTAGCTCCTTCCAACGAACCCCTAAACCACCATTAATTTATCAAAAGGGAAGAAGAAGCTTTTCCATTCATGAAACTGGGAAAGGGAAAGAGAGAAGGGGGCAGAGGGCTCGCCATTAATGACGGCAACCGCGGAAAGCAAAACAAAAAGGAACTGTACAGAGCAGGCCATTGATGGCGGAAAGCTAAACAAAGCAAAGTTACCTGCTCGCTGTGTTTCAATTCGACGGAGCTATGGATTCGCCGACGGGGAGAAACGACAACGGAAGAGTTACGCCGACGGGAGAAATGCGAAGAAGAGGGAGGCGATTCGTGGACAGCGGAAGAGTTACTTGTTCCGTCCTCGTCGATTCGTGGACAACGAAGAAGAGGGAGGCGCGGCTTTTGCGGTTCACCGCAGGAAAAAAACGCGGCTTGGGTAATAAAGGAACGAGCGGAATTAAAAAACGGGGGTTTGGAAAAAAGCCGCGCCAAACTTCACTTATGTCCAAAATCACGGTGTGTTTCCGCCGCTCAGCAGCTGAAAATCTTAACCAAACGTCACCTTTGTGTATTTTGAGGTAGGCAACGAACTCAGAATCATGACAGTTTTTCTCCCCGTGTAGTTTATATATAATGGTAGAAGGCTCTAATGAGAGGCATTAAAAGTTGAAGCCAAGAAGCCCGGCTTTTGATCAATCGGTGTTGAAGCTGGGATGGTGGAACCCCTCCAAGTGCGACGTTTGGACCCTTCCTCTTCACTTGGCCATCGACCATACACCCCTCCTTTTTCCTCCAACCGAGCCTACCACATCCTTCCCCAACCGGCCCCTACATCCTTACCTCCCTCCTATAACCAACAACCCCTTCCCACCCCACCACCACCTCCTTCCGACAACCCCAAAATAGCCCTCTAACCACCAATCAACCACCACCAAAATCGCCTCCCCAACTCCACCAAAACAGCCCCTCTCTCCTCCAAATTTTCCTCATTTTGGGTCGTTGAAGATCACCTAAAAACCCTTCACGCTCCCTTCATTTTCAATTTTACGGCGATTGTTGAAAAACATCTCTGGCCACCTCTTCGGCCAACACCGGCCAACTCCGTCCAACCACCACCGCACTACCCCATAAACACTTTCTCTCACTACCTCCATAACTCTCGGATCCCTTTTTGCATAAACACATCATCCTAGGGATCGATAGGATTTATCCATCCGACACCGCATCTAGGGTATGCATAGTCTTTAGAGGTCCACTCACACATTCCCATACTGCGTCAGATATGATATCAAAGGCCAAAGTTTGAGCCACATTTTTTTGCTTCGTAGTGGTAGGATATTTATAGAATTTATGTCTAGTTCGGTCTTCATTTGTGAGACATAGTATAAGAGTCGATAGGTTATCCATGGAAAGTCATAGTGATCGTTCGACACAATTTTATGCTGACAAGGTTAAGTATCGTTCAGATCATCATCATTACGCTCTTCCTCCACTCATGGATTTGTAGCACATGTATGCTCGGCCCTATAAAGCTCTTACAAAGAGATTCTCATATTATTACGTTAATCATTCTCTTAACCTCTGATGCACGTTCATCAGGAACATGTCTACCCTTTAACATAAGATGATAATGTTAGGAACAATGATTTAGATGATTATATAGAGCCCTATGGAGGTCACTATCCTAAGGGATAAGAATAGTAACATGCCTATACAAAAACCTAACATTCCAAAAACAAAGATGTTGAATGCCAAATTTCAGCGATTGCTGCTTGCTCGGTTTGATTGCATGAATGTTCACTTTGATCGCCTAAAAATGACTTAAAAGGAAGGAACTTGAGCTTCAATAGGATAAATTCTATGAGTTTAGGTCAAACCACCGATGTTTCTATTAGTACTCCCACTAACATGAGAGGCACAAGACCTGACTTTAATACTTCTCATCCTGATGAGGTTCAGTGCCCGACGAGTAGTATACCACTTAATTCTGAGATTGAGTCTGATCATGACTTCGTGTTGCGGGCAGAGAGCAATATTATGATAACTAGTAAGTATGATCACGAAAGTGAGGACGAGGGCCCCAGTGACCTTGTCATCTACACCTCATATAGATCTAATTATTCATTCGATCATAAACCCGCCTTTGAGCGTTAGATCCTTAGAATCTCTTTAGGCCGCATTGTTTAGTCATATCCTGGGTGAGAATCGAGAGACTAGTGTTGATCTAGTAGTGGCCTCCTTACCTGTCTCTGAGAACACTACTCCAGCGATGATACTCATTTGGATTTTGGAGGATCATCTCGCTATTGATGGATTCTTTGACGATCCCCTTGATGAGCCCCTCGACGAGCCATTGCTAACTTGTGAGAATGAAATTCAGGTGAGCAACTAATTTATGAGTACTTTATCATTTAAGTAACTTCAATCATATCCCTTATTACACCCCTGAGAGAGAACCTTGATCTTAGCACTGGTTGCGTCGAGCTTGTTTCATATACGATAGAGGTCAATATTTCAATAGCATATCATATTACCCCCAACAGTCATAATGAGTTCTATAATACCCATCCCGGTGAGCCTTCAAATGAGTTTTCCCTTCTTGGAGATGCTCGACAAACTCTAGAATCACATCTTATTGTTGATGGCCCCAATGTTCATTCAGATGATGATCGTATGCATGTCGAATTTGTCTACATACCACTTGGGGATCCTCCTGGCAAGTCGCATCCTTTGAGAGACATTTGACATATTCTAGACTTGTACCAGAATGTCGATGTAACATCCGAGATTTAATCGAAGTCCCTTAATAATTATAGGATCCGGACGCGAGCAAATTTAATCGACGTCGATGCTGATCGAGGTATTAATATCCCTTGCAGTAAAGTTCTCATGTTGAATCTTTATTTAGATATTTATGAATATTGGTGTCGACGCATTTTTCGTATTGTGTGAGGGTGTATCACGTAGACTTATAGGTAATAGAGATGAATGACATATTTGTAATAAAATTTAAAACCCTAATTCCTCTCCTTATTAAAATCCAAGCCACGGTCCCTCACTTCCCCCACTCCACAGTATTTCTGTAAACTGCAAGCTCCCCTTTCCTCTCCTGGAACAAGTCCTCGATATGGCTTTCCTTTTTTATCGAGGTCGGACGACGATCCCTTCTTCTCTCAAGAAATCATCGTCGACCACTCCCCCCCCCAGATCGTGATTTGCCTGTGCCCTAGATTGCATTTCCTGTCCAGTCGAAGGAGTCGGTCGACCTTTTTCTGCATCCGTCCCTGCCAGGTAAATACCGAGTGGTTATCTTGCAGTGTTTTACCTTATGGATTTCATACCGTCTCCTCCCTCAAATCCAAGAATCAAGTTTTTCTTCTTCTCCCTTCCACGATAGCTCTTGTTGAGGCCGATCCTTCCGCCAGATCTGAACAGATAAATAAGCTTTATTTCATTTTCCCTGCGCACTTTCAGTAAGCTGTTAGGTAGTTTAATTCAGGTTTTTTTTGTGATAGTCGTGTTTGGATCGACAACTTCCAATTTAGGCGAGACCTCTTCCATTTCAAAAATCATAACCCTCTACTACTAGGGAGTTGTTTCGGCATGAGATAGTATTCTAAAAATTTTAGGAGAATTAATTAAATGTTTAACTTTTTCCCTTTAGAGTCCGCAAGGAATATTGGGGAAAGAGAGCTCTGTGGTAAATCGGAGGAGATTCCTACGTGTTCTTCAGAGTAACCTAGTCAGTTATGTTGTTGCGTCATGTGTACAAGCGTTGCAATAACGAGATAAAATACTTTAATTCCTTTTGACTAGACATATCACATAGTATACTGCATAAATCGTTCTCGTATAATTAAAAGGATGCATGTAATAATGGGAAATCATATGCGTTGAGATGCAATTGTAATTGATGATAAGAAATTATAGACCCAACAAGCGTCCAATTAATGCGAGTAAATCATGTCTAACATAAGTAATGTATTTTCTTTTCAGTTAGACCCCCATGAATTATGTGAAAATATACATAATATGAAATCACCTAATTCTTTAGAAATACGAGAAAACACTAAATCACATGAGTATGTAAATAAGGTGGTTACTAGTAAGACCAGATCTTGACATTCAGATGAATAAGTTGTAATCCAACATCTAATGAAAAATAAGTATGAGGCACGATTGAGGGTTCTTCGCATGATAGATATATGTGCACTATCTTACTCAAAGGACTTAAAAAACCTTATGAGCCTCAAGTTGGGGAGACGACACTGACAATCCATATAAGGATTAGTAGACGCGAGTAGGTGTCCGTGAGACACTAGAACACATGTGTTCGTTAGCAGGGACTCAGATCGTTAAAATGCACATAAGAACCTATTTAACCTAGAACAAGAAGATAAGCAGTTTTAAAACACCTAGAATTCAAGTGCATGCCAAAATCTAGAAATCCCTTTAGTTTAGCGATTTGGAAACTTGAATGAAAATATAGATTATGATCACACTAGAATTGAAATTTATGTTTAAAATGGGAGTTGTTAATGGCACCGTAGTTTTGGCCAGTCTCACCAAAATTTCTCCTAAGTTAACATTAAAATTACTCAAAAAATACAAGTCGCACCGCACTAACTTGCACCGCAATTTCTCCTAATCTATGATGTTGGGCTTCTAAAGACACCAACACCGGTGGAGCATTCAGCTTCTCCGGTACCATCTCCAACGAAGTGTGTTTCCCCACTGCCGGCGAGAGGAGAGCGGTGGCCGCTGCGGAAGAACGAGCGGAGATTTCTC
This sequence comes from Platanthera zijinensis, assembly GCA_039513925.1. Taxonomy (NCBI): domain Eukaryota; kingdom Viridiplantae; phylum Streptophyta; class Magnoliopsida; order Asparagales; family Orchidaceae; genus Platanthera; species Platanthera zijinensis. The sequence goes on along the minus strand of CM077088.1, from coordinate 11,212,680 downwards.
AGATGTTTGCTCTTTTTGTCCATCATCGGTGCTTCTTTTCGGCCAACATATTTAATGGCCTTTTGTATCAAGTATTTTGCTCATTTTGTTGATATTCATGATGTAATTCAATGAAAGCCTCTTTTTATTCAAATTTTAAGTGTGATGTCTTTATCACAATTGCGGTGTAATTAACAATGTGTGGTGCCTTCAACAATATGTGAAAATGTGAGGTGCTTTTAACAAAGCGGTGCGACTAGCCAAAAGTGTGATGCTCTTAACATTTCTCTTAAAAATATTTTGATAGAAAAACATGCATATCATTGTAATACATTTTCCCTTAGTATAAAATGTAATTTGAAAAGCATGCATCGACTTTTCTTTTCAAGTTATTTTTAGTGTCACTAGGATGAATGCCGTTTTTTACTCTCTAGTGCGCTGACCCATCTTCAGACACTTCTTTTCAGGGGTTACAGGTGGGGAGATACACCTAGAATAAGCATTCATGGTTCTCCATTAGTATTTACTTTTCGCTCAGTTGTACTACCTTCCCTTCAGACGGCGTGCTTTTAATTTTTAAAAACAATGTATTTGAATTCAAAAGCTTTCAATGTATCAAAAAATGTTTAGTATTCCAGTATTTTAGATGTATGATTCTTTTCAATTCTAGCTGGCTTTATGAATCAAATTTTGGCTCTATGCATCAAACAATGTATTTGAACATTACTTCAATTGTAGATTTTTGAGTATTTACTTTAGATTTCAACTGTTATGTACTAATTTATATATTGTTGCTCAGTTTATTTCTTATCACTATCCGGACTGTTGATTGTCCCAACTAGGTAGGGGTGTTACAGTCGATGCATCACATAATCATTTGGGTGTTCGTTGCGCACTTAACAAATATTTTACACCTCACCCAAAGAGCATCATGATATACCACCACTTCTTAAAGACATTCAACGCATTGTAGAGTCATCACTTAAAGAGTGTCGTATATGTTGTCCTTTAATTGTATTTTTTACATGAGTCTACTGAGTCATGTGTTCGCCATTTGCATAAGTCTGATGAGTCGATTCAACAAAATATTGCATATAATAATGAAATGTATGCAAATAACCAAAAGTTGAAACAAGTTTTTCAAGAAGGAGAGCAGGTGATGGTTTGAATCCGCACAGAGAGACACCCTAAGGGGCTTGCTAAAAAATTGAATGTCAAGCGAATAGGTCCCTACAAAGTTGTGAGAAGGATCATAACAAATGCTAATGACTCAATGTTACGGTTCTGCATGCCGACAAGACACACACACGCCGATGAGACACCGTAGTGAGTCCACACGCGGGGGGAGACGATACGGGTCCGTCGGGAGGAGGGACCGAAGACGCGTCGTCGACATGATTACTTTATTTGCATTTGTTATGTTATTTTTATTTATGTGTACGCTTTATTTTTCGTATTGTTGATTTGTTATCCGCACCCCGCACCTATAAGGGGTTGCGTTGTATTTTATTTTTATTATGCTTGGATGTATGAAATTTAGGGTTGCTCCCTAGGTTTTCCTCTCGTTCCCTCCTCCTTCCTCTCCCTCACATCTGTCGACTTTTCCCCTTGCTGGATTTCTCTTCGGGATCGTATCAATTTGGTCTGCCCGCCTCACTGTCTGCCATCTAGCCGTCGGTGATCGAGATCGAGAATAACCGTGATTTTTGTTTTCGCGCTGATTCTGCTTGCAACGTTCTTCTGTGAATCGTCGCCGCGCACGATTCTGACTTTCGCGCATCCTGTCGTTCGTATCCCTCGTGCCATCGCTTATGCCATCTGCATCGCCGCCCCAAGTCATCAGTGCTTTGCGTTCGTTACTGTGCCAGAAGAAGACCCCGCCCTTCGTCGTTTGTCCATCACGGATCTGTCGTCGTCCACACGTACAACAACTCGATCGACATGCCACACCAACCCAGCACCAGATCGGCGGCGGTTGCTCTACCAACGCCCAAATCCCGGCCGATCTGGCCCTAATCCGCCGATCCCATTTGCGATCTCCAAACGGGGACGCTTTCGCCTGCATCACGCACGCCAACACCGAGTTTCGTCAATTGCGGACCCTCTAGCGCCGACTGCCTGCCAGCATCCTGCGGGGACGTTTTTTCCTGCCTCTACCCGTTGCATTTGCCCCCCAAGCACCCCCAATTGACCCTGTCGTCGCGCGCCGTCACCGATGTCACCTCTATGGCTCCGCACACTCACCAAAATTCTGAAGCCGCTTCGGATGTCACCGACGATAGCCTTAATCGCCGCATGGATGGTCACAATCAACTCCACGCCTCTATGCACGATTCACACCTCGCCCTCGACTCCAACATTGACTCCCTCCAAGCGTCCGCCGCCGCCGGTTCCTCCATGTCCGGCTACAGCTCACCCGCGGACGACATCTTTATCCTCGACGCCGGACCGCCTCCCATTCCCTCTGGGACCACTCTTTTGCCCATTTCGGGTCGGTTCACCCTCTCCCTCGACATTCTCTCCTTTGTCGGTGTTGACCCGATGGGTTGGATTGCCAAAGCAGAGCAATATTTCGACCTCAACTACACACAGGAGCACAACAAGATGTCTACGACTGTGGTTGATCTACACAGCTCAGCCTCCACTAGGCTCGGTGGCTCCGCCAATCCAACCCGTGCCTCTTCTAGTTCGAGCTCAAGCAGGAAATGATCTGGTAGTATGACACCCGCTACTCTGGCTCCTCCGCTATCGAGTGTATTTTAAACGTCCGCCAGACAGCCGAGCAGAACGATTATGTTGATGAGTTCGTCGCTCTGGTCTCCTACGTCCTCGGGTTACCGCCCGATAATTACCTGGGCTTTTTCATACAGCGTTTACTGCCACATATCCTCTCTCGTCTCTACACGTATCACCCCCACACAATCTTCGCCGCCATGGACTAGGCGTGTCTGGAGGAAGCCGGTCTCTTCCCCTGACCACCTGCTCCCACGACCGACCACCACCAGCCTCGACCGCCTTAGCGACCACCAGCCTCGGTCGCCTTGGCGACCACCAGCCACGACTCCACCACGGTCGCCGCTTCGGGGAAATCAGATGGGTTTCCCACGACCCCTCAATGCCTCTCGAACAGTGATTATAATGAGCTTTGCAGTAAGAGTCTCTGTTTCCGATGCCACGAACGAGGTTGCCCAACGTCTTGTTCACTACTTCGGTTTGGCAGTCCGTTTGGAGATGGGCGGTGCTACTGAACTTGAGAGAGGTGTCAAGCATCTTCCACAACATTTGCCAAAACTGGCTGAGAAACTTGGGATCGCGGTCAAAAGTAATAGATGTTGGGACGCCATGCAAACGAATTATATCCCGGAAAAAGAGCCGCGCAATATGAGAGGCGTCGGACGTCTTGCAACAAGGGAGAAAATGAGCCATCTTTGAAAAACGATCCACCACGACGAACACTGAATCCACCCCGCGTTGGGTGCGCGGAAGTCCCAAGACAAAGTCCATGGATAAATCTTCCCAAATGCCTGCGGGAACCGGGAGCGGTGTATAAAGCCCTGTGTTGTGTGTTTGGCCCTTGTATTGTTGGCACACGAAACACTTCCGAACAAATTGCCGACGTCCTTTGTTAGTTGTGGCAAAAAGTAGCGCTCCTGCAAACTAGCAAGCGTCTTGTCTCGGCCGAGGTGTCCACTCAAGCCGCCTCCGTGCAAATCGCGAATAAGTTTTTCCCGTAGGGAGGTGCGGCCGTGCGGGGAATGCACAAGCGGTTTTCCTTTAACAAGAATCCATCAAGTAGGAGAACACCGTTATGCAAGCCGCCTAACGAACAGGCGCGTCAAACCTCCTTGAATTCAACGTCTTCGGCATACAAATCGCCGAGAGTATCAAAGCCGATGATGTTCTGGTGCATGGTTGCCAATAAACAATTTCGCCGACTGAGCGCGTCAGCGACCACATTGCGAGCCCCGGGCTTGTGATGAATGATGTAGGGGAATCTCTGGAGATAAGTGGTCCAACGAAGGTGCATGCCGTCCATACGCTTCTGACTGTTAATGTATTTGATAGCCTGGTGGTCGGTGAACAGGATGAACTCCTTGTGAAGAAGATAGTGCACCCAATGCTTGAGGGCCTGAACGACGGCATAGAATTCCTGATCATAAGCGGCCCATTTCTGCCTAGCATCACACAACTTCTCGCTAAAGAACGAGACCAGGTGTTTGTCTTGGGAGAGGACAGCGTGGATACCAATGTCGCTGGCATCGCAATGCACCTCAAACAGCGTGTCGAAGTTGGGTAGGGCCAAAACCGGAGCAGAGCTGAGCTTCAGCTTAATCAAGTCGAAGGCTTGGTCGGCCTCCTCGCCCCAATAGAATCGCCCCTTCTTTAGGCAGTCATTCATCGGCGCCGTGATGGTACTAAAATCGCGGATGAACCAGCGGTAAAACGTAGCTAACCCGTGGAACGACCGCAACTCTGATAGTGTCATAGGAGTCGGCCACACGCGGATCGCCTGAATCTTCTCCTCATCCACCTATATCCCCTCCGCGCCAACAATGAACCCCAAAAAGTTCAGTCGCGGGGCGAAGAAGGTGCACTTCTTGAGATGAATAAAGAGCTTGTGGTCCACCAACACCTTCAACACCGCGCGCAAATGTGACAGATGGTCCGCCATGTTCTTGCTGAAGACCAGGATGTCGTCCAAGTAAACCACAACAGACTTTCCCAGGAATGGGCGCAGCACCTGTGTCATGAGACGCATAAAAGTACTCGAAGTGTTAGATAATCCAAAAGGCATTACCTTCCACTCGAAAAGGCCATCTGGGGTTTTGAAAGCCGTCTTCCACTCATCTCTCGGCTTGATGCGGATCTGGTGGTAGCCGCTGTGGAGGTCTATCTTGGAAAAGAACTGCGACCCATCCAGCATGTCCAACATATCATCAAGGCGAGGGATAGGAAAAGAATACTTGATAGTGATGCGGTTGATGGCGCGACTGTCCACACATATTCTCCACGAGCCGTCCTTCTTGGGAACTAGGAGTGTCGGGACCCCACAAGGACTAAGGCTCTCAGAGATGAAGCCCTTCTTCAACAGCTTCTCGACCTGCCGCGCAGGATATCATGCTACTTAGGGTTCATCCGGTAGTGAGGCAAGTTCGGGAGGCTAGCCCCCGGTATGAGGTCAATTTGGTGCTGGATATTCCAAAGAGGAGGAGGGTGATCGGGTAGATCCTCCGTGGTGATGGCGCGAAAGTCGTGCAGCAGCTCCCGCACATCCGGTGGTACGGCTTCTGCCACCTGCTCGCCAATGGCGTATAGCCTGTAAAAAACGAGGGCCACCACCTCCTGTGCCTCTGCAATGTCTCGCTCGAACAGAGTTGTGTCGTCGTTCATTACCAACAAGCTACGCCCCTTATCCGAAGGCGGGTTGGTTTTCGGTTTGGCGCCGACCCGTGCAACAATTTGAATTTTCTTGCAGGCCCAAGTGAAGGAATAGATGTTCTCGCGGCCCTTGTAGGAGACATCTGTGTCACATTGCCATGGTCGGCCTAAGAGTAGGTGGATCGCGTCCATCTCCACGACATCGCACCAAACGTCGGCTCAGTAGTGTTTCCCAATGGCGACCGGGACGTGAGAGCGGTGCGAGACCCGAACTGAGGGACCGTGCTGGATCCACCCAATGGAGTAGGGGTGCGAGTGTGGTTCGGTCGGCAGTTGCAAGTAGGAGATCAGGCGTGATGCGACGAAGTTCTCGCAGCTGTCGTTGTCGATCAAGACATCGCAAATTTTGCCCTTGACGTTGCAGTAGCTTCGGAAGACGTTGCTACGTTGAACGTGTTCGTCGAGGCACGGTGTGAGCAGTAGGCGGTGGACCACGCAAGCGGCAAATTAACCCTCGTCGTCATACCCATCGATGACCTCGTCGGCCTCCCCAAGTCGTCTATGCCGACCTCGTCCTGTGTGACTGCGTGGACGGGCTTGCGAAGCAGCGGACATCGGGAGGAGAAATGGCCCGGTTGTTGGCATTTAAAACAATTGCCCGACGGTACACGATCGGGCGCCCGACCCTTTGGTGCAGAGGAGGCTAGCACCCGGTCTGAAACATCCTTGATCGTAGAGTCTCGGTTGCTGGATCCCACGGCGTCAGTCCACGAACGGCGGGAGGACGCACGACTCGGAGGCGTCGCCACTTTCTCCATCTGCTCGGCCTTGAGAGCCATGTTAAAGGCCTCTTCAACGGTGCGCAGAATATGCAGTCCAATCTTCTCACGTAAGGACGGGCGTAGCCCATGGAGAAAGCGTGTGACACGTTGACCATCTGTCTCGGTTAGGCCATTGCAGTCGGCGAGGAGGCTTATCTCAGCGAGGTACTTCGTCACCGTGCGAGTGCCTTGAGAGCAGCTCTGATAATATTGAAACAAATGTTGGTCGTAGTCGGGCGGAAGGAACCTATTCCGCAACAACTTCTTCATCTTGGGCCATGTTCGCACGACGGCCTTGCCTTGGCAGTTGCGGTTGAGTTGGTCCCACCAGACCGCGACGCCGGATTTGAGGCGGTAGGCGACCATCTTTACCTGACGATGCCTGTTGATTTCAGCCATTTCGAAGAAGCGTTCCACCTCCAAGAGCCAATCAAGGAACTCTTCAATACCAAGATTGCCATGGAAATGGGGAATGTCGGCCCGCAGGCGGTACCCCGTTTGGTGGTAGGGTTGTTGTTCCCCCCACCGAGGCGGACTGGCGTCGTCGGGTGGTTCGTCCTCCGAGCTCGAATCAGAAAGGAAGAGGACGTTGTGAGGTCGAGGGGGCACCGGCTGCGGGACACGCCCCCGACGGTAGTGTCGGCCGAAGAAACGGTCGGCGGGTGCGGGTGGATCGGCGGGGAACTGCGGCTGGTTGCGGTTGGGTTGCAACTCCCCGGTAGCGGTGGTGAGCGTGGCTAACTGGGCCGTGATTGCGTGGATTGCCGCCCATACATCGACATCGTTCGGAGGAGACTACGCCATGTGCGCGAACAAGGTCGGTGTGGAGGAGGGGCGGAGGTCGGTGGCCGAGCGCAGAAGTCGAGCGCGATCCCTCTGATACCAACTGACGTAGCAGCTGCGAGAAAGGACCTCCGGGCCGGAGATCTTCCGCTCGGGAAGGATGGGGGAGGCAGCGGAGGAACCTTCCGGTTCGGAACTTCTCGCGCGGAGAAGGAGAGGGGCGACAGCTTAGGGTTTCAGAAATTCTTCATTCATTCAATGATCCCAAAACAACATAACATCCCTCCTCTTATACTATGAGGAGGGCTAACAGCATACCAAAACATAAAAGTCCAATAAAAAATACAGGCTATCCGCACACCGAATTAAAATAGAACAAAAATAAAATAACGGTAGTTAAATGGACTGCGGCCTCCATAGCGGGTCGATGCGCTCCAACCACATGATCCCAAGCTCGTCGGGATCTCCATTCACCGAGTGGTCGTCCGCTGGGTGTCCTTCATCATCCGTCTTCCATCAATGCCCTCTTTGGATGTTGCGGTCTGCCTGGGCGAAGGGCGCCGCCGACCGACTCAGGGTCGTTGCATTGTCGTGCCTATTTCTGTGGGGTCCTGTTTCGTGACCGCGGACTTTTACGCATTCGGCCTAGGAGGTATCAACACCATTTTGAGGGTGGCTTGACTCTGCAGGCTCAGTGATGTATGCGCCAATTGGGTGACTATGACCATGCAATTCCTCCACGGGGGCCAGCCATGTCGCTTCAATGGTGACTCCCATCTCCTTCGCTCTCCGGTCTCCCTCTGCATGACCTAGGAGACCATAGATGTCAGCCTCTCCGCGGGGCTGTGGGCCCTCTTGGGCCCGTTCGATGTGTCTTTCCCTTTTCAGACGGACCACCAAGAGTTTTCTACCGCGCTCGTCGACATCATCCAGCCTCCGGCAGGATTGCCACCTGCCCAGCCTTCACTGGTCCGGAAGAGAGACGACAGTTGGCGCCGTACTACCCAGCCAAGCTACTTGATCGCCGCTACCACCTTCAGGGGGACTCTAGCTCGCAGGAGGTCCCTGCTGCTGGGTCTTACCGTCTGGAATCCGAAGCTATGTGGCTGCCCCAGGATCACTTCTGATTCCGCAATCCTACATGCCGACTCTTAGTTGATACCTTTTCTTCTGTTATTTTCCTTGTCTTCGACTATTCACGCCCCTATCTACAACCCTAATCCTCCATCCACTACCAAAGCAGTAGCCCCCCCACCTCCTTGCAGCTCAAACCACTCAGTTGCTACTGTTTTCCCCTACATAACAGCCCCATTCAACCCAAAATCCCTTCCCCATCTTTAGACGTTCCTTTTTCAGCCAAAGTTCCTGGAGCTGCCTAGATCTGATTTTGGAAATTCCAGCCCTCTTCCACTGAAAAAGCCCCTACATATCCCCTTACCAGTACTCAGCCGCCTCCTGGAACCATGCTGTCAGCACCCACACTACCTCTCAGCCCTCACCAAGCCACACACAATCCTTGCAGCCCTCCAAGACCCTTGACCGAACCCCAAAACCCTTCCTCATTGGAATTTGTCCCCAAAACAGCCTACACTGTCTTGGACAGACACCTATAGCACTCTTCATCCTTCCGGACAGACACCTATAGCACTCTTCATCCTTCCAGACAGACACCACCGACTCCCCAATCACCGGATCTCCACTCCTCTACCTACGGCCCCTCACTTGTGGTCTTATCGTTTAGTTTCATCATTTTCAGTATTATGTATTAATCGGATTGCCTATACTTTTATGGATGCGTACCTATGGTTGTGCTTTCATTATAGTGACTAATCTTGATCTGCGGGATTTATTCGCTTGCACATTTAATTAGTGGCCCTCCAATCGGAGTAAGGTTTAGCGTGTTCGCTTATCTAAATTTATCCGAGTACTACTTGTGTTGTGTGCTTAATTTTTATGCGCACATTATTATTTGCAAACACTATAGAATTTCTTTTTGCATAGTCTTTAGAGGACCATTCACACATCTCTACCTTGGGTCAACATCCAAATCATAATGTCAAAATTTCAATAAAATAATGGATCATCTTTAACGTGATAAATAACCCAATGCTCATGCAATTGCACCAGTAAACTTGCTGACACATCAAGAATGTGTTGATGCATTCCAATTTCAACATTGTCTGTAGTAAGGATTCCAAAAGACCCTTCAGTGACTCAGAATGGCAATAATAGCCTTCTTCCAAGTGTGGCAAACCTCCATAAAGTCCTTCTGAGGTCAAAATTACCAAAGTGCAACGAAGGTCTATCTGGAGTGACACAGGATGGATGAGCAAAAATGTCGCAGGATGGATGTGGCAAAACACATGTCGAATCTATGAATGCCTAAATGAACTTCGACAATTCTCCTGCATATAAACTTGCTACAATGAACGTTATAAATAATACGACACATTAATCACAATCTACAAAGCTTCTAGAAAGGTAACAAGTACTGCAATACACATGCAAGATGTTAAGGGCTTCGTGCCCGAATATTATTTTTAGGGGTTTAAGGGTTTTATTATGTCATCTTTTATTTGGTGTTATTGTTCATTGTCGTTATGCCATAGTTTTTAAGTCCAAGTGTTAAATTTATTTACAATTACGCCCTTTGTAAATACATTTAAATGACCCCTTAGACCTTGTAATGGTAAGCAAGAATTTATCTCTTCTTCCTTTGTCTTGTTTATGAGATCTTGGTACCGCTTGCCTCCTAAGCACGCGCCGCCTAGGCAGTCGCGATTCTGGCTCCACTGTACCCTCGGTCCACGCCTTCGGCGAGCCAATAACAATTTGGTATCAGAGCCAAGTTGATCCTCCTCCATAACATAAAAACTTCCTGTTGTCGCTTCTCCTTTACCCCACCGCAATCATCAGTGTTGATCCACGATTCTACAGTTTTATGCGTATCGTCTCCAGCGGCCGACGAGGTTACCGCCTCCAACAACACGTGCAAGCCTCTCTGGTTTGAAACTTTGACGTCCTCTGCACCCGTCAAGGACCTAAACTAGCAGAGCCTTCTCGTCGTCGACATTGGGCTTCTAACCGATCCTTCCCGACCGCTGCTTCGTCTGCCATCACAGGGATCCTCCGCCCAGAACCCTACACTGTGACCGTTGACGTCGCCCCCAATCGCCACTGTTATCAACTCTGCTCACCATCGACGCTAATCGAATCGTCTTCTTCCTGTCGTCCGCCCATCGAGTCGCCAATGTTTGTGCCACACCTACTAGGTCGAAACACATGTCGTTCTGCCTTCTCCAGACACTATCCTCTGCATGATCTGTTGCCATTCTGCTCTTCCTTTTCGAGCCCAAGCAACCAAGTTTTTTTCGAACTCTGAGCTACCCCTTCTCTTGAGCCACACCAACAACGCAAAATTTGTGCCCCTTTTCTCTAAAGTCACCCCTTCACAACCCACTTTATCTATTAAAAACTCAGAAGCCATGGTGGCAGCTACCACATAAATAATGTCAGCTGCAATGTTGTCTCGCAGAAACTCACCTCGCCTGAAGATATGTAGGGGTATCGAAGAACTCGTGCTCACGGAAAGCTCAATTCGACCATTAGATTTCTCCATGGGTTAGGTAGGCGATCGTGATCTTTCGCCCCCATAAAAGACACGTGTTCGAACGACCGGAACATGTGACGTCGCGATCAAATATGCAAAGACGTCCTAATAGAAGTGTAGAACATGGGTGACGTCCATGGGAATGACATCACACCAGACCCGATCCTCGAATGAAGCGATGCTGATCGGCACGAGAACGTTGGGTAACCTGAATCGGCGTCTTATCTACCCAAACGATAAGATATGGATGTGGGTGAGGCTCGACCTTAATTTGCATATGGTCAAAACCCTTTTGGGCCACAATATTCAGACAACTCCCACTGTAGATGACTAGCTTGCAGGAACCACCTGCACTAAGAAAGTACGTATAAAATATGGTAGTGCGACAACGATCCTCATCTATACGTGGGGTGTGGCTAATCACTCCCATCACTGGGGACCGCGCAATAGTGGTTATAATCTCCTCAGTAACCTCCTCTTCTCCTTCTAAACCCAGCTCCTCATACTCAATTAGCAGGTTTCGCATGGGGCACCGCGCCGCCATGTGTTCTCTGCCAGAACATCTAAAACACTTAATACTCCCAGATCGCTGGTCATCAGTGGTGATAGTCTTGCCCTTCGTGTTAGCTGGGGCAAGTGGGGGCGCAACCGCGGTAGTTTGGGGTGGAGCGGGTTTCTTATATGTTGAGGTATCGGTCCGAGAGGGGCCTCGTGCTAGACGAGCGAAGGTATTGCTCGTACTCTAGGGTAAGCTGAAATATTTGCTCAACGGTCTTGAGAGGATGGGGAATCAACTGTCTCTGAATCTCAGATAGTAGGCCAGCCTTGAAACGTGAGTCAGTGACAATGGGCTCCTCCGAAATGTCACTCATAACGACAAGCTCATCGAAGCGAGTCACATAATCAGCGACAGTAAGTGTCCCCTATCGTAAATTCTACAACTGATCAAACAACCGATCTCATTAGGAGGCAGGGAGATACTTATCTTTCAGCATCTGCTTCATATCATCTCATCGAGTGCTCGGATAATAGCCATCTCTCTCAACAGCTCTCTCTATGCCAATCCAATATACCTTGGCCTGCCCGACCAGCTTCATTTTGGCGAAATGAACACAGTGCTCGTCGTTCATGTCATACCACTCAAAATAATGGTCCATATCAAGGATTCAATCGCTAAAGGCTTTCAGATCCATGCGAAGATCGAATGAAGGAGCGTAGATGAGAATGTGTTGGGTGATGTCATTCTCAAATTGGTAAATGCCTCTACGCGACTCCGGATAATCCTCATAATACTCGTCCCGGATGTAATCGCGTCGAGCGAGTGGGGGTCTATGCTCTCTATGGCCAAGGCCAAAATATTCATCGCGGCCAAGATCACGACGGTCGTGCTGTGGTGTACGAGCTCTAAAATGTCGAGGGACTGCTCAAGGTCTGTAGCGCTGAGGTGGGTACCTATCATAATCAGGGTCATGTCGGCACTCAAGGGCGGGACTCCGACGGGGAGCATCAAGATAGTGTCGCTCAGGAGGTGGTGGTACACCCGTTTGACATGGGTCCGGTCGAGGAGGAATTTCAGACTCATCCTCACGAAGTTCTCCCCGTTGAGATGGCGCGTCCTATGATTTTTTAGGTTCCCTAACCGGTTATTGATCTCTGTGAGCTCATGACAAAAACCCTGAAACTGGATACACATGGTATCTAGACGGTAAAAGACAAGTCGTTGAAATTCAGCAATGTCGCACCCGAATTCGAACTGTTTGTTCGATCCTCGGTGGCATTAGGGTCAGACATTGGGGATCTATAAGTCCTACCACTACGAAGCACAGACGTGGCCCAAACCTTAGGCTCTAATACCAACTGATGTAGGGTGGGGTGTGTGGTGAACTCCTAAAATGCACACTAGTAATGAGTGAGGGTTGACTCCCTACTTCTCATTGACTCAATGCATGTAATACTTGCAGGTAAGCGCAAGCAATTACCAAAAGCAATCAAATAGCAATAACTAATATAACATCAATTCATAAACGAGAAAAGTATTCTTTTAATCTTAAGGCGATGACCTTCCTCCGCACGGAGGGCCAAAAACAAGCGCGCGGCGATTCAATCCTCCCTGCAGTTAGAGATTTATCATGGAGTAAATACTATAATAAACTATAATCTCAAACAAACATATAATAACCAAACCACAACAATGTTTTACAACCAATAGCCAATGAAAAACACAACACAAAATAATAGTGCTACTGTAATAAAAGTAGATATGAACATTGGAGTGCTAAAAGAAGGGTTCCGGAGGTGGGGAGACTGAATCAGGTAAAGGGAAGATTGGTTGGAGGTTGGGAGGGCTGGATCAGAGAGGAAGGGGGATGGATCTGGGCTGAAATGCCCAGATCTTTTGAAGGTGGGTTGGCTGTTTGGGGTGGGTCCATGGGGTGGGAGTGGTGGCAACAAGTAAGGAAAGAGGGAGGGGTCGGGATCTGGGATGGAATGCCCAGATCTGGGTGGTTCCTGGTGGTGGTTGATGATAGGAAGGTGGCTCCACAGGATGGGGAGGCGGCGGTGAAGAGGGAGGGTTGCAGGTTGTGGGGAAGGTTACGACAAGGCTAGAACAGGGAGGGAGGGGAAGATCCGACGGTTCTGGGCAGCGGCCTTAATGGGGGCTGCGGCTAGGGAGTGGGAGGGCCATCGGTTTGGAGGGAGGTGGCTGGCAGGAGTTCGGTGGGAGGGCAGTGGCTGGACAGTGGGTCTGAAGCTATGTTGTTAAAGGCGCGCCTAAGGCTCCAGGCTCACCAGGCTCAGAGGTTTGCGCCTTCGTGCGCCTTTTTTGCGCATTTGACCATTAAAGGCACGCCTGGGTGTGATTTTTGTTGCAAATTTTTTTTTTCAAAATAATGAAAAAAATAATGCAATAACTCAATAATTTTTATATGATTTAGTGTTTTTGAAATATAATCAATCGTTGAGACTAGATATAATTCAAGCGATCATATTGATTTTATTTTTTAAAAGATATAAATGATAGTAATGAATGATTGATGAGTAGAATATATGAAGAATCTGTTTAAGAAGATGAATTGATGTTTAATGTTGATTATTTAAAATGAATGTGGTTGCGCGTTGCCTTCTTCGGGCGCGCGTCTGCGATTTGAGCCTTGCACCTATGCTCCAAGACCCCTTTGCGCATTGGTGCGCCTTGCGCCTTTAATAACTATGGTCCGGAGAGGGGAGGGGACGGAAAAATCAAAAGATACAAACTTACCCAAGGAGTCGTCACCAAGGGGGCTCGACGGAGCTGGCACCGCGAAGGAGATCACCAGAAATGAGGAAGAGCCCTCCATATTTCAGCAATGAGATGAAAGTGTAGCCCTAACATCTATTTATAAGAAATTAAAATTAGAACACCCGTAATCAATGACTATGATTGGCTGATGGTTTCGGGGTCAAAACTATATGAAATAATGTTTGAAAATGTAAAGCTATTTATGAAAAAACATCGGATCGATGAGCCAGACGCATCTGCGGGGGCGGGTCGCCGATTCAATTAAGTCCGCCAGTATGAATAAACAAAGGTGGGGTCCGCCTTGTGCCTAGGCACGCCAAATGGTCCCCATCACATACTATAAGAGCTGGCAGATATTTGTTGAAGGATTTTTAAGTCACATATAGGAAGATTTCATAAATGAGTAAAATTTTATGTTGCGACACAATAATGATATAAATTTGTTTACAAGACCATAGACAGCGTAGTAAAATTTCAAAGAACAGAAATATCACATTTGAAGTGAAAATTAAAACCTCAAGCGGGCTAAACAATGATATAAATTTGTTTAAAGACAACGACAACCAGTAAAAATTCAAAGAACAGATATTTAACATTGCAAGTGAAAATTAAAACCTCAAGCAATTATATATAAGTCAATGAGGATTACCTGAAGAAAGTTATCTGCTTCACTAAGTTTATATCCTAGAACCCAGTACATATACGCCAACTGCAAAGAGAAGTTAGAAACTTTTCTTTCACTTCAGAAAAACAAATGAAATTATCAACACAAGCAATATATTTGCAGCATTAAGAAATACTAGGCAGAATTCTGCAACGAAATACCTTAGCTTCAGCGAACTAGAAGTTTAAAGCTAGTGATCACAAAAACTGACTAAAAAAGCAAATTGAATATGCTAATGATTACAGTGATGGCATAAAAAACAAAAATATAAAGATAATGATGGTAACACATCTTCCAAAATGTAGAGAGTTATCGGAAAAAGGGCAAGAATAATAAAGATTTTATTAAATTCTCGAATGTATCTCAAACTACCGGTATGCGTGCATATATATAGGAAGAGAGAGAGGGATTCTCAATCCAAAGATATGAGACTAAACAAGAAAACTAAGTGAACTTATAATCGGGCCACACTCATTGGGCGTTTACATGATTTTCTCTAACATTCTCTAACACTCCCCTGCAAGCTGGAGCATACAAATCGTAAGCACCAAACTTGGACAAAAACTGATGATACATTGGTCGTGGTAACGCTTTGGTGAAAATGTCAGCAACTTGCCCAGAAACAGGAACATGCTCCAATTCCAATTTCTTCAATTGAACCTTCTCCCGAACGAAGTGATAGTCAACTTCAATGTGTTTGGTTCGCTCATAGAATACAGGATTCTTGGCAATATGTATAGAAGCCTGACTATTGCAAAATAGAGTTGTTGGTGAGGATAGTTTGACTCCCAAATCACCAAGAAGACTTTCAAGCCAAGTTCTGATACAACATTCATCATTGCACGATACTCGGCTTCAGCAGAAGAGAGCAACAACAGATTGCTTCTTGGTACGCCAGGTGATAAGATTTGCTCCAAAGTAGGTACAAAAACCAGTAGTGGAACGTCGATCATCAAGAGAGCCCGCATAGTCAGCATCAAAATACGCAATAAGATATAGAAATGAGGATGACTTGTATACGAGTCCTTGTCCATAAGCAGTCTTCAAATACCTGAGGATGCGTTCAACTGCCTGGAGATGAGAGATCCACGGAGCATGCATAAACTGACTGACCACTCAAACAGCAAATGAGATATCAGGTCTTGTAACCGTTAGACATATCAGTTTTCCTACAAGACGCCGATAGTACTCTGGATTTGTAAGCAATGAATCAGAGCCAGATTCATGAGCACACAGCTTGTGGTTGACATCCATAGGGGTTTTCACAGGTTTGCATCCTGAGTAGCAAGCATCTTGAAGAAGGTCAAGGCAGTACTTCGTTGTGATAGGGCAATGTCATTTGGTCACCTTGCTACCTCAAGTTCAAAAAAGTACCGAAGATTTCTCAGATCTTTAGTTTGAAAGACGAAGTTTAAGTGTTGCTTAAATTGTTGTATCCCTGTGAAGTCATCACCAGTAATCAAAATATCATCCACATAGACCAGGAGAATGACAGTCTCGGTTGATTGATGATGAGTGAAAAGAGAGATTAACCGAGCTCTGCTTGAATCCAACTTCGCAAACGACCTTATTAATTTTTCAAACCAAGCTCGAGGAGACTGTTTGAGATAATAAATAGATTTTCTAAGAAGACACACACGAGACTCTCTCGTGGTCTCAAACCCGGGAGGTTAGTGCATGTAGACAGTCTTAAGAAGGTCGTCATTTAAAAAAACATTTTTGATATCCAGCTAATGTAGGAGAGAGTGGCGATGAACAACTAAGGAGATCAGGACCCAAACAGAGTTTAACTTGGTGACTGGGGAGAAAGTTTCATCATAATCAAGGCCTTGTTGTTAAGTGAACCCCGAGGCACAAGCCGAGCTTTTAGGCGTTCAACTGTCCTGTTCGGAGCATGCTTGATTGCAAAGACCCATTTACAGCTGACACAAGACTGTGCTGGAAGAAGGGGATCCCAAGTCTGGTTCGCCCAAAGGGCAGTCATTTCATCATGCATAATTGCACGTCACCCTGGATGGAGAAGAGCCTCCTGCACAAGAGTTAGGTAAAGAAATAGAGGATAAAAAGAGTGCAAATTTGAGAAGAGGTGGGGAGAGGCGATGTAGAGACATAATTCGTCAGGGGATGAGCCGTAAAGGTTGATGTTGGATCGACAGGCCGCGGGATAGCACTGGTAGAAGCTAGCTGTTGTAGGGCACAAGAGTTTGGAGTACGACAAATGTATACACGAAGAGGTGGTTTGGGTTGTACTGGTTCCGGGTGTAGGGTGGGAAGGAGTGGTGGTACAGAATGCGTGACGGGAACGGTAGAACGAGGTAAGGGAGAAGGGAATGGAGGAGCAAAAGGAGAGGAGTGAAACGGTTGTTCCTCAAGAAAGGTGACATCAGCCAAGACGACCACTTTGCAATCAGTGGGAGAATAACACATATAACATTTTTGAATGAGAGAGTATCTCATGAACATACATTTCGGACGAGGGGCAAACTTATCTGTGGGTGGACCAAGATTATGGACATAACAGATGCATCCAAACACACGAGTCGTGAGGGTAAACGAGGATTTTGAAGGAAACAGAAGACGAAACATAGTGACAAAGTCAAGCATGGAGGAAGGCATGCGATTGATGAGGTAGCATGCTGCAGACACGACGAAGTTCCAGTATAGTGTGGGTACCTGCATTTGAATCATGAGTGACCGAGCGACATCAAGAAGATGATGATTTTTCCGCTCGACCACATCATTCTGTTGAGTAGTATAAGCGCACGATGTTTGATCGATAATGCCAAACTAACTACATAAATTAGTGAATGTCCGACTAGTATATTCTCACACATTATCAGTGTGAATGATTTTTAAGGGAAAGGAGAACTAAGTACGAGTTTCAGTAATAAAAGCACGAAAGATAGAGATAAGTTTAGCACGATGACGAATTAAATATAACCAGTTTAAGCAAAAATAATCGTCAATAAAAGTAACAAAGTAATCGGTAACCAAAAATACTAGGGGTTTTATCGGGTTCTCAAACATCAGAGTGCACTAAAGTTAAAAGAGTATCACTCTGAGTACAAGCAGGACTAAAAGAAGTACATGATGTTGTTTGCCAAAATACAAGATTCACAACTAAACTCGTGAAGGGAGACATCCAAAAGAGCTTTCTTGAGAATCTGGAGGGGAGCATGTCCAAGGCGACAATGCCAATCAAACAGAGGATACTACGGAGAGAACGGAAAGGGGAACATCCAGGAGATAGAGCCCATTAGGTAGCCGTCCTTTACCAATGATATTCTGCGTTTGTTGATCCTGCGCAACAAAGAAATGATGTGGCCATCATCATAACAATCCCGACCGCTTATTTTTGTGCTCGTTGTGCAACTAATTCTGTGGTAGGGGGCTGATGTTGTATCCATGCCTCAATAAGAGTCTTGGCCCTGACAACAAAGGAGGTCATATCACTTGGTGCCCTGGGATCAAGGGTTTGAAGATCAGTAATGATGTCAAACAAGAGTCGAAGGTTGTTCTAGACAGAATAGAGGGAGTGGAGTTCCTCCCGCATTGCCTTGGTCGTTTCATGATGCATGGTCATCCTGTATGACTCAGTGTCCATGGAGTTGAGAAACCATGATTGGACACGACCGTCATCACGAAGCCACTCGTCAGTAGGTGTAGTACTGTAGTTGGAGTAGACCGTGTCAGATGATGAAGAAATCCTTTCGTCTGCAACACACGACGAACAGAGTGCACCCATCCCACAAAGTTTTGCTTCCCGCTGAAAGAGATGGTGGTGATCTGGAGTTCATCACGAAGTTCAGGAATGGAAGCAGTAACACGAGCTGGAAGAGAGGAGGCAGTAGTTGAATCCATGGAGCAAGCAAGATGATCAACCCTGACGAATAGTGACTACGGCTAGACAAGGAGTCCGCAGACTGCGCGGATAAGGAAAGCGACCAGGCGAGCAAAAATGGCAGCACACCTTGCAACTAGGCGAGATAAGCTCGCGACAAGGGAAAGATCTTGCAGCTAGCGAACAGAGAGGAATAGTCATGGCGAGCAGACCGCGGGAAGCACAACGGTGAGCAAACAAGGCTGCAGGCAGACAGCGGCGAGCAGACCGCAACCTAGGCCACAAGCAGACAGCGACGAGCAGATCACAAGCAAGGCCACAAGCAGACAACGACGAGCAGTCTGCAAGCAGACCGCAACCTAGGCCGCGAGCAAACCAGTGAGCAGACCGCAAGCAAGAAAAACGGAGACAACGACGAGCTAACAAGGTCGTTGCGAACAAACTGCGGCAAGTAAAGTAGGCTGCGAGCAGACCGCGGAAGAGAAGAAAGAGCGGGACGACAAAATAGAGGGTTCTGCGGCTAGCAAAGCTTGTGGCTAGAGATAAAAGCGGCGTTCAGAGCAAGGCAACAAGAAATAGCGGCAAGGAAGGAAGCTTGCCGCGAGAAGGGAAAAGGGAGGGGCCCACTGGTCAGGAGACCAGAGATTATAAAATCCGAGGGAGGAGGAGAAAAAAAGCTGGAAGCCATGGGAGAGAGGAAGATGCGACTAGAGAAAGAGGAGACCGCAGCCCCTTGCCGATTGAAAGACGAGGGCCAGGCAGGCGGTTAGGAAAAAACTAACCGCAGGGAGGGCGGAAGGAAGAGAAGGATCTTTCCCTCTGATACCATGTAGAGAGATACTAGAAAAAGGGCAAGAATAATAAAGATTTTATTAAATTCTCCAATATATCTCAAACTACCAGTATGTGTACAAATATATAGGAAGAGAGAGAGAAGGAATCTCAATCCAAAGATGTAGGATTGAACAAGAAGACTAAGGTAGTGTTTGGTTCGGCTGTTAGGCTGCGGTGCGGTTGGACCGCACCATGATTTTAGCAATAAGTATCATTTGGATAGGCTTTTTTCCTAAAATCCGTTTCCTAAATTCCACTGTTTTCTCCTATTCTCCATCCGCAATAAAAAATTGCTTTTCCTGTGCTTTTGGCGGAAGGCGGAAGCAGTGCCTGTCACTATTCATCCTCCATCTTTCGTCTGAACCAGCAGCCAGTCACTCGCTCTCTCTCTCTCCATGGCCGACAGATCCAAGCGTCGAGCTCCTCCCTCCTCCAAAGCTCCGACGGCGAAGTTCTCCTCCTCCATGGTCGCCCATCTCCTTGCGCCGAGCTCCTCGCCGTCGTCCCCACCGCCCTGTGCTCAAGCACCCTCCTCTGCTCGCACCACTCCACCACCATCCCCTGTTTTCGGCCGTCCTCCAAATTCGCACCTTTCCACCTGCTATCCTTCCTCAGCACCCAAAGATACGGCCTCTGGGTCTCCTTCAACCTATTAATTATCTCCTCCACCTGATAATTCTTCAACAGCGAGATGCTCCCGAAGGAGAAATATACCACTGACCGTTACTCCTGTGAGTCCAGCCATTCCAAGTATGCAAGTTTTTTTTTTCCAGATTGCAATTTTTTTCCTGTATTAAACACTATATTAAGCTACATCCTGTATTGCAAGTTTTTTTCCTGTATTTTTCCAGATTTTTTTTTCAATCTATTATGATATCAATATTATGAAAAAATACTTTTATGATATTTTGAAATTTCCGTTTTGCAAACTCCATTTCACCCAAACAGTTTTTTAGCGAAACTTCATTTTCTAGAAACACACTTTTTTTATCAACAGTTTACCATCAGCAACAGCCCAACTAAACAAAGCCTAAGTGGGCTTATAATTGGGCCACACTTATTAGACTTTTACATGATTTTCTCTAACATTCTATAACATAAAAGATACTACACTATGTCTAGATAAAAGAAAATCAAATGAACAGTTTTAAAATTAGTCAATAAAGTCGCTGGAACATTAACCTATAAGAGAAAACTAGAGGCAGGCAAAACAACTATATGCATAACAATCAAACGTGTTCAGGAAAAAACACTGGCGGCTAGGAAGTTTCTTATGATGCACGTGCAATTATTCACCAATTCATTGTCTCATCAAATGACGATCTTCTGCATCATGCATACATATTGGTTTGCCGGACTAATGCCTAGAACTTGTATCAAATACAAAACAAGCATAAGAAAGATTTTTCACAGAAGGTAGAAATCTTAAGCTGCTTCAGAATACTGGTCATGACAGCAGAGAACACAAGCAGAACTCAGTAAAGTTCAATTCAGACCATAAAACAGTTCCATCGTGAGTTAAAGTGAAAATATTAAAAAGCTTGAATAATTAAAAAAAATCAGTGCCTTTACCGCAACAGATGGTGCTCTTCCAAGACCAGCAGTGCAATGAATGTAGGTTACACCACCATTACAGTTTATAGCCTTGTGTAATCTGCTAACAACTGCAGGGAGTCTCATCCTCAGATCAAAGGCATCAAAATCCCTATTGCATCATAAATGAAGTTAAATATCATTCCAAGAATCCAATACCACGCACTTATTTCTGATATGCAACAAAACAAAACTAGAAATCAATAAAATGATTCAAGAATGATGAGATATAAAATTGTATGTATTTAATTAATGGGAGTAAAGTAGAGTTTAAATAATAATAATAATATCTAACAAAGAATAAAGGCAAGAATAAGAGATAAAATTTTTAAATATTCAGGAAGTCGTATTTTAAGTTATGCACACATGTGCCCCATGGGAATTAATGGATGGTTGAATTAATCTATTTCTTATCCAGTAAACTTAAAATAAAAAAAAGTTGCTGCAAGATTTCTTGTTCACTACATGGGATTTATGCATGATCTGGTACTCTTTTTATAGCTACAAAAAATGATCCGAGCACATGCAGGAGGTAGCGTGAGTAATATGTAAGAGCAAGGCTATGTTACAAGGAATATGGCAGAATAGTGGACAAGAACAAGCAATGTGTCTGTCAAATGACCACTTTTTTATCACTCGCAAAGGTAGACTGAGTAGTGTCTCTCAGAGATCAATCAAACAGAGAGCTACTGAAACGATTTAGAACTCTATTGTGTAATTATATTTTTTCCACATATATCATGAGGTTTTTCTGTTTGTTTGAGTAGTGAGTTTTAAGGTTTTTCCCAATGATAAGATTAGACATTCATTCAATCATATGTGCACACTCTCAGCCCAATCAACAGAGAGCATGATTGACTCTGTAGGATATTATCTAACGCGGGACAAGCTCACCTTTTATTTTTAGTCTTCTATTTCTTTAGTAAATGTGTTGTTCACCCCTTATGTAACCATCACTAGATGACGAGGTAGGGCGTAGGGGGAACCCCTATGCTGATTTTGACAAAAGAAATAAGAGACCTGGGGCATTTGGGGAACCCCTATGCTGATTTTGAATTGAAAAATAAAAAACGAGCACTTGGCTTTAGGCAGAGGGCTTGCCCCTTGAATTTGTGTCGCAATCTCCTTTGCATTGCACCTCTCATCTATAAATTGATATGAGCTACCATAACCAACCGCCATAGCCGCTTCCCACTGCCCATGATCAATCGACAGATAAGAACCCAGCTACCCCATAAGCATCGAAGGACTAAGCTCTAGCTAGTGAATGGCTCCGCCACTATGGTTTTGTCTCCATGCATAATCTTTACGATGGTTGTTAGGAAAAATAAAAACTCATTATTCAAAGAAGAGAGACTGTTACGGATCCGCCGTCAGTTATTATTATTATTATTAATATTTATATGCTGAGTCATGTTGTATCGAGTCATAGTCGTCGAAGCGTTTAGTTGTTTTCACTATTTGATGAATGTGTGTGTTATTTACCGTTATGCCATCGACGCTTATATATAAGGGCCTTTACGGTCATGTAAGGATTATGCAAGAAAAGATATCAAGTTCTTTCTCTCCCCATGCTCTTCTCTTCTCACCCCCTCCCTTCTAGGGGTTTCAACTTCTCTCACCTCCTCCACTATTTCTAGGGATTTAATCCATTGTATCCTCTAGTTGCCCCTCCACTGAATCCATCGAAGTAGGCACGTAACATATTTGGTGTTAGAGTCTCTCGTTCCTCTACCGCCCCCACACACTCTCTGTTAGCAGTCTACAAGGCATTCTTCCGCGGTCAAACCGTGCTCTGCATCCAGCAGACCCCAACAACTCTCCATTGTGAACGCTCTTTGCCTTGTTGCTTCTCTGCCTCGTGGCCTACCAGCGTCTCCTTCCGGCATAGATCCAACGCCCTGCTCATCACGTGCTTCTGACGCCATCCCGCGTCTCCTCCAACGTCGCACGGTTTCCTTGAGTCCATCGCCAGTGTCAACCAGTCACCGCTCTCCATTCCTTCCGTTTGTTGCTCGGTCTAGTCGAGCCCCACGCCAGTGTCCTCCGCCATTTCAAGTTGTTTCAACAGCTTCTTCGCTGCCCTTGCGTTGCAGTGCGTACAAGACAACATCTTTGCAGCGCTCAATCGATTCCGCCGACCCCAACGCTCTTCCGCCTCCTCCCGTGTTCGCATACTCCTCTGCGAAACAATGACACTCCACGAATTGCAGCTTTCTGCGACCCAGCAGACATCAACGTCGACCCAACAGTTCTCTGTCATCCCTGCTACAGCTGCTGCTTACCGTTGTTGTCTTCATCGTAGAACTCATGCTTCCTCGTCAATGAAGCCCACACGCCTCCGCTCCAACAGGACTCCCGTGCTTGCTCCTTCTCGAGTAGCACAGTCCTCGAGCCCTGCATCGTAGCATCGACAGAGCCTCGTACTCTTTTTTTCCTTACTTTTTTTTCTCCTAGACCAGCTGTCTGCCCCACGCCAACCCCACCTCTTTTTTTATTCTAAAAACCCATCCCTTCTCTCTTTTTAAATTTCTTCCTTAACACTCCTAGCACCAGTTGTCCCATGCCAATCTCCCCATTTCTTTTTTTATTTTACTTTTTTTTTCCTACAGTCCCGCCTGTTCCCCCCCCCTAGGAAGCACCGGTACGGGTACGGGTACCGGATACGATACATATCTGGTACGGCGGTACGACAAAATTTAAAAAACAAGGATACGGATACGTCATGATATGTTATAACAAATATAAGATATATTTATATATCACAAGTGCAATAAATAGTTCTCAAAACATCAAACATAAATCATAACTTGAAGTACAAGTTCACAAATCAATGCAACATAACATGAAGTTTTCAAACACTAAGCATTCATAAATATTACAAAATTTAACATCTTATATGTTTAACCAAACAACAACAACATTCAAGCCTTTTTATATGTTTAACCAAAAGAGAGAAAATTAAACTTAAGTCAACTTATCCGCTTTTTGTTTCTTTTTTTTCATTGTTGGAGATCAACTTCATTGTTGGAGATCAAAATCTTAAATCTTTGGTTAGTCTAGAGACAAGTTAGCTGTTTTGTTAATAACTTGCGTTGAATCAACACGTTTAATACACGTACTTGTAACAGGAATGCACCAATACCAAAAACATACATGGTACAGATACACAACTTAATTGAACGTACCAACGCTTCTTAGCATAGAGCGGACTTTTGTTTACAGTAGAAAAATAGACTCTTATCACAATATGCAGAATGATGTACTAAGTCCAAGTGTGTCCACATAGGTGTATCCGTCGAGTATCGGATACGTACCAGTACCGGATACGTATCCGGTACGGGTACGCTGCCTTCGGGGAGGTATCTGTGCTTCATAGTTCCCCCCTTTCTCTTTTATATTTTTTTGATTTTTCATCCCAATCGCCCCCTCTCCTGCTTAATTAATCCCCCTGATTAATTAAGGACTCAATCCTTCTCTTAGTTATTAACTAATTATTTAATTAGTTAATTAATTAACCTAATTTTCTATCATGTCGCTTAGCGTTGCCGACCGCATTGCACTCCTCGCCATCCTCGCCAAGCTGGACCGTCATACTGCTCATCGGGAGGCTCGACTCAGCCACGCCGATACTCAGCTCGACCTCAAGCTCAACACCCTTCGCATGTCTCGTGACTCGTTGGTGGTTTTTTATCACCACCTTCATCGGAGTTGAAGTCGTCCCCTCTCCCTCCAATAATGGTGCCACCACCGTCCTCCGTCGTTCATGATGCTTTGCCGTCCCCAACTGCGCTTCCACCACCGGCCATTCCGCAGTCTGCGCCTCCGGCCCCTTTGGCCTCATTTCCTTTGCTGCCTCGCACCGCACCGTCGTCCCCGCCGGACTGTTCATCTAGTCGCTACCCCCGTCGTAACTCGTGTCACCAACATCGTAGCTTGTGCCACCACCGCCACTGCCTCCACCGTCGTTGCAGCCTCCGCTGCCACCGCCACGGTCGTCGTCACCGCAGCCACCAGCCGCCGATGTACCACATCTCTCCAGGGTGGTCGTCCTTCCAACGCTTCCGCCTCCTCTCCGATCACCCGCTCTGCCTCCTCCGGTCCTCACACCACCTCCTCTCCCGGCTCTTGCTCCGCCGTCCCCTGCCTTGTCGCTTACACCGGCCGCATCGCTGCCTCTTCTGTTGTCATGTGCTCCGCTGACCCCGACGGATCCGTTCCTGCTGCCGGTCGTCGCGTATGTGACATCCTTGCAGCTACTGCTCACCACTGCTCCATCGACCATGTGGAAGCCATTACTTCCACCACGTGTCCTTCCGCTGTCGTCGCCGCTACTCGCCGACATCACCGACGCCACTACACGCTATCGGGCCTTGTTCTGGGTGAGGGTCAAGGTACCTGATGATTCGGCCACCCGCAGGGACCACGAGTTTGAGGGTAAGCTTTTTTGAAGGACGGATGAAATGTTACAGATCCGCCGTCAGTTATTATTATTATTATTTATATGCTGAGTCATGTCGTATCGAGTCATAGTCGTCAAAACATTTATGTGTTTTTATTATTTGATGAAAGTGTGTGTTATTTACCGTTATGTCATCGGCGTCTATATACATAAGAGTCTTCGGGGTCATGTAAGGATTATGCAAGAAAAGATGTCACGTTCTTTCTCTCCCAAGCTCTTCTCTTCTCTTCTCATCCCCCTCCCTTCTAGGGGTTTCAACTTCTCTCACCTCCTCCACCATTTCTAGGGACTTAATCCCTGTATCCTCTTGTTGCCCCTCCACTGAATCCATCGAAGTAGGCACGTAACAAAGACCTCTCTCATAAATTGGAGAGATACATTTAGGGGTAGAAATGTAAACAAGAAAAAAACATAACACATAATATTCTAACACTTCACCTCAAGTTGGGTTAGTGATGTTGTTCGTGCCTAATTTGCCAATAATTTTCACAAAGACACTTCCACTCAAACTCCTCATGAAAACATCACCAATTTGTCCTTCGGAGAAAACAAAAGAGCACAACTAATTCATTTCTCAATGTTTTCCATAATAAAATGTCGGTCAATTTCAATATGCTTAGTTTGATCGTGTCGAACAGAATTATGAGTGATGCTAATAACAGTCTTATAGCCATAGAAAAGTCTGTGAGGCACTAATCATTTTGGCCTATGTCACTCGTCAACGAGCGGAACCATATCCCTTCTCAAATCTCTTCGGCCATAGCCCCCAATTCAGCCTCGACAATAGATCGGGCGACAAGTTGCTGCTTCTTGATCCTCCACATAACCAGGTTTCCAACAATCATAATGCAGTACTGATGTAAACTGTTGCTTCCCAAAATTTAAGTTTACTTAGTCAAATACTTGGCACAAGAATTAAGCTTCAATTTAAACAGGTTCACCACCACTTGACGGATAAACAAACTTTTCATCACCCAAACGACTAACCATTTAATAAGATGCAACAAGCTCACAAGCTAAGCAATGAGAATCAGCACAGTGACAAGATAACGGCGTGGTATGGTTGGGGCAAGCGTGTGCTACCTCAAAATTGACAACTTGCTGAAATTACAATAATAAACTACTAGTAAGGAGAGTGAGGAGAAGGAAAGGGGAGATCTCACCGGGTGCCCCAACAACGTAGCAAGCTTCCTTTCGCGGCGCGGTCACGGTCCGACAAGCAGCAGTAGCAAGGTAAGGGTGGCTGGACAGGGTAACGGAGGCGCAGCGGAAGGCCGGGTAGGGGAGAAATTGGTGACTGTGCGGGAAAGGATTTCTGGAGGTCGAGCAGTGGAGGCGTGGACAGGGATGAAGTTGTGGGGTGCGGGAAGGCCCAAATCAGGAGGAATGAGAGGCGTCTGGCGGCTAGTGGAGGACTGCGGGAGGCGGCTGGAAGAAGATAGTGCTGGGTGGAGAGAGCGGAGTCGGCGACTGGGAGTTAGCGGTGTGGGAGGAAGCTGATGGGAGCGGAGGGCGACAACAAGTAGGAGGATGGCGGGAACTGTGGAGGATCGTCAGAAGGATTACTCCTAAGGTGGAGATGCTAGGGATGTCACTGGACGCCGACGACAGAGCAAGTTCTCACGAGAACAGGAAGCTCACAAACGACGGGGTTTTACTGAAAGGAAAAAAGTTTCCTTTCAGTCGTCCCCAAGCCACCGGATTAGGGCAAACAGGTATCAATATATATAGGCTCCTTTTCCCCTCAAAATGTTACATTAATTATGAACTCCAAAAATGAATTTCAGCAATGTCAACTAAGAAAAGAAAACACGACTCCCCACCCCGTCCATTCCAAACCGGACCGATCCATTCAGGGTCACGGCCAGGTGGTCAATCTCACGTGTCAGGTCATAATAACAATAGTTCGCACAATGGTAGGAAAATAAAATACATAGTTGCGACAGTAAATAAATAAATACGACAATAATGAGACAGAAGTAGAGTGTTGGTGACAGGGTCACATCAAGTACCCAACATACAACGTTTGTCATCGACAGATCCAACCCAATTTGCATCGATATACACTTTGATCTTTAATTATGTGTGTAAGGTGTACAGTATGCCCCTTCCCAAAGAGCCCTTCAAGTATCTCAATATCCTATGAGAAATATCAGAGATGCCTAATCTGTGGTGATTGCATAAATTGGCTTATAATTCCAACAACATATGTAATTTTAGGTCGGGTGTGTGATAGGTAAATAAGACAACCCACCAATCTCTGATATCTAGTAATATCTTGGATACCTTACCCATCATCCTTTTCTAATCTATGGTTCGCTTTGATAGGCGTATCAGCAGGTCTACAATCACTTATTCCACTGGGTTTGAGGAGATCAAACACATG
Source organism: Platanthera zijinensis (assembly GCA_039513925.1). Taxonomy (NCBI): domain Eukaryota; kingdom Viridiplantae; phylum Streptophyta; class Magnoliopsida; order Asparagales; family Orchidaceae; genus Platanthera; species Platanthera zijinensis. The sequence goes on along the minus strand of CM077088.1, from coordinate 11,185,048 downwards.
TTTCCATTAGAAATGAAAATCCTATGTTTTGATCTAGTCACCTCGATACCCAAGAAAAATCTAAGATTTTTGAGGCCTTCAACATCAAATTCCTCAGCAAGTTGTTGTTTTAAGTGTGTTGTTCTTCAACGCCGTCATCAGTAATTACTATATCATCAACATACACAATGAGAATAGCTACTTTACCTTCCTTTTATTTTACAAATAATGTATGGTCAACATGGCTCTATTTGTAATGAATTGATATGACAGCTTTGTGAAAGCCAACCAAACCAGGAAGGTGGAGATTGATTTAGCCCATATAAAATATTCTTTAACTTGCAAATTTTGTCTTCTAATCCTTTAAGAGCAAAGCCTGGTGCTAGGGACATATACACTTCTTCTTCTAACTCAAAACAGAGAAACAAATTTTTTACATCTAATTGATTGAGGTTCCACCGTTTACAAATTGCACACGATAAAATGACTCTAATTGAACCCAAGAAAAATCAAAGATTTAAGAGGCCTTCAAACTCAAATTCTTGGGCAAATTGTTGTTTCAAGGTTTTTGTTCTTCAACATCTATGAAACACCGATACTTTCTTGAGGGTCACGTACCCATACCGAATACATATCTGGTACCGGTACGTATCCGATACTCGACGGATACACCTGCTATTCTAGTATGTAGATACATTTGGACTTGCCAACTCGTTCTTCATATTGTGATAGAGTATATTTTTCTAAAGTGAATAAAAGACTTCTTTGTGTCTTTTAAAAAAGAAAATATTGTGAACAATAAATGCAACTTGTGGTGTTTGTTTATTATAGTAACAAAATGTGCTTGAAATTTAAGTATCTTTTTTTCGTTAAAACTATAAAGAATTTGATTTAAAATTTTATTTTACTATATACATGTGCATATGTATAGACACAAGAACATGCACAAACATGTATATGTGAATGTATATACATGGACATATTGCATGTATATTTAAATTACACAAACGTACCAGCATGTTATTTTTTTTATTTTCACGTACAACTGTACCAAATACGTATCATACTTGGTGTTTGTACCTGTATCGATGCTTCATAGTTCAACATTGTCACCAATAATCACTATATCATCAACATAAACAATGACAATAGTTAGTTTACCTTCCTTTTGTTTTGCAAACAGTGTATGGTCAACATGACCCTGTTTGTAATCAATTGATATCATAGGTTTGTGAAACCGACCAAATCAGGCACGTGGAGATTGCTTTAGCCTGTATAGAGCTTTATTTAACTTACAAATTTTGTCTACTGATCCTTTAAGAACGAAGCCTGGTGGTAAAAGCATATACACTTCTTCTTCCGACTCACCATGGAGAAAAACACTTCTAACATATAAATGATTGAGGTCCCACACTTTACATGCACGGGATAGGACTCTAATTGAGTTCATCTTGGCACCTAACGTGAAAGATTCTTGGTAGTCAATTCCAGAGGTTTGTGCGAACCCACTGACAAAAAATCTGGCTTTACATCTTTCCACAATGTAATGCGAGTTATGCATTATGGAGCACACTCATTTACACAAAACCTTCTTCTTTCTTCTAAGAAGAGGAAGAAGATCCCAAGTATAAATTATTTAAGACATGTCACCTCATCAATCATTGCATGTTTCCATTCATGATGACCAAGTTCATTCTACCAGGATGAGTCCATAAAAATGAGGTTGAGGGCACAAAAGTTTCACCTGATTTTGTGAATGACTGAACGAGTCATATGACACATAATGAGATATAGGGTATTGGGTACAAGATCTAATTTCTCTTCTGAGAGTAATGGGAAGATCAGCAGATTATGAAGGTAGCTCTAGTGATGGCACAAATTGTAATGGGTTGTGCCTGTGTGTTTGTCCACCTAGTATAATAGTCTCCCTAGGATCATACGTATCGAAAAAGGAGTATGGGATATATGTTGAAGGAATAGATAAGGTAAAAGTGAGGGAACCCACTTCATTCTCTAGTAGAGACTCCCACGACGTGAGGTCCCATAGAAAGTGTGAGATTCATAAAAGGTGTCATACATAGTAATAAGGATTTTCGAGAAGGAGGGTGGAAGCATGTGTACCCTTTTGGTAGGAAAATACCCAATAAAAACACACTTGGGTGTACAAGGATCAATCTTGGAGTAGTGAATAGAATATATATATGGACAAAAAAGGAAACCAAAGATACAGGGTGGAAGAGAGGTAGTGGAGATGCTAACAGTAGCAAGAGGAGATGCATTCCCCAAAACAAGAGTGGGTATGTGGTTAAACAGATGGGAGGCAATGTAGACTGCATCTCCTTACTACTACTTTGGTATATGCATAGTGAGAAAAAGGTGTTGACTAACTTCAAAGAGATTATAGTTCTTTTGCTCGGCTACATCATTTTGAGCAGGGACACATGTCTAGTGAATGATGTCTAAATTCCCAAACATCATTTTGAGCAGGGACACATGTCTAGTGAATGATGTCTAAATTCCCAAAATATTCTTACGTAAAAATTTTATGAAGGCATCAAATTGGTTCATCGCCATATGATCATTTTTTTTAAAGAGAAAATACTTCATTCTTATGTTTCATCAAGTAAATTCATGCAGTGTAAGAATAGCAGTCAATAAATGTAACAAACCAAGATCACCAGAAAGAGAAGATACTTTACTTGGATCTCAAACATCACTATGAATAATATGAAAATACATAGAACTGGGTAAATAAACATGAGTAAAAAAAAGTACGATGGTGTTTATCCAGTTCACACACATCACACACACAAAATAGAATGGGAAGGATGTCCTAGGTGATGGTTTCAGGAATAAACAGTAGATGTTTGAGACAAAGGCAAGGCCTGCGGTGGTGGAACAGTGTTGCAGGAGTCAAACAAATAGACGCCAATGCACAAGCAACCAAAGTCAATCGCCATCTCCGTTTTCAAATCCTACAAAACCCAATCAAACAAAAAGAGTCACCGAGTAATTCATGGAGTTTTTTATGTAGCTAATAGACAAAATATTATGAGTAAAATTAGGAACATGAAGAACAGAGCAAAAGGTAAGAGCTAAGCAAGCGATGGCTCCCTTTCAAGTGTTGGAGGAGAGAGAGCCATTAACATGCTTACTTTGTCTCTTCTTGAAGGTGGGGAGTAGGATACAAAATTGGATGAGGAGTCAGTCATTTGATCAGTGGATCCAGAGTTAATTATCAATTAGGTAAAAGGACGAGTGATGGCGAACTGAGCACCTGGTATACCTAAATGGGTATAGGATTATGAGGTAGACACAGACACAATAGAAAGACCATGCATCAGGCGATATAGAGTTTGCATCTCTTCAACAGAGAAAGAGCCAGGGACAGCAGAAACATTCAAAAATCCCACTGGATTGGATCTCTCCTTAGTAGAGTCAGAGAAATGTGTAGATCAAGGAGGGAGGGAAGGAGCAGTCCTCCCTTGTGATATGCCACTGCCGCAATCACCTCATGAAGTCATACCACCGCTCTGTTGTGGGACCACAATAAGTTTGAAGCAAGTAACAAGTGTGTCAAAGCTTTCCATAATAATCACATACCAGATGATCTTTGTCGGAAAAAAACAAGTATCACAAGTGTGTTGAGGCATTCCATAATAATCGCATATCAAATGATCTTTGTCGGGTGGCTTGGATCAGGAGTCCCATGGATTGTGGGCCCCAGATCCATGGTGAGTAACAATAAGAGCAGAGCCAATCGGAGCAGTATCAAAGTGTCATGCTTTCTATCGGTCAAACTCTTATTGGACGATATTGAATGCTTCTACAAAGTGGGCAGTTAGGGACGACCAAGAATGTGAATAACAATCTACTCGAAGTCTTTGTGGAGTTCATGTAAAACTCACATTGTAAGGCGTTCCTCCTGAGTTCTGACAATTAGCGCATCTGAATTACATACCACGATCAGAGGATCAAAATGATCATAATCCTGAATCATGATACAACTATATAAATTCCAGGTAGTAGACGAATGAAGGTCGGTCTCTCAGTCGAAGAGGAACAATTTTGCAATGAAGCTAGAAAATCTACGCCGTATTGCCTTTCTGTGAGTACGTGGACTCCGCACGCTTCAAAAATTCTGATGTGGTATCGTCGTATCGAGGAAGAGGTTGTTGCGTGTTATAGTCTCTTGCACTTAATTAATGAGCCCATGATATAGTCAGAGTTATATGCATCCCATTGAAGCCAATTTGGAGAATCCTGCAGTGGCGCATGAGTAGTGCCACTGACATATCTGAACAACCGTCATCTTTTGAGGGCCAAAGTAATCGACTAAGACCCCAAGAGATAATTAGTATCAGCCAACTTGATGGTACTAATTTTGAGTGTGGTATGTATATTTTGATCATGAGTCACCCGAGTTAAGTCGGTACAAGGAGGTGTACAAGAAGAGGGATTTAAGGTACAGTAAGATGAGATTCTTCCACTTCCAACATAGTCTCAATAAAAATAAGCTAGTGGAAAAAAAGGAAGAAGTAGGTTTTTCAAACCAAGAAGGCCAACTCTAGATTTTTAGCTCCAAAAGAAATAACATTAGATCAAGGTGAGATTAAAAAGGAAGATATAGGAGCCAGAGATAGGCCATTCCTGAAAATGGGGGCAAATGTCACCAGACTAGGACGCAGTAGTGATCAACACATATTCGGAACCATCCGACTATGCAAGAGATCAAAAAGCGCCCAAATCGGGCTAGGTGAGCTTGGGAGGGTACGGAAGCAGACGGGAGAGGTGGGCTTAGCTCGGCAAGACACGAATCGCGCAGCAGCGTTTACGATCGATGATGCGGACTAAAAAGCGAGAAACCGAGAGAGAAGCATGTAGAAAAAAATTATTGAGGATCTGCTATCATGTTAGGAAAATAATAACATGGTATACAAAGAAGAGAGACCACTCCCATATATAGAAGAGATATATACATGGGTAAAAATGTAAACGAAAAAAAACATAACTCGTAATATTCTAACAATGGTTTCACTTGACAATTCAACGATGGTTGATGACCGCCTCTCCCTGGCACAGCACCAACACAAAGATTATGATATGCTCTAGTAACACTAGAAGCTCTAGCAATGTTCATCCCCTTACTATCAGTCTATCACAGATCCATCAAATAAACACTTTTTTCCAGAAGGGAAACAAGCTGTAAGATCAACCTAATTGTTAGAGAAGCCCACTTAACTAGGCCCATTTAGTTTCTTTTGTTGTTATTTCTCTCTCCTCTTTAGTCCCACATTGTGTATAGGACCTTGCTCTCTCTTTCTCTCATCTATATATTTGTACTCATTCTTTGTATTCAATACAAATGAACATATTTACAAGGTTGCTTTTCCACTTATCTACATGGTATCAGAGGCACCGGTCCTCCTTGGGCGGCTACCCTCTGCTTAACCGCCTCTCTTCTTGTGATCTCGTCTGTGCGTGCGGCTAGCTGCGGACTGCCCTCTCGGTTCGCTTCCCGCTCTTCCCGCTCGGTCTCTGGCGGTCTTCTTCTTCCTGTCCGCTTCGCCTCTCTTCTCCCCTCTCCCCTCCGTGGTTCCACTCCTCCCCTCCCGCCTCTTATAGCATTCCTGTGGGGCCCGCCTCTCTCCTCTCGCGCGGTCTCACTTGAGTTATCCGCCGCGGTCTCCCTTGTGCTCTCCGCCGCGGTCTCCTGCTCCCCGGCTTCTCGCTATCCGCGGCTCTCTCCCGCTATCCGGCGCGACCTCCTGTAGCATGTTCCTGATCGCATTTCTTCGCCTTGTCGCGGCTCCCTTCTCGCGCGGCCTGTTCTTTCCGCCGGTCTCCCTTCTCGCGCCTTCTCGCGCGGTCTCTATCCGCCTTTTCCGCCGAGTTCTTTCTTTGCTCGCCTCGTCCTGTTGCTCGTTGCGGCCTCTCTCTATCCGCTTGAGTGTTCCTTACTCGCGGTTTCTTCTCTCTGCCCGCTCGTGGCCTCCGTCTCTGACCGCCGCTGGATTCAGCCTGACCGTGCGGACTATTTTCTCCCGCATTTAGGTCGCGATCTTCTCCTCCCCTTCGCGCGGATTGGTCTCTGTCCGCCGGCTCTCTATCCGCCTCTGGTCGCGGCCTCCTGCAGCTGGTGTATTTACATCGTGACCAGGCGGTCTCCGTTCTAGTCGCGCGGATTTTCTCTTCTCCTCCTATCCGGGCGGTCTCTGTTCTAGTCGCGCGGACTCCTCTGCTGCCGGTCTGCTCTCCTAGCCGCCTCTCCTCCATGGATTCTTCTGCTGATTCGACTAGCACGGCGGTTCCTCCTGCAGATCGCCCGGCCTCTATTCCAGAAATACGGGATGAACTCCGTATCACTACTATTTCTCTGGTCGGCAAGAAGAATTTTGTCGAATGGCGCATTCTGTTCGTCGGGTCCTGCAATCTAAGGGGTTTCTTCATCACTTGACCCAGGTGGTTACCGGGACTCCGACTGACGAATCGTTACGCAATGATGGTCGTGTGCAAACATGAATTCTTAATTCTCTTGATAGCGAATCCTATCGCCTGGCTATGTACCACGAGACGGCCAAAGGCATGTGGGATGATCTTCATACCGTTTACTCCGGAAAAGATAGTCTCCACCATTTGTATGACATAATCACTGCTCTCCAGGCCCTTGATAGCAGTGGTGCGACCAATCTGACTTCCTTTGTGGCTCAGGCTCGGTCCTTGGTCGAGGCATGGATCCAACATCAGCCTCCTACTGTGGACCTTGTTGCCCAACGTGCTCAAAAGGAGGCTGTGGGTATAGCCATGATGATGGCTCGGCTACCTCATCACCTTCAATAGTGTAGGGGCCCACATCCTCTCTTCTACTGTTACCCCGTCCTTCTCAGATGTTTGCTCAATGCTTCTCAAAGTTACCCGCCTCTGGATGTGTCGGGCCCTCCTTCTCCAGCTCTTGTCCAGCAGGTTCCTGCTCCTTTACTGCCTTTACCATCTTTTGTCCGTGGAGGCCGCTCTGACTCGCGTGGGCGGGGTGGGCGGGGTGGCCGGTCTCGGCCTAAGTGCTCGTTCTGCGTCAAAGATGGGCATCTTGAAGCCACGTGTTATCGTAAGCATGGTCGCCCACCTCGTCCGCAGGCGTCTGCTGCTGCTACCGACTCCTCTCCCACTCATACTGACCTCGACGAGGTCCGCCTTCAGCTTCAGCATCTTCATGGCCTGCTCAACCGCCCGCCCGCCTCTGTTGCCTCCGCTGCCTCCATCTCCAATGAAGGTATCACCTGTCTTTCCTCTGTCCCGCGATGGATCCTCGACTCTGGTGCCACTCACCACATCACCTCTGTTCGGCCGCCTCAGTACTTGTCTTCCCCTCACCCGAAGTACATTACTGTGGCCAATGGCGCCTCTATCCCTGTTTTTGGATATGTTGATATTCCTCTCACCTCTTCTCTTCACCTGCGCTCGGCTCTTCATGTTCCGAGCTCTCCTTTTAATTTACTTTCTGTTGGTCGTCTTACTTCTGATTTACATTGCGCAGTGACCTTTACTTCTTTTCTTTTTGATACAGGATCAGCAGACGCGGACTATCATTGGTAAGGGGCGACTGCAGAACGGGATCTACCTTCTTGACGACTCTCCTACTCTCCTCGCCTCTGTCTCCTCTTCTGATTGGCATCGACGTCTTGGTCATGCTCCTCTACCTGTCCTCCAGAAGGCTCTCCCGGATGTATCTCTTCCTGCTTTTCAATGTGAAACATGTATTTTTGGCAAGCAACCACGTTCATCTTTTCTTTCTCATTGTACTCGGAGCCCCGCTCCTTTTATCTTAGTACACTCCGATATATGGGGTCCGTACAAATTTACTAGTATTTCTGGCTATCGGTATTTTGTTACCTTTATTGATTATTATTCGCGCATGACGTGGCTGTATCTTCTTCGCAATCGTTCTGAGCTTCCCCGCGTCTTCCGGGAGTTCATTCTTGAGACTCGCACTCAATTCTTTGCGCCCATTCGCATTATTCGTACCGACAATGCGCGAGAATACACTGGTCATGACTTCGCGACCCTTTGCTCTGAGAACGGCATTATTCACCAAACCTCGTGTGTGTATACTCCGCAACAAAATGGTGTCGCCGAGCGCAAGAATCGACACCTTCTTGATGTGGCTCGATCCCTTATGCTTCAAATGCGGGTTCCCAAACCATACTGGAATTTTGCGCTCTCCACCGCCTATTTTCTTATCAACCGTCTACCATCCTCCATTCTTCAGAATGCTACTCCGTTCAGCCTCTTCTTTCCGTCCACTCCGTCTTTCCCGATTACTCCTCGTATCTTTGGGTGTGCTTGCTATGTTCACCATCTCGGCCCTTCTACCGACAAATTGGATCCCCGTGCGGCCAAACATATCTTTGTCGGTTACTCGCGCACTCAGAAGGGGTATATGTGTTATTCGCCTACTACCCGCAAGGTTACTGTCTCTGCAGACGTTACTTTCCGGGAAGATCTTCCCTTCTTTTCTGCTCCGGATGTCGTTCCCTTTCCAGAGCCCGTCGTTCCCTTTCCAGAGCCCGTCGTTCGTCCTATCATCCCAGTTCCCTGCTCCTCATCCTCTCCTCCTCCTGACCCGGCTCCGGTCCGTCCGACTCCACCTGTTATTTGGGTCTATTCTCGTCGCTCTTCTCCTCTCGTTGCCCCACTGCAGTCGGCCTTGCCCTTTGATGCCCGCCACCTGCTGCTCTGGTTCCTGCCTCCATCGCTCATCCGATGGCAAACAATGTCTCTCTCCATCGCCTTTCACCACCACTTCGCCACTTTGCCACATCATTATCCTCTGTTTCTATTCCTAACTCTGTACAGGAGGCGCGTCAACATCCTGGCTGGCGGGCTGCCATGGAGGAAGAAATGACGGCCTTTGGGCCAACCAGACCTGGACCCTGGTCCCTTTGCCTCCCGGTCACACTCGGTTGGGTGTAAATGGGTTTTTGTACCCTAATATGCTCCGGATGGCACTATTGCCCGACTGAAGGCCAGACTGGTGGCCCGTGGTTTCACTCAACAGCAAGGCATCGATTATGAGGAAACTTTCTCTCTGGTGGCCAAGCTCAACACGGTTCATGTGCTTCTCTCCGTGGCTGTACACCGTCACTGGCCGCTTCATCAGCTCGATATCAAGAATGCCTTTCTGAATGGTGATCTTCACGAAACCGTCTACATGCGCCAACCGCCCGAGTTTGAGACCACGGGGGAGTCTCATGTGTGTCTTCTAAAGAAGTCCATCATGGTCTCAAACAATCCCCCCGGGCGTGGTTTGAAAAATTCAGCAAGGTGGTTCAGGATATGGGTTTCACTCGGAGCTCTGCTGACTTCTCCCTTTTCACCCGACACCGGGCAACGGGAACCGTCATTCTGTTGGTTTATGTTGACGACATCCTACTTACTGGGGATGACTCACAGGGGATCCAAGCGGTCAAACAACATTTGAGCACCGTTTTTCAGACCAAAGACCTAGGGCATCTTCGCTACTTCCTTGGTCTTGAGGTCGCACGACGACCGGATGGGCTTGTCCTCTCCCAACGGAAGTACTGTCTCGATCCCTCAAAGATGCTGGCCAGTCAGGTTGTAAGCCAGCTAATACACCGATGGAGGCAAATCACAAGCTCTGTGCACATGCCTCTGATGAGGATCTGCTTCTCCAGAACCCGGAGTACTATAGACGCCTTGTCGAAAAGTTGATCTACCTAACAGTCACGAGGCCTGATATATCATTTGTTGTTGGGGTTGTCGGTCGATTCATGCATGCTCCCCGGGTTTCTCATCTCCAAGCCGTTGAACGGATTCTCCGGTACCTTAAGGCAGCTCCGGGTCAAGGGCTTGTTTATAAAACCTCCACCTCGACTCCAACATTGGTTGCTTACTCTGATGCCGATTATGCCGGTTCCCTGGACGATCGGCGGTCGGCCAGTGGATTCTGTACTTACTTTGGAGGTCATCTCATTACTTGGAAAAGTAAAAAACAAGCCGTGATCGCTCGATTCTCCGCGGAAGCTGAATACCGATCTATGGCATCGGTTGTTTCTGAACTCACATGGCTTGAAAGCCTTCTTGTTGACTTGGGAGTAAAACTTCATTCATCTATTGTTCTCTTTTGTGATAGTCAAGCGGCCATACACATAACAAAGAATCCGGTGTTTCACGAGCGTACGAAGCATATCGAGGTCGATTGTCACTTCATACGAGAAAAAATTCAAATGAAGATACTTGAGTTAAAGCATGTTCCGGGCACTGATCAAGTTGTTGATATTCTCACGAAGGCCCTATCAAGCACTTTGTTTTTACCAGTGTTTGTCCAAGCTTGGTGCATATGATCTATACGCTCCAGCTTACGGGGGAGTGTTAGAGAAGTTCACTTAACTAGACCCATTTAGTTTCTTTTGTTGTTATTTCTCTCTTCTCTTTAGTCCCACATTGTGTATAGGACCTTGCTCTCTCTTTCTCTCATCTATATATTTGTACTCATTCTTTGTATTCAATACAAGTGAACATATTTGCAAGGTTGTTTTTCCACTTATCTACACTAATGATAAATAATTGGTGATTGAAAGGGCTTCTTCATGTTAGGACATGAAGAAACTGTGTTTTTCATGTGGTAAATGTGGGTTTTTAGTCGCATATGGCTGAAGCTGAAAATTCTATAAAGCAATGCAGTCCCCTTTTTTACAAACAAACAAACATGATTAGATTTCCTCGCACATTCTGCTCATCCAAGAGGAAACTAAATTCCGTCGATGTAGAGTATATTCACAGGGAGGTTGGAACTTAAAGAGAATCATATATTCATATTACTCTAAGCAGTTTAAAAGAAATCTCAAAAAATAAGGGCCTAAGACTTCACCCAAAAAGTAACTAGGAATCAATCAAGCCGTGACAGGATAAGAAATTTGGGCAAGGTAAAGTAAAGATTTTTACTGCTACATGGATGAGAAGATGTACAAGTATTGCGTGATAAGAAATTTGGGCGAGTTAAAGTAGTGGCATCGTCATAGTGAGTGTCATCATTAACTTTGTCCTAGTTACTTGGGGAGTTGGGGTTAACTTAATATTAGTCTAAAAATTAAATAACCATATTGAGTGTTGGCATAAATTAACAGAGATAAAGCAAGTAAATAATTTATTAATTATACTTAAAAATCTATGAAGTGTATGATAAAGACATTTTCAAATGAAGCTACAATGGGTTGACATGTTGTAAGAATAAGAAATATAAATGATTAACAGCCCCAAAAAATTACCTAATTTCTGCACGTATATGCTCAATACCATCACCATTTCTTAACATACTCTCCAATAGCTTGGATATCAACTCCAAAATATCTAAAGATGTTAGTAAAGGAACCAACCATTCAAATTTGCAGATTCCACAAACACAAGCAAGATCCAATTGCTATCCAAATGATATCTCAATATCTAAATTCTGAAATTATTATTAGTCCATCAACATTCACTAGAGATTAGGCATTAAAAGTACAAACAAGATCCAATTGAATTAAAAATATGCTTCGGTTAAATGACCGGTGAATAGGCCTTTCGAGTATAATTAAAACTGAGCAAACTTTTACAAATTAATATCTCAAATGATATGTTGTTAACCAAATATTCAACAATAAGTAATAAGGACTTCCCACAACAAACATGCATAAAAAATAGGGGCCAGGGAGCAACATGTTAATGATTTGGGATCAGAATAGTGAAGCCGTAGCAGATCTGCGCTGAATTTTGGGTGCCAATTGGGTTTTGTGTAGGCTGCCACTCTCTGGTAAGTAGCATGGGGCTGCTGGAAGGGTTGGGAACAGATGTTGGAGGTAATATTGGGATATGAGGGGTTCACTGGGCAGAAACTTGATTTCAGGAAAGGGGATAGTCACTGAAATTATCCAGGAACAGGTGCTGAAGACAATACAGGGAAATGGAGGGCCTGTCTGGGACGTATTGAGAAGTTTAGGCCTAAGGAGAAACGGAGTTCTGGGAAGGTTGAATAGTGGAATCATCAGTGGAGGGTAGGAATTAGGCCAAACCAGCAACTTGGAAGTGCAGGGAAAATGTGAATTTAGGATTTGGCGTCTCCTGAAGCATGGAAGTGTGAGTGGAGGGTAGGGATTGTGCCAGTACAGCAACTAGGAGTGCAGGGAAGAGAGTATTTGCTGCCGGAAACAGGGAATAGGTGCTTATTAGTTACAAGGTAGTTATGGACCTTATGGTGAGTGGGTGGTTGGGGAAAGTATTTACCTTAACTTCGGTAGCAATGGTTCATGGAATCGGCACTGTGGGAAGACCGTGAGAGCACAAAAATTCTCTTCAAATTCCGTGATCTATGAAAATCAGCCCCTAGACCCCTATTTATAAACTAGTCTCTGATACAGATATAATATAAGTTCCTGATAATGAAAAACCAGTCAAGAGACTTCCAACTCTTTTTTTAGAACTATATAACCATGAGGATCTTAGGATACTCCAAGTCTGAGTTCTGCTGCAAGCAAAATATGGTTTTAACTCCAATTCTGATAAGCTTGTCAACATCCAATGGTGTCTGCAGAAGTGCAGAGTATGATTTAAGAGAGAGAAAGTAAGTGAAAGACGCATTCAATTACCAACAAGCAGGTCGAGAAGTACCTGTAGGCAAGAACCAACAATTAAGTCTGGACGAATGAAGTTGTAGCTCATTCCAAGCTCATGCCTATAGGTTAGTACTGAATACATTTTTTGTGAGAGAGCTGAGATATATTAGAAGCTAAGAGGTCTGGACAAAATCTATAAGAGTCGATGTCTTTCCTGATAGGTAGTATTAAGCAACTCCGGAAAAGTGATGCCATAATAGCAAATGTTATTGGACTCACCTGCACCCATAGCTTGTGTCATGGTATTGCTATAAACTTCAGATTTCTCTTCTCGCACTTCAAGACCCCTTGGTTCAGTGCTCTGAGCAGAGCCTGAAGATGACTGAGAAATTGTACTATTAGCTAAATAAAAAAAAGTAGTTGTAATGTTTCTATTCAGGGAGCAAAGCATCCCAAGCCTTAACTCATATCTATAATGCAAAATTCTAAATTTTGTGTCGAGTTTATACAAAGTTTTATTTTCTTGTTTTATCTATTCTCCTCATTATTTCCTAGTGTAACACTTTAAATATCCCCGATGTGGATGAATAGATTTGCTTGAGCCCTCCATTCAAAATGGTATGAGAGGCTTAGGGATTCCGCCGTCCAGTCCCGTCGAATCCGCTCGTCCTGTCGTCGATCCCGCAAGGCTCGGTCACGGGACTCGTCGTCGATCCCACAAGGCTAGGTCGTCGTCAATCCCACAAGGTCCGGTCGTCGTCGATCCCGCAAGGCTCGTCGATCCTGCAAGGCTAGGTTGTCATCGATCCCGCAAGGTTCGGTCGTCGCCACTTCATCTTCCACAGGGCCCGTCGCAGCCTCCTCTTCTGCCAACCTCCGTCAGCGTCCTCTTCCTCTTTTGCCATCCTCTTCCACCAGTCTCCCCCTTCGCCCACAGTCACGGGGTTGCTGCGGCCCCCTTTTCTTGGCACCGGAAATGCGGCGCTAAATTGATGGCATTTCAGGTGTCCGACGTTCTTCGTGCCTTCTATGTTGCATCACTACTCTTTTTATGAGGCAAACCCTAGTTTCTATCTAGGTGCATGTGGTGTTTTCCCATTCGCTCCTTGATTTCTATTCTGGAATTAGCAAGTTGGGGACTGACGACTCTCCTACACTCTCTTCTGGTACTGGAGTTTCCTTCGCTCCTTTGATGATTGGTGGCTCCTCTCAGACCAGCCATAACCACAATACTTCTCAAATCATAACAATACGTCTAGACGGTTACAATTTTCTCCCATGGTCTCAGGCTATCACTCTTGCCTTGAAGAACAGACGTTTGTTCGGTTATGTTTAGGGTACTACTCTGACTCCTGCTCAGGATTCTCCCGCCTGGCTGCAGTGGGAGTCTGAGAATTCTCGTTATGTCTTGACTGACTAATTTCATGATCGACTTTATTGCCCGGAATTACCAATTTTTGGATACTGTAGCAAACATTTGGAAGAGGGTCGATGCTACTTACTTCCTGTCAGGGCAATGCTGCCCAGATTTTTCAGCTGCGCCGAAAGATCTTTCTCCATTGTCAGGGTGACCGCCCACCGTCTGTCTACTATCTGGAGTTCACTTAGCTTTATCAAGAGTATGATCACTTTGACCCCCTCACTCTTGTGTCTCTTGAAGATGAAATCCTTGTCCGAGCTCGGGAAGACAGGAACATAGTCTTTGAGTTTCTTCATGGTTTGGATCGGGACTTTGATCAAATCAGTGTGCAGATCCTTGGTCGCTCTCCTCTGCCCTCTCTTCCAGAGGTTTTCAGTCTTGTTCAGTAAGAGTTTGATCGGCGACAGACGTGGACACTTGACTCTACTCTGGAAGGTTCTGCCTTGGTTGTTCAGTTTGGAAGTCGGGCTTCTCGCGATTCCAGACCCAAGTCCACTGAAAAAGATCATCTGCTCTACGACTACTGCGGGAAGACCCGTCAAACCCAGGAAACCTGTTTTCGGCTTCAAGGATTCCCGACACCACGTGGTGGTCCTATATCGTGTGGTGGTCGGGGTTTTGGTCGCTCTCATGGCCGCTCTACACATCCCCGCTTTGCCCATCTGTCGGATGCTTCTGAAGACACTCCTCTCTCGGCTCAATATGCTCTTTCTCTGAATCTGTCTGCCAATGAGATCTTGGCTTTCCGCCATCTGATGCAGGGACAGTCTTCAGATTTTTCTACATGTTGCATCGTCTCACCCTTCTACACACTGGATTATTAATTCTGGAGCAACGGAACACATGAATAGCTCTGCTACAAGTTTTGGGTCTAACCATCCTTTGCCTGGTAGGGACAAGGTGAGCATTGTGGATGGTTCCTTCTCTCTGATTATTGGGAAAGGCTTCATCACCTGCTCCTCACTCTTTTTCCAGTCCTTCACGTTCTCAAGTTTACTCACAATTTTCTTTTTATTAATCATTTGACAAACTCCATGAACTGTTCTGTGACTTTTTTTCCCTTGTCTTGTATTTTTCAGGACCTAAAGACGAGAACGGTGATTGGCTCTGGTAGTTTGGTGGATGGGTTCTACGTGCTTGATTCTTCCACTTCTGTCTCTTATACTTAGGCTCTTCACGCTGATCAGGCGACCACCTTAGAATCCTGGTATCATCGACTAGGACACCCGACTATCCTATCTATGAAAGGTTTATTTCCTATGTGTTTGTCTGTATTAGTTGATAATTTTCATTGTGATGTTTGAGAACTGGTAAACATCATCGTACGTCTTTTAATCTGTTTGTACTCCTAGTTTTGCACCATTTTATATCATATATAGTGATGTTTGGGGCCTTGTCCCATTGCTTCTATTTCCGATAGTTTTTGTATGTAACTGCCATTGACTATTACTTTCGCACTACGATATACCTCATGAAATCAAAAAAATGAAGTTTTTTCCTTGTTTCAGTGTTTTCACAAAATGATTTCCATGCAGTTTGACACCTCTATTAAGATTCTTCGAACCGATAATGATCGCGAGTTCATCGACTCTCAATTCGACCACTATCTTGCTACTCGTGACAGTATCCATCAAATCTCTTGTGTGTACACCTCTTCTCAAAATGGGGTGGCTGAACGCAAGAACCGTCACCTCTTGGAAGTTGCCCGGTGTCATCTTCTCTAGACGCACCTTCCAAAGTACAATTGGGGGGATGTTTTTCTCACCGCCGCCTACCTTTTCAATCGTATGCCCTCCCGTGTCCTCGGGTATAACACTCCTCTTCACACTCTTCAGGCGCCTCCTACAAATTTGCAACCTCGTGTATTCGGTTGCATCTGTTTTGTCCATATTAATCAAAAGACTAAACTTGATGCTGGTGCGCACAAGTGTGTTTTCATTGGTTATTTCCCTGCCCCAAAAGGTTATAAATGTTTTGGCCTGGTTCACAGAAAGGTATTTGTCACCATGGACGTCACGTTCCATGAATCTGAGAGCTATTATGGGGCCTCCCTTCAAGGGGGGGGGGGGGGGGGGCTCCTCTATATTGGAAGTGAGCTCCTTACCTCCAATTGATTCGTAGTCTACCACTCCGTTACCCCCAAATACTTTCTAGGTATTGAGGTTGCAAGGTCAAAATACGGAATTTTCATATTATAGAAGATATATACTTGACCTCCTTGAAACCTCAGGGATGAGTGGGTGTAGACCGGCTAACACTCCAATTGAAGCTAACCACCGTCTTAGGAGAGATGATGGTGAACTGATTAAAGATATCCCCAGCTTTTAGAGACGTGTAGAAAAATGGATCTACTTGACGCATACTCGACCAAATATCTCCTATGTCGTGGGAGTGCTTAGACAATATTTGCACTTTCCAAAGGCTCGTCATGTTGATGTCGCTCATAGTATTCTCAGATAGCTCAAGTCCTCACCCGGGAAGGGCATCCTTTTTTCACCAAATAATGAGTTGACTATTGAGGTTTACAATGATGCAAACTGGGCCGGATCGCCTTCTGATCGACGGTCCGCATCGGGAAACTGCACTTTGGTGGGCAGAAATTTAGTTACATGGAGAAGCAAAAGGCGGCATGTGGTCGCTAGATCTAACGTTGAGGCTAAGTTTGGGGCTATGACTCATGGGATCTGTGAAGGGCTATGGATTCTAACCATCCTAAAAGATCTTGGTCTTAAAAGAAGCGAATCAATCAAATTATATTGGGATAACAAGGCTGTCATCAGCATTGTTCACAACCCGGTGCAGCACGACCGTACAAAATACATTGAGATTGACAAATAATTCATCAAAGAGAATATAAACAGACTGACAGAGACATTGTGGTTACTCTGTTTGTTCCATCTGAACAACAATTGGCCGACATCCTCACAAAGGGATTATGTATGAGTGTCTTTAAAGAGCTTGTTGGCAAGTTTGGCATGATAGACATCACACGCCCAACTTGAGGAGGGTTGTTGAGTTTATCTGAAGTTTTATTTTATTGTTTTATCTATTCTCCTCATTATTTCCTATTGTAACACTTTAAATATCCCCGATGTGGAGAATAGATTTGCTTGAGTCCTCCATTCAACATTTTGCCATGCTAACCAATTTGCAGGATAATACAAAAACCGAAACAATGCATGATAATGCAGGATAATACCTGAGAAATTTGCAGAATAATGCAAACATCAATATATTATATGAGAACTTTTTTAAACAAAATTAAACTGGAAAATCTATTTACAACCTCCCTTCAAACCTTTTGGCAACTCAAACAAAATCCAGTCCTCTTGGGGTTACTGCAGTCAGCATTAATATTATGTTTAAACCGAGGACCAACATCTTTAATCAATGTTTAACAAAACTTCTATAGAACTAATCCGCCTTTCATCCATAAGGTGTCAATCCCCAGCAATCACTCCAACAGAATTAACCCCTAATACGTTCAATGGGTGAATTACTTTTGCCAATATAGCAGAGTCTGTCAAGTACATGAGACAGCAACTCAATTCTAGATGACAAAACAGATATTGCCAACTAATTGCAAATGGAAAACAAAGCATTATATTATTGATGATGGAGATCACGGATCGAGGGTGAGCCAATACTTACAAGAGCTTGCGCAAGATTACACATGCAGGAAGCAGACATATGATAACTAGATATATGGTCCAAGCCGGTAGTCATGTTCAAAGCGACATCATTTTTTTAAGCATTTTTATTTTTTTTGTATTTTTATTTCATGTAAATTTAGTGGTTTTATGTTCCAGATGATTTGGCCATCCATAGTCAGTTTGAAGTCAATAAATAGCGATCTAGGGCTGATTTTAAGACATTGCAAAATTTGGACAGAATTTTTGAGATCTTGTGATCTCTCCACGGTATCGTTCCGTGGAACACTAGGCGTCAAAGCCTAGAAACACCTTTCCCTTCCTCTTGGCCAACCACCACCTCACCTCCACCCACTCTGGCCACGGGAAACCACCATTCAAAGCACCGTCCAGGACTATCCATGATATGTTCTCGAGAGGAATCCGGCGAGGAGAAGTGCCGGAAGAGGCAAGGAAAGAAAGAGAGAGGAAGAGAATGAGAGGAGAACTCTAGGGAGCAATCCTAAAACACATTCATTCAAGGATCATAAAAAGTGTACAACACAACCCCTTATAGGTGTGGAGTGCGGATAATAATGTACGGGTACCAATAGTAAAGCATACAATATAACAGAATACAAATAAGATAATCATGTCATATACGCGTCTTCGGTCTCTCCTCCAAACGGGTCCGTCATCGTCTGGCCCCGCGTGTAGACACGCCACGGCACTTGTCGGCGAGCGAGCGTCTCGTCGGCATGCGCAACCGTAACAATGCCGCCATTTGACAGTAGTCGGAGGACTGGAGACAGAATTCATCCTGGGGCAGCCACGTGACTTCGCACTTCAGACAATAAAACCCATCAACAAGGACCTCCTACTAACCAGAGTCCCCCAGACGGTGGTAGCGGAGATAAAGTATCTCAGTTGGGTAGTACGACACCAATTGTAGCCTTTGTCCCAAACCAAACGAATCGGGCTAGAAAATGGGCTCGCACCAGAACAGGTAATGCCTCCCATCAACATCCTCTGCACCAGAGCCTCGAGCTCATCCTGCCGCCAAAGGTCAGAATGGAATGGCTGTGTCAAGAATGTTGTGGTACTAGGCTAGTGGAAATTTGCGCGGTCGGTCAGCCAGGCGGGTGGCAATCTTGTCGGAGGCTGGATGACGCCGTCGAGCATAGTGGGAAGCTCTAGGAGGTTCGTCGAGAAAGGGAAAGGCACATCGAACGGGCCCAAGGGGGGCCACAGCCTCGCAGAAAGGTCGATGCACGTGGTCCGCTAGATCGTGCAGAGGGAGACCAGAGAGCGGAGGAGAGCGAGGTCATCGTCGAGACGACAGGGATGGCCCCCGTGGAGAAACTGCATGGTTATAGGCTCAATTGGTGATAAGAAGTGAAAGAACTTTATAGTTAAGCGTACTCGGATGAGAGTAGTTTTAGGATGGGTGGCCTCCTGGGAAGTCCCCGTATAGGCGATTAACTGGAACACTTCTCATCGAAGAGAGGTTGCGGCCTCCAACAACTTGCATGTGGATGGAGAGGGGTTGGGGTGCATGTATGCAGACCATGTTGAGGCTGAGCCCTTTCGAGCTAGATGTTGGGGGTGTCGGAGACCGTCCTTTCGAGTTGTGTTGAGGAGGCCGTTACAAAAAAGTGCACTTTTTGTAACGGCTGCCTCAGCACATAGCTAGCAAGGACGACCGTCGGCACCCCCAACATCTAGCTCGAAAGGGTTAAACCTCAACTGATCTGCAAACCATGCACCCCAACCCCTCTCCATTCCCAGCGGCGGATTGTTGGAGGTCGCAGTCTTCCTTTTGATGAGAAGTGAAAGAACTTTATAGTTAAGCGTGTTCGGGCTAGAGTAGTCCTGAGATGGGTGCCCTCCTGGGAAGTCCTCAAAGGGGCACTTAACTGGATCATTTCTCATCAAAAGTGAGGTTGCGGCCTCCAACAACCCGTCGTTAAGTATGGAGAGGGGTTGGGGTGCATGGTCTGAAGATCGGTTGAGGCTTAACCCTTTCGAACTGGATGTTGGGGGTGTAGGCGGTCCTCCTTGCTAGCTATGTGCAGGGGTGGCCGTCACAAACGCCCAATTGACCCGTGCATCGCCGGGAATGCGGAGCCAAGCCACTCCCAAAATAACGTCAATATCGCCTAGGCCGAATGCGTAGAAGTCCGCAGTCACGGAATAGGACCCTACGTTGAGAGACAAGGCAAGGCAACGGCCCTGAGTTGGTCGGCGTCGCCTTTTGCCCAGGCGGATCGCAAAATCCGGGAAGGGACCGAGGGAAGACGGAGCTGCTGCACCAGGAGCTCAGAGATGAGACTGTGGCTTGTGACGTTGTCCACCATGATGACGATCGGGCGATCCCGCAGCATGCCCAAAAGTTGGTCTGTTGGGCGGAGATCTCGCCCGTCATGGCATAGGATAACTCCAGGCGGTAGAAGGTAGCTGTTACGGTTGCGCATGTCGACGGGACATGCACGTGCTGACGAGACGCCGTGGAGAGTCCGCACGGGTGAGAGACGATGACGGGTCCGCCCGGAGGAGGAGAGACCGAAGACGCATCGCTGACGTGATCATTTCATTTGCAATTATTACGTTATTTTCATTAGGTGTACGCTTTATTATTATTCGCACTATTTTTCCGTTATCCGCACCCCGCACCTATAAGGGATTGTGTTGTACCCGTTTTGATTATTTCTTGGATGAATGAAAATTAGGGCTACTTCCTAAAGCTTTTCCTCTCAACCCTAATCCCCCCTCTTCTCCTTCACCTCCGTCGGCCCTTCCCCTCGTCGGATTCCTCTCGAGTTCGTATTAATTTGGCCAGATCTGCCGCACCGCCCGCCATCTTGTCGACGGTGTTCGGATTATGTTACCACAGCCGCTGAATCGCGACTTCCGCTCCCAAATCGCGACGTCCATCCGCTCCTGATGCAACCCTCGCCACATCTGAGGACGCATGATTCCATCACGGGCCATTTATATTATACTATTTGTTAAAGTTTCCTTTGCAGTTATTTATTTCATGTATCTCTTTCCATACACTCGTTATTAGTATCGGCTCATCGGTGTGACCGGCCGGTGAGACCCTTAATAAAAAAGCCCGGTAATTAGAGTAGTTAGGACCTAAGAGGCAAGCATAATTTATTTAGCGGAACGCATACAGTACGTTATAAATTATTTTGGGTAGGAAACCAAAATAAATTGGAGAAGGTATCAATTCTCGGGATATCAATTAAGAAGTTAATATTGGAGAAGATATGAAGTTTATAAGTTTGGAAAAAAATAAAGGTTAAATTTTGGAAATAAATGAAAAGGAAATAACCTACACGGGTTATAAATGTCAAAATAAATGAAAAGGAAATAAATTGGTTGCTCACGGGTAGGGGTGTGCATAAAAACCGGGCCCGACCCGGTAAAAGCCCGGCTAGGCCCGGGCCCGGGCTAGGCCCGCCCCGGGCCCAGGCCGGGCTATGAGGCCTAACAAGGCCCCATATATAAGCATTTGCCCGGCCCGGTGCCCGGCCCGGGCCAGGCCGGGCAAAGCCCGGTTTCTAAGCCCGGGCCCGGCTCCTACGCGCCTTTTAAAACTGCGTCTTTTAGGGCATTTTCAGGATAAGTGTTCAACATGAAAGTTGTAGATCTCGACGATATCTACAACTTTCATGTTGAAAACTTTTTGATTTGAAGCCGTTTAGGCCCCCGATTTAGCCCCTGAAATGTTCCGCGTGATTTTTTTCGGGGGCCTAAACGGCTTCAAATCAAAAAGTGCTCAACATGAAAGTTGTAAATATCGTCGAAATCTACAACTTCATGTTGAACACTTCTCCCAAAAATGTACCTAGAAGACGCAGTTCAAAAAAGCGCGTATTTATTTTTTTAAAAAAATTATTTTTTTTTTATAAAAACAGGGTCCGGGCTATAAGCCTGGGACCGGCCCGGCCCGGCCCTGGGGGCCTTAGCAGGCCCCCTCCCGGAGCCAGAAGCCTGGCCCGGCCCGGCTGCAATCAGGGCCCAGGCCCGGTTCGGGAAAGCCCGGGCCTGAGAGGCCCGATTTAGGCCCGGGCCCGGGGGGCTTTTTGAACACGACTACTCACGGGTTATAAATGTCCCTGTTCAGAAGAGGTAAGGGGCCGGAAAAATTCAGAGAAACCTTTTTGTTTATTTCTCTGTATCCGAAAACAGTCCAGAGCCCTCTTCCCGTCCAGTCTCCCAGATGCCCGGCAAATTCCAGTGATCGACCAACTAGTCCCGCACCTCTCCACCAAGCTTCTTTTCGAGCTCAATGGCAGCAATCAAGTCCAGCAGTATCACACGCCCCGTTCACTGTCTCAACTGAAGGTGTCGTCGCATCCAACCGAGGCCCGGAGATCTCGTGTCGTTCCTGCAACGGGTTGTCGTCAACGGCAGTAACTTTTCTGACAGCCCCCGTGCCGACGTTGAGGAGTTTTTCCCACAGATGGAGTAGGAAAAGCCACTCAAACCTAAGTAACAAATATTCCCTTCTTTGTACTCCAAAATATCTAATTAATTTTATGCGTTTCAACTAAATATTGCTAAGCTTGCCTCCAACATTCGAATTACTCCTATTGTTGTTATTTCATAAATTATTATTGTGATTAGTGGTTGTGGATGTACGAGTCTTGCAAAAGTTCAACACAAATATCACTTAAGATGTCCCTCTCAGACAATTATTTTTGGCTATAGCAAAGTTCAAACGTTGAGAGCAATTTCGCGTGCTTAAACTCGATTTGGGCCCACTCGGCCTACTTTCAATGTTTTAAAATCAACTTACTTTTTTTTCCAAAATCATAATTTATTTTATAACCAAATTAGTTTGCCAAAAAAAATTATTTAATTCGAACCCTAACTAGAGATTACATCAGCTCCTGAATCGCTCCTTCCGCCAAATCGTGACTACCACTCCCAAATCGAGTCAACGCATGCACGTTTCCGCGTCCGCCTACAACCTGTGACGTCTCCAACATCCGAGCCACGCGGGGAAGCCCAGTCCGTCATTCTGCACCGTATTCCACCTGAATCGCGACCGCCAAGCCATCGATCTCGTGTCTGTCTCCATCCACGACCCTCCAAGGCTGTTATGTCGGCCTCCTTGCACCGTCTTCCGAATGAATCACGATCGCCAAGCCTCTACCGCGTACAACAACATCCTATTTCTCCTTTCGCCCTGCATCTCTCCGTCGCCCGGCCCACGCACAACACCCCAGCCGCCTCTGCAGCATTCCCGTTGCACTACTCGCCCAACACCGACATCGTGCAGCAAAAAGGCGCACGAAGACGCAAACTTCTGAGACTAGAGACTGAGACGCGCCTTTAACAACATAGCCTCCACTCCAAGATTGACTCCCTTCAAGCGTCTACCGCCGCCTCCGGATCCGGCTCGCTCGCGAACGGCGGCTCTCTCCTCGGCGTCGGGCCGTCACCCATTTCCTCCGGGACCATTACTCTGCCCATTCCGGGCCGGTCCGCCCTCTCCCTCGGCATTCCCTCCTTTGTCGGCATTGACCCGATGGGTTGGATCGCCAAAGAGGAGCAATATTTCGAACTCAACTACACGCTGGAGCACGACAAGGTGTCTACGACTGTGGTTGGCTTGGACGGCTCGGACCTCCACTGGGCCCGATGCCTCCGCCAATCCCAACTCGTGCCTCTTATGGCCCGAGCTCAAGCAAGAGATGATCCGGCAGTATGACACCCGGTACTCCGGCTCCTTCACTGTCGAGCGTCTTTGCGGCGTGCGACAGACGACCAACCTAGACGACTTTGTCGATGAGTTCGTCGCCCTGATCACCCACGTTTTCGGGCTACCGCACGATCATTACTTGGGCTTCTTCATGCAGGGTCTGCTGCCACATATTCGCTTTCGTCTCATCACACACCACCCCCGCACAGTCTCTGACGTCATGGACTTGGCGCGTCTGGTGGAAGACGGCCTCCTTCCCCGGCCACTTGCTCAAACAACCAACCACCACCAGCCTTGGCGACCACCAGCCACAACTCCACCACAGCCGCCGCCTTGGGGAAACCGGTCTGGATGCCCACCGGCCCCTCAGCGCCTCTCAAACAGTGATTATAATAAACTTCGCAGCAATGGTCTTTGTTTTCAGTGCCGCCAACTATACTCCCCCAATCATGAGTGCTCCGTGAAGGAGTTCAACGCCAACATTAGCAGCGCCGACCTTGAGGTTATCCTGGCTGACTTTGAGGACCTGGAGCTCTCAACGGGGGATACACCTCTCAACTCCACTATAGCTACTTTCCACCAGTTGGCGCAATCGTGCGCCTCGACGGGCGGGATCTCTGTCCAGCAGACCATGCAGCTCTCGGGCACATTGCGGGATCACCCGATCATTATGGTGGACAACGGCAAAAGCCACAACCTCATCTCTGAGTACCTCGTGCAGCAGCTCTGTCTTCTCCCGGTTCCCTCCACAGATGTTACGGTCCGTATGGGCGATGGGCGTCACCGACCGACTTGGGGCCGTTGCACTGTTATCTCCCTCTTTGTAAGGCCCTGTTCCGTGATCGCAAACTTCTACACATTCGGCTTAGGCGGCCTCGACGTCATTCTGCGAGTGGCTTGGCTCTACACGCTCGACGATGTATGCGTCAATTGGGAGACTATGTCCATGGCTCCATGCATTTAATACACAAGGGCCAGCCATGTCGCCTCAACGATGACTCCGCCCTCATACGCTCTCTGATTCCCCTTTGTACGATCCAGCGGACCACGGACGTCGGCCTCCCCGCGGGGTTGTGGGCCTCCCGGGCCCGTCCGTTGTGCCACTTCCTTTTTCTTCGAACCACCAAGAGCTTTCTACAGCACTCACCAACGTCATCCATCCTCCTGCAGGATTTCCACCAGCCATCTTTCTCTGGTCCGGAAGAAAGACGGCAGTTGACGCTGAACTACCCAGCTCAGCTACTTGGTCTTCGCTACCACCTTTAGGGGGACTTTGGCTCGCAGGAGGTCCCTGTTGCTGGATCTTACCGTATGGAGCCCGAAGCCACAGGGATGTCCCAGTATCACTTCTGCCGCCACCACTCTGACTACTGCCTTGGGGATAAGGCATAATTTCCAGAAGGCGACATTGTTACGGTTGTGCATACTGATGGAACACGTACACGCTGACGAGACACTGTGGCGAGTCCGCGCGCGGTAGGAAACGATGACGGGTCCGTCTGGAGGAGGAGATACCAAAGACGCATGGCCGACGTGGTCGTTTTATTTGCAATAAGTACGTTATTTTCATTATGTGTATTCTTTATTATTTTTCGCAATATTTTTTTCTGATATCCACATCCCGCACCTATAAGGGGTTGCGTTGTACCCGTTTTGATACTTCTTGGATGAATGAAAAGGGCTGCTCCCTATGGCTTTTCATCTCAACCCTAATCCCCCTCTTCTCCCCCACCTCCGTCGGCCCTTCCCCTCGCCGGATTCCTCTCGAGTTCGTATCAGTAGTCGTGGTGGGGTCGAAAGGGGTATCCTTCGTTGAAAGCTCCAGGGCCTCAAAGTCGGCCAAGGTAACCTCCGGGGCAAATTCATCGATGCTGGCATGGAATTGCTTCACGGAGCACACATGCGTAGGAGAGTAGGGCTGACGGCACCAGAAACGTAAGTCCTTGCTACAGTAGTCGTTGTCGGCACTGTTAAAGATGTGTTGGGGAACCGTCGGGCAGCTCCCCTCCAAGGGGCGGCCGTTGCGGGCCTTCGAAGGAGGTGACTACCAGGGCGGCCGTTGCGGGGCCGTCGAGGGAGGTGGCTGTCAGGGTGTTCGAGGCGGGTGGTGACTGGCTGCAGTTGCAGGAGCCCTAGGAGCGAGGTTGGCCTCCCTCAGGCGCTCCATGTCAAGGATGTCAACGACCGTGCGAGGATGGTGCGTGCGAAGACGAGAGCGGATATGGGGCAGTAACCCCCGCATGAAGAAGCCCAGGTATTGGTCATGCGTCAATTCAGGGATGTGGGTGACCAAGGCGACAAATATAGCGTACAGGCCGGCAGTCTAGTGAACGCCGCACAGTCGCTCGATGTCGGAGCCTGAATAGCGGGGATCATAATGCCATAACATCTCCTGCTTGAACTCGGGCCAGGAGAGGAACGAGTTGGATCGGCGGAGCCACAGAGCCCAGTGGAGGGCCGAGCCGTCTAGGCCAACCACAGTCGTAGACATCTTGTCCTGCTCCGGTGTGTAGCCGCTTCGGTTATCCAACCCATCGGGTCAATGCCAGTAAAAGAGGGAATGTCGAGGGAGAGGATAGATTGGCCCGGAATGGGCGGAGGAGTGGTCCCAGAGGGAATGGGCGGAGGCACGGCGCTGAGGAGAGAGTCGTCGTCCGCGGGCGAGCCAGGGTCAGATGCGGAGGACACCTGGAGGGAGTCAATCGTGGAGTGAACGGTGAGGAGGGAGGCGTGAATGTCGGCGAAAAGTTGTTCTTGAGCCCTGGCACGATGACTAAGGACGTTAGAGGCGGTATCTGGAGCGGGGTCACCAGAGGTGCGAGTGTTGGGAGTCATGGGTGTGGAGTCGTCTGATGGCGTTCGGAAAAGGCAGATCGGACTGGGATTAACGGAGGCAAAGGGAGCTAGACTGGTCGGATCGAGGTGTAGAGCGTTGGACGGATTGGATCGGCGAAGGCCAAGGGAGTCAACAACCTTCCAGCGGCGGAACGGGCTGGAAATAGTGTTGAATCGTTCGGATCGAGACGTACGTGTCGGATCGGGGCTGGAGTGCGATGATACTGTGGCTGGACGGGCGAAACAGGCGGCGAAGGAGCGGACGAGCGTAGTTGACGGAAACGAAACAGGCGCACGCACACGGGATCGGGTTCAGTGAGGAAAAAGGCGCGATAGAGGCAACCGGAAGGCGGTGAGGCAGGTCGGACCAAATGATACGTTCTCGAGAGGAATCTGGTGAGGGGAAGAGCCGGCTGAGGCAGGGAGAGAAAAAGATGGGAAGAGAATGAGAGAAGAACTCTAGGGAGCAACCCTAAAACACATTCATCCAAGAATCATAAAAAAGAGTACAACACAACCCCTTATACGTGTGGGGTGCGGATAACAAAAGTATGGGTGTCAATAGTAAAGCATACAACATAACAGAATACAAATAAGATAATCATGTCATAGGCGCATCTTCGGTCCCTCCTCCTCCAGACGGGTTCGTGATCGTCTGCCCCCGTGTGTAGACACGTCACGACGTCTCGTCGGTGCGCGCGCGTCTCGCCAAATTGTGCGCGTTTCATCGGCATGCGCAATAGTAACAATCTACCACCTCCTTCTCCCAACTTCCACATAACTACCTACAACAATTATTAACTACCACCATAACCACATATTGGCTACTAACTCGCACATATAACCACATCTTAAATACCATATTACCCAATCAATCATACTCCTAATTGCCCATTTCTACCGTAATTTCCATAATCTA
The DNA here is from genome assembly GCA_039513925.1 of Platanthera zijinensis. Lineage (NCBI taxonomy): Eukaryota > Viridiplantae > Streptophyta > Magnoliopsida > Asparagales > Orchidaceae > Platanthera > Platanthera zijinensis. Next base: position 11,157,942 of record CM077088.1, on the reverse strand, counting down.
GTGCAGTCGAACATTCCTTCATCCCCCATTACTGTACATTGCCCTAATCCTTTGCTTGTCCAGCCAAACTAATTGCCCATTTCTACCGTAATTTCCAAAATCCAGTGCAGTCGAACCTTCATCCTCCATTACTGTCCATAGCCTTGTTTCATCCATCCAGCCCCACATTCTAGGTCTCCTGTCCAAATCCCCTACTTCCCCACTTCTCCTTGTGATTTCCATGCCCCTGTCAACTTCATTCCTATTGTCTTTATCCAGAAACTGACTGTAACCATGTTACGCACGTGCGCGTAACTGTTTTATCTTGTCTTTTTGTTGCTTATTTTGTGAGCCCCCTCCATATATAAGGAGGTGGTATGAGAGAGTCGTCTTCATCATCTTTTATTTTGGAGAAAGGCTTCTAGGAGGAACCAACCTCCGAAAGAAGGGCACGAGTTTTCCTCGTGATTGTATCCTTATTTTTGATTGATGCAAGTGTTTCTCTCCTAGTTGTAACATTGGTCCGACCTGCCGCTCTCGCCTGCATTTCGCCGCCGGGTCTCGTCCAGCTCCATCACTCGCGGCTGTGACTTAATCACGGTCCCGACCGCGTATCGATTCCGCATCTAGATAGCGTCGTCCGGCTTCCGCGCCCAGATCCCGTATCGCGTCCGCATTCTATATCGTCATCCCAGTCGCGTCCACATCCAATATCCAGCTTCTGACGGGCTTCGTCCAGATCCCGTCGCCAAACCCGTCGACAGGCCCCTTTTGTTCTGTCGCCGCCTGGCTTCGCTCCATCCGCTCCAGTGCCAACCAAATCGTGATTGGTCACCGACTGTTCCGTCGGTGCCGACCCAGATCCGCCTTCCCTCTGCCAGTACAACCCCATTCCGCGGCCGCCAGCTGTTCTGCAGCGATCGTCTAGGGCTCACGCGCCTTTTCTGACTCCGACACTCTCCTACCAACCTCCAACTCGGTGCAATCTTCCTCCTATGCCCAAGAGCCACATGGAATCCCGCGTGGAAGCCATTGAACATGCCATCTCCGCCCTCAACTCTCATTTCGAGGATCAGGCCGAGCAACTCACGGCGATTATGGCCATGCTCCACAACTTGCACACGGGCCAGCACCCCAGTCCTCCAACTACTGCTTCTGCCTTGGGATCTCCCAGCACAGTGGCCCTCGCAGATCCCGCCTTGCCGGTCCTTCCTCCACAGCTCTCACCGACATCCCCGCATGCAACGAGACTGACCCACTTGGGTGGATTGCCCGCGCCGAACAGTTTTTTGATATTCACCAGACTCCTCCGGAACAGCAGGTCTCCAGGGCAATCGTCGGCATGGAAGGGTCCGCCCTCCATTGGGTCTGTTGGCTCCGCTAATGCTCCCCCGACCTCACCTGAACGGCTCTCACGGAGACCCTCATTCAGCGGTACGACCACAACTACTCTGGCTCCATGATCGAGCGCCTCTATGGGTTCTGCCAGACCGACTCCATTGACTCGTATGTTGACATGTTTATTGAGTTAGTCACCCATGTCCCAGGGATTCCCCCCGATCATTACTTGGCCTACTACATGCATGGCTTGCAACCCCATATCTGAGCCTGCCTCCGCACCCTTCAGTCAATCACGGTGAACCAAGCCATGGACCTCTCCTCACTGGTGGAGGCCGAATTCCTCGCGCTGTCCGAAGACCCTCCTTCCTCACTGCCCCCTCCAAACCCCCTACCAACCATACTTTCCTCCGACAACGAAACAACTGCCACATCCACCTCCTCTACTTCGTCCACCCAATATGGGCCTACGCAACACTCGTCTTGTCCCCACTAACCGCCTATCCACCAAAAAGTACAATGACCTACGGAACAAGGGCATGTGTTTTCGTTGCCGACAAACCTACTCGCCTACTCATGATTGTCATCTAAAGGAACCCTGGTGCCTCATCGAGGAGGACATGCACGAGCTCACCGTTGCTGACTTGGGCACGCTGACGATCATCGATGTACCTCCGAACGGCGCTCCAGGCGCCTCTACATATGGGCCCCCGCGGACATATCACTACTAGTGGAGGGCGGCGCTCCGATCTTGAGGACAAGGTCGTTTTTCCGGCAGGGTGTGTTGTTACGCACGTGCGCGTAACTGCTTTATCTTGTCTTTTTATTGCTTATTGTTGTGAGCCCCCCTCCATATATAAGGAGGTGGTATAGGAGAGTCTTCATCATCTTTTATGTTATTAGGGTTTGTGTTCTCCTCTTGGAGAAAGGTTTCTTGGAGGAACCAACCTCCGGAAGAAGGGCACGAGTATACCTCGTAATTATATCCTTGTTTTTTTATTAATGTAAGTGTTTCTCTCATAGTTGTAACAAACCACCACAACCAACCCTGTCGTACACTAAATTCCACCCCAAACAACCTACAATTACTGCCCCAATTTCCAATCTTGCTTCCCAATAATCCCAAAACTCCTTCGCCAAGACCAGACATAGATCTCTCACCCGAATCTCTGGTTGCAGCCGAACTACATTCTAGCAGCCAAAACTTGTGGAGAATCATTTCCAGGGTGCTGTCCAGACCCAAAATCAGCGACTAAATACCCTTCCGAACTCCAATTACTTGTGTAAGTTCTTGCACAGAGTCTTTACTACTTATTGTTGAATTATGGTGAACAATCATGTCATTTGGGTAATTAATTTGTGTTAGTTTGTCCACTAAATATTCTACTTGCAAGGCATATTCACTTACAATTCAATTGAAACATTCTTAACTTTAATTTGAATAGCAGTTGCTCGTTTATCTAAATACTATAACCTAAATTTTCATTCTTTGCAGATTTCTTTATTTAATTCAGAAATTATTGCTAATTAATTGTTGGACAACTATGTGTGCATTACATCATTTAGATTCCCCTTAATAATAGACATACACTCATCAGAGTTCCATTAGGGCACATACACATTCTGATGGGGATCACGACACACACCGGCCTACACAACAATCAGAGCAGTCCATTTTATGTGGATCGACAATCCGAGATGTTTAGTTATTTTTGTGTATTTGAATTGTTATTTCATGTATTAGTGAGGGTCAACATAATCGGAGAATCATGACTGTCCATGATGACAATGTAGTCTATAAATAGAGATAGAGGGTTCAATTGGAAGACATTGAAAATTTAAGTAAAGAAGAAATTATTTATTTTGATCACTCGGTGCCGAAACCGAAAATCCAAGTGTGAAGCTTGTAATTATCCCTCCCCTCCTCTCTCTACTTGGCCGACAAATACAATCGTCGCTAACTCTAAGTCATGAGTAGGATAATTGCGTTCAGGATCCTTCAATTGTTGTGAAGCATAAGCTATCACTTTTCCATTTTGCATTAGGACACATCCAAGACCTTTCAGAGATGCGCCCCTAAAAATTTGAAAACTTTCAGTACCATATGGCATTACTAACACTGGTGTTGTTGTTAACTTTTCTTTAATTCATCAAAGGAACTTTGACATTCCTCGGTCCAAGAAAATGTAACATTCTTTTGGGTTAACTTGTTAAGCGGTAGAGCAATCTTTGAAAAGTTTAGTACAAACTTCCTATAATAACCTGCTAGCCCAAGGAAACTTCGCATGTCTGTTACAGTAGCTGGTCTTGGCCAATTTAGAATTGCTTCTACTTTTGTCAGATCCACTGACAACCCATTTTTCGTAATAATATGGCCTAAGAAAGAAACTTCCTTTAACCAAAATTCACATTTTGAAAATTTTGCTTACAAAGCATGATCTTTCAAGGTTTGCAGTACTATTGTCAATGTTTGGTATGTTCATCTGTATCCTTCGAATAGATAAGAATATCATCGATAAATACAATAACGAACTTATCCAAGAAGTTAGTAAATACCCGATTCAACAAATCCATAAAAACTGTTGGAACATTTGTCAGACTAAATGACATTACTACAAACTCAAAATGTCCATACCGTGCACTAAAAGTTGTTTTCTAAATGTCCTTTTCTTTAATTTTCATCTTGTGGTACCCCGACCTGAGATTAATTTTTGAAAATACTTTGCATTTACTAACTGATCAAACAAATCATCAATGTGGGATAGGGGATATTTATTCCTGATTGTCAACTTATCTAACGCAAGATAATCCACATATAGTTGTAATGAACCATCCTTCTTTTTAACAAAGAGCACAGAGGATCCTCATGGTGAAGTACTTGGTCGAATAAAATTTTTGTCTAAAAGCTCTTGCAGTTGAATTTTCAACTCTGCCCATTCTTTAAGATCCTGTTACGGACCCTCCGCCAGTTATCTAGTAGTTATATCGATAGGCTTGTTTATGTTATCGAGTCAAGTCTTTATGTATTGAGACCAGTCGTTATTATCGAGTCGGGTCGTAGTCTTAGCGTCGTAGTATTTTTATTCGCACGTCTATTGTTGTATTTATGAGTATGTCATTATGAGTTCTATTTAAGGGGACTCATGGGGTCATTGTAATTCTGCAAGAAATTAATCAAGCTTCTCTCCCACTCTCTCTCTAGTTCTTCTCTTCTCACCCCCTCTCTTCTAGGGATTTCAACTCTCTCATCTCCTCCACCGTTTCTAGGGATTTAATCTCTTGTATCCTCCACCCGCAACCCTCCGACGATCCACCAAAAAGAGGCACGTAACAAAATTGGTATCAGAGGGTCTTTCCTCTCCTCCAGGCCGGGTTTCCGCACCTCCCGTGCACTGTTCGGCTATAAGCCCCACCGCACTGGCGCACTACCCATGTTGTCAATACGCACGCCTAGGCGCACTTGAGGCGTCGGGCGCAGCCCGTCGTGCCGCAGCATGGCTGAGACGGGCGATGTGACCCAGGCGCGCCTTACAGGCATCCCAGGCGCGCAAAAGGTGCTCCTGGGCCATTCAAGGAGTTTCTTTCAACCTTTTTTCTAGTAGATGGGCAAAAACATGATTTCAAACGCAACTGAGACACCCCTAGGTGCACTTGGGCGCCCAGTTCGTCGAAAATCGGCGGATTGGGCACCCAGTTCGCCGAAAATCGGCAGATTGGGCGTCCAATTCGCTCAATTTCCTTTTTCCCTCATTTTTGCGCCTCAGGTGCCTCAGGCGCGCGCCTGTGTCTTGAGTCTTGTGCCTAGGCTCCAGGACCCCTTTGCGTCTCGGTGTGCCTTGCGCCTTTAACAATATAGAGCGGTCATTTCCACAAACCAGCGCCACCACTTTCCTCCCCTCCAGCCACTTAGTTCTCCCCTCCGCAGCACATCAACAGCGCCCCATCTGCCTCCGCCGTTTTCCGCTCGGCTTGATCGACATTGCCGCCCCGTCAGGTTCTGCATCAGGTTCCCTGTGAAAGCCCCTACTGCCCTTTGCCTCATTGTTGTCGATGTCCAACCCCACCGGGTTCTCGAGCCCCTTCATATGCCAAGCCCGCATCCCCTCGGCTGTTCGGCGTTAATCCCGCTCTATCCCGCACTGTCCGGTATTGACGGCCCCTTATGCTACGATATAAGAGCCGTTTGCTCTTCCTCGAGCCCCTCACGCACGCCCATTCCTATCTTTATCATATTTCTATTATAGTTTTATCATTCCAAGCGCGTCCGCTTTCTTTCCTATTTTATTATATTTTCTTCTGCACCCAAACTTTCTGCCTATCCCAAATCACACGCCTCTTTCTTTTTTTTCTATTTAATTAACCACCCCCATCATTCCTCGGGTTGCACCCCTTTAATTTCTTTCCCTTATCTCCTGGAGCCAACCGCCCCCTTCTCTTAATAATTAACTAATTATTTAATTAGTTAATTAATTAACCCCTTTTTCTAGCATGTCGCTTAGCACTGCCGACCGCATTGAGCTCCTCGCCATCCTCGCCACCCTCGCCAAGCTGGACAGTCATATTGCTCATCGGGAGGCTCGATTTGGCCACGCCGATGCTCAGCTCGACGCCCTCCACATGTCTCGCGACTCGTTGATTTTTTTGTCACCACCACCACCGGAGCTGGACTTGTCGTCTCCCCCTCCAATGATGGTGCCACCACCGTCTTCTGTCGTTCATGACGCACCGCCGCCACCGCCTCCACCATCGTCGTCGCCGCAACTGCCACTGTCGTCTCCGTCGCCATCGTCGTCGTCGCAGCCTCCTCTAACGGCTCTTACTCCGCCAACTCTGGCATTGCCGCCCCCTCCGGCCACAACACTGCCACCGTCGTTGTCGTCGCCGCCACCGTCGTCATCCCCGCCTCCTCTACGTGTTATAACTCCGTCAGCCCCTGCCTTGTTGCCTCCTTCGACCATCTCACTGCCTCATCTCCCGGTTCTTGCTCCGTCGGCCCATGCATGCCGCTCCCACCAGCCACATCGTCGCCTCTTCAGTGTCGAATAGTACTTTCATAATGTGATTATGAACAGAAATCATATTTATTATCACAGTATCATGTCCTTTTGACTCCCGTTGGTTTAGGTCGAAGACTCGTGGTTGAATTTGTCTTTCAACCCTGGCTTGCATTCCTGATTCTGATGCTATTGATTCAACGCATTTTCCTTTATCGTTTACAGTAGGAGTATCAAGAGAATGTAGGGTTAATGTTTGACTCGTACCCCCTTTTGAATTCTGTTAAGCACGAACTAGGGAAGAAGAACTAGAGGAAGAAGAAGAAGATAGAGGTTAGGGTTTGGAAGAAAAAGAGAGGGAAATACCTTGAAATAATACTTGCATAATCCCCAAAAGAGAGGGGTCCGGGTATATATAACCCCGGACCCAAGGCCGACCAACCAAGGGGGTCGGCCGGCCCCCATGAGGCTGAACCAAATGTGGTTCAGCCCCCTTGAGCCGAAATCTTTAAGAAGAGGGGCTGAACCCATTGGTTCAGCCCCGTTGTTGCCTTGCATACGCCGTTGTCGCCGCTTGTAATGTTGCCAAATAGCCTAGCCTCGTCCGGAGGCTTAACATTCCCTTCCCCATCAAAAACCAGCTTGTCCTCAAGGTGGTAATCGGGGTAAAGCTCCCGGAACTCCAGCAAGTCCACCCAAGTATTGTGCTCCGCGGAGAGATCCTTCCATTTGACTAACAGCTCTGGACAGTACACCGTGCCCCGACGTTTCCACTTGATCAACAGTACATCTTCCAGAATGGGGCGAAACTCGCCTCCACTAGTAGCCTCTGGCAGAACGGAAAAGACCGGAACAGCATCACCCAGCTTTCGCTTCAACAAGGAGACATGAAAGGTCGGATGAATCCGTGAGCCCTCGGGCAACGCCAAGGTATACGCAACTGGCCCGACCCACCGCGTGATCCGAAATGGTCAATAGTAGCGGGGTGCCAGCTTTTGATTTGTCCTCTGCGCCACAGACAACTGCCGGTAAGGGCGAAGTTTGAGGAAAATCTCATCCCCCACCTGGAACTCTCTCTCCGTCCGATGTCGATCTGCCTGTGCCTTCATACGATCCTGCGCCGCCCGAAGATTCTCGCGCAAGGTGGCGAGTGTCCGATCACGATCACGGAGTGCCCGATCAACTGCTGCCACTGCGGTACTGCCTGGCTCATAACTGCTCAAGGAGGGAGGTGGCCGACCATAGACGACCTCAAAGGGAGTGATATTTACTAGCGGAGTGATACGAAGTGTTGAAGCAGTACTCCGCCCAATGTAACCAGCTGGTCCATGTCCTTGGCGCATCCATGATAAAGCAACGCAGGTAAGTTTCCACGCCCCGATTTAAGACCTCCGTCTGTCCATCAGTCTGGGGATGGTGAGCCGTGCTGAAACGTAATGAAGTCCCCTGCAAGCGAAAGAGTTCCGTCCAAAATCTGCCAACAAAAGTAGGGTCCCGATCGGAAATGATCGCCCGGGGAATCCCATGCAATCGAACAATCTCCCGAACAAATAAAGCCGTCACAGACTCGCCTGTGTAAGGGTGGCTCAGAGCAAGGAAGTGCCCATACTTGGACAACTTGTCAACCACCACTAAGATAACTGTTTTACCCTTCGACTTGGGCAGCCCATCGATGAAGTCCATAGAAACCGTATCTCAGATCTGATGCGGAATCTCTAAGGGGGGGAGTAGCCCGGCTGGAGAAGTAGTCTCATATTTCTGCCTTTGGCACACATCACATTTCTGCACAAACTCCTGAATGTCACGGCGCATCCCCTTCCAAAACACATTTGCCCGAGCCTGCTGGAGAGTGCGAAGAATACCGACGTGACCTCCCGTCGGCGACGAATGGAACTCATGCATCATCACCGTCCTCCAAGTTGACTGAGCAGGAATGACCACTTGTCCCTGATAATATAGCAGGTCATTTTGTAAGTGATAACCTGGGGCTACCTCACGAGCCTGCCGCAGGTTCTCCACAATAACCCGTAACTCAGGATCTCGCTGCACCTCTTCCTGAATCTCATCCATCGACTCCAACTGTGGCATAGAAATGTGCGCCAAGGCCCCCTCTGGTAAGCGCGATAGGGCGTCAGCCACCCGATTGTCCTTCCCCGGCCGATACTCGATCTCATAATCATATCCCAACAACTTTGTGACCCACGTCTGTTGAAGGGGGGAAGAAATCCGCTACTCCAGAAAGTGCTTCAAGCTCTGATGATCTGTCCGTATTTTAAAACGACGTCCCAGCAGGTATGGCCACCATACGGCCACCGCATGAATAACCGCCAGCATCTCCTTTTCATACACCGATAGTCCCAGTGTCCGTGGAGCCAAGGCCTTACTGTAGAAGGCGATCGGCCGTCCCTCCTGCATCAAGACCGCCCCCACTCCCACGCCGGAAGCATCCGTCTCCACAACAAACTCCTTAGTGAAATCCGGAAGTGTCAGCACTAGAGTCGTCGTCATCGCCCTCTTCAGCGCCTGAAAAGCGGTCTCGGCCTCATCCTGCCACGAGAAAGCATCCTTCTGTAGCAGCTGCGTAAGTGGCCGAGCAATCTTCCCATAATCCTGTACAAAACGCCGGTAGCAAGGTTGTCAAGATCTCGATTTTGTTCGTAAGATTGGACGATCTTACGAGTTTTACGGGGAAAACGAGTCACGAGCTATGCTGGATCGGGCTCCCTGCAGAAACGCCAGGATCGCCGTTTATGATCGTAGGATCGTGCGATCCTATGATCATATTCGATCCTAGCGTTTTAATCGGACATGAAAATGACTCGATCCCGCGCATTATTTCTTCCCAATTCCGTATTCTAGGTCATCCCCGATCCCGTCGCAGTCGATGCTCCCGCAACAGGCGCTACCGCCGTCGTCGCAGCAGGTGCTCCCGTCTTGTGCTCCCGTCGTGGTGCTTCCGTTGTCGCAGCAGATGCTTTGCTCCCGCCGTGGTGCTTCCGTCGTCGCAGCAGGTGCTTCTCTTCTTCTTTCGTGTCTTCTTCTTCTGTGTCTTCTTCTTCTTATGTGTCTTCTTCGTCTGCTTCTTCTTCTTTTTCTTCTTCTTCTGTGTCTTCTTCTGTGTCTTCTTCTTTTGTGTCTTTATATATATATATATATATATATATATATATATATATATATATATATATTGTTTTATGATTATTGATCTTTAAATTAGATTTTTTTTAATTTTGTATAGTAAGTAAGATCTTACCGTTTCGTGTCGATCCCACGTTTTACGATCTTACCACTGCCAACCGATCTTAGGTAAGATCTCGATCTTGACAACATTGGCCGGTAGTACCCAGTGAGGCCCAAGAACCCCCTCAGCGCCCGAATGGTCAGAGGCCGTGGCCAAGAAATCATACTCTCGATCTTTCGTGGGTCGGCCTTCACCCCGTCAGCTGAAACTAGATGCCCCAAGTACTCCACCTCCTGTTGTCCAAAAGAACACTTGGACCTCTTAGCATATAGCTTATGTCGCCGAAGAGTAGAGAAGACCTGAGCCACATGACGTAGATGATCCTCCCAAGTAGCGATGTAGATCAGAATGTCATCAAAGAATATCAATACGAAGTGTCGCAGGAATGGGCGAAAAATCTCGTTCATATTGGCCTGAAAAGTAGACGGTCCCCCCGTCAATCCATTCGTCATCACTAAGAACTCATAGTGGCCATCATGAGTCCTGAAGGCCGTCTTATGCACGTCCTCCTCCTTCATAAGAATCTGATAATAGCCGGATCGTAAATCCAGCTTCGTGAACCGAGTCGCCTCATTCAACTCATCCAACAGTTCCTCTATCACGGGAATCGAAAACTTGTCTTTCACGGTAACACTATTTAAGGCACGGTAATCTACGCAAAAACGCCAAGATCCGTCCTTTTTAACCAGAATAATCGGTGCTGAGAAGGAACTAGTACTAGGCCGTATAATGCCTGCATCAAGCATCTCCTTCACACTGCGCTCGATCTCTGCCTTCTGCATGTGGGGATACCTGTAAGGACGAATGTTGGGCGGCTCCGCCCCGGTCTTCAGCACAATCTGGTGATCACGGAATCGTGACGGTGGAAGTGTACTCGGCTCCTGGAAGATGTCATCATACTCCTCTACTAACGCCCGCATCTGGTCAGGAACCTCCGTCGGTCTATCCTCGTCAGACCTCACCCTCAACAGAACCGCCATCAGACTATTGGACTCCTCAAGCTGCTGTAGGCTGCGAAGGGAGATCTCTTTGACCGGAGAAGATCTGAGCCCTTTCAAACAGAACTGGCGCTCCCCTTGCAAGAACTCCATCGTCATCTGGTCCCAATCAAAAGTAACTCTCCTCAACTGCTGCAACCACTGCACTCCCAGCACCATATCTGAGCCCCGGATCGGTAAGAGATAGACATCCGTGCACCCCACATAGCCCTGCATCCGAAGCTTCATCGCCTTCAACACTCCCTGGCACTGTAATTTGCTGTCGTCCGCAACCATAACCTGGAACGCAGCTCCTGTGTCAATCACGTGCCCCACCTTTTGTGCCACATCTGGATGAATAAAATTATGAGTACTCCCGCTGTTCACCAGAATGGTCACCCTCTCCTGCCGAATCCTTCCCGCCAGCCGCATAGTAAGCGGAGGTGGATTGCACCCTTCCATGGCATGTAGGGACACACCCAACTCCGTCAAGTCTAAGTCCCCCCCAGACTCCAACTCCTCCTCCGGAAACACGTCCTCCTCAAACTGATCCTCCTGATGCAACATAAAGACCTAGACCTTCTGGCACTTGTGACCTGGCGTGAATTTTTCATCACAATTAAAGCAAAGACCCTTCTCCTTCCGTGCTTGTAACTCGTTCCAAGACAACCGTGTCACCGTCGGTCGGCCGACCACTGGAGGCTCTCTCCTGGCCGCGGCCGATGTAGTAGTATGTCTTGCCGTACTGCGGCCTCGTTGCCTATTTAACCTTTCCTCTTGGATGCGCGCCAAGCTGATCGCGTGGTTCAGACTACGGGGCATGTAGGCATGAACCTCATCGCGTAAGTGATCCTTCAGTCCTGATACAAAACAGCTGAGGAGTGTCTTCTCTTCCCACTGTACCCGGTTGGCCAACTTCTCAAACTCCGTCCTGTACTCCATCACTGTACCCTTCTGACGTAGCTTCTGCAAAAACGCCTCAAAGTCTTCAAACTCCAGAGGCCCAAACCGAGCCGTGAAGCCTTCCACAAATTCCTCCCACGGAACATACTCCCGTCCCCGCAAGAACCACTGTGTCCTGAAAACTGTCCTCCAAAAGCGTCGTGAGCCTCCAGATGGAAGGACGCTAGCTGCACCCACTGAGCCATTGGAGCCCCATGATGGAAGGGCCCCCCTTCTCCCCACTGCACCCCTCTTCCAAAGCCTGGTGGTTGCCCTCTTCCTGTCGGTGGGGGTAACAACCCATCCCGACCTTGCCTCCAAGGAGCGTGCTCGGTAAAAGTCTCACCCCTTCCGTCAACACCAGTTGCGAAGCCGCCACCCCTGCTGGCCATTTTCAGGCTTGCCGACACAAATCCGGCCCTCCCGTGCTTGCCGCGGGAGGTCCAGCCACTCCGAGGCCACCCCCGACCATGCTGAATCCACCCAGCCCAAATCCGCCCACCTGATGGCTCGCCGATCCAGATCCGAGCACCACAGGGGCCGTTGCTGCCCATCCGACCCCGCTGGGGCCTCCTGCGAGATTTCCCGCCCCTCCGTAGCTCGCCGGGACAAACCCGACCCCCTGCATGCTCGCCTCCACCGATCCAGCCCAGCCACCGCCGACAACTGCCGATCCGGGCCCTTGCGTGTTCGCTGCTGCCGATCCCGACCAGCCGACGCCGCCAAAGGCCGATCCAGCCCCTCCGTGGTTCACCGCACCGGATCCATCCCCCACCTGGCTCGCAGCAGCAGATCTGAACCCTCCAGCCCCCGATCCGGCACTTCCCGCACCCGATCCACCAAGTCCGGGCATTTCTGGCCTAATTCCTGTAGATCCGCCCGGTTCCTCCTCCGCCACCGCCTTGCCCTTCAAGTTTTGCGCTAATAGCGTCATGATATCGTTCAAGCGGCCGTCGATTCGCTCTTCCAACCTTTGAGTGGATGTTTTGACATTTTCTTCGATGGCGGCTACCGAATCGGTAAGCCCCATCAAGTTCTCCTCTAGGGTTTCCAAGCGGCCATTCTCATCTTGCAAGTGTGTAGTCACCATGATGGAGGAAAGAATCCTCTGATATCAAATGTTAAGCACTAGGGAAGAAGAACTAGAGGAAGAAGAAGAAGATAGAGGTTAGGGTTTAGGAAATACCTTGAAGAAGAACGGGTATATATAATAGAGGAAGAAGAAGCTACTTAATTTTTATATAATAGAGGTTAGGGTCCCCCCCCGGCGTTGGAAGGTGGGGTTACCAAGAAGAGAGGTGGGGTTACCAATGTCCATACCAGGTAGAAGGAAAAATTGAAAGCGCGCCCCGGTCTTAATACTTGCATAATCCCCAAAAGACTGTTTGAGGCTACTTAATTTTTTATATAAGTAGCAGAGCACCCGAGTGAAGGAACGCCGGACCCAATATATAACCCTGGACCCAAGGCCGGCTAACCAAGGGGGCCGGCCGGCCCCCATAGGGCTGAACCAAATGTGGTTCAGCCCCCTTGAGCCGAAATCTTTAAGAAGAGGGGGCTGAACCCATTGGTTCAGCCCCGTTGTTGCCTTGCATACGCCGTTGCCGCCGCTTGTAATGTTGCTAAAATAGCCTAGCCTCGTCTGGAGGCTTAACAATATAACCCCGGACCCAAGGCCGGCCAACCAAGGGGGTCGGCCGGCCCCCATGGGGCTGAACCAAATGTGGTTCAGCCCCCTTGAGCCGAAATATTTAAGAAGAGGGGGCTGAACCCATTGGTTCAGCCCCGTTGTTGCCTTGCATAAGCCGTTGCCGCCGCTTGTAATGTTGCCCAAATAGCCTAGCCTCATCCGGAGGCTTAACAAATTCTTCCCATCTTCTGTTTACCACAAGGGGCATTCATGCTTAAGATGCCCAAGGCAGCGGCATTTAAAGCATACACCAAATCCTTTCAGACATTCTCCTGGATGAGCTTTTCCATATTTTACACATATGAGATAACTGAGCTAGCAGTACCATTTGTTGCGGCCTGCGGGGACTGCCATCGGAGGGCCCCTTTTATATTTTTTCCATTTCGAGCCTCCACTTTTTCCCGAGAAGGCATTACTCTGCTCTTTTGTCAACCTCTTTTGTTGGATTTCACTTCTCCTCTGCAAGCTCTCCACATCTCTTTCAATTAGTTTTGTTGTCTCCACTAACTCATTATAGTTTTTGATTCTCTGAGAAATCAGATGTACCCGAACATCTTTTCGTAGTCCTAACTAGAAACAGAAACATCGTTCTCGTTCAATTGGGACCATGTCACTCGCATAATATGTCAACTGAGTGAACTCAATTTCATAATGCACTACTGATTGATTTCCCTATATCAAACGAAGGAACTTCTCCTGAAGGATTCGTTTCTCGGATGGCGGTATAAACCAAACGATGAATTTTGTCAGAAAGACATCCCAAGGAGTATCAACATTCATACGTCCAGTAAATTTTCCTTGAAACAAACTGTCCCACCACCTACTAACCTCTCCTTCTAATAGAAAAATAACTAAATCAATTTTCGATCATCTGGAGACCTCATAGCTGTCAAGTTTAATTCAATCTTCTTAATCCAGTCTTCTGTCTCCATTGGTGTCAAACTACCGTGAAAGATTGGAGGCCTCATATCTAAAATTGTTTTAGCTGCATATCAGCCACTGCAAGGGTTGGTGTGGTGTGGTGTTGCCTATGCGAATAGCTTCCGCCAAAGCTTGCATAATCTCGGCTAAGGGAGGGTTTGACCTTCCCGAACTACAACTTTCTTCTGTCATATTGCCTTGTTCTCTTGCTAATTCCTCTCTTTGTCTTCTACTAATATAAGTTCGGGGAGGTTCCTGAAATAAGAAATTTAAATTCAGGTTTCGGGAGCTATTTTTAAATTGTCATAATTTGGTGTTATTTTTCGTATTCCTTTATGTCTTAAAGTACTCATATCACCCCAAAGATTCAACCCTGCTCTGATACCAATTAATTGTAACGGCCCCTTTTACGGCTACGCTACAATTTAACTTATTCATGTCGTTATGTGCATCAAAGAGCAATGTAAGAACATCCAAAGTGAACCAGTATATGATAGAGTACAAAAAGTAAAGTAGAATGACAAAAGAGAATCATTTTATTTTATTCATATTCTGATAAGTAGTACAACATGACATTAGGTAGCCCTATATACATACAAGACGGGTTTATCAAAAGTACGACATACTACAACATCCATTTGTACAAAACATACATCATTTACAAACTCTATTTAAAATAAAATTGAAACTCGTCATGGGAGCACTCCGAGTCTTTGCATCTCTCCCTATGCGCATCCAGGACTTCAAACACTACAGTAGAAACCTCTACCCTAAGACAATACCTCTTCTCCTGTCGAGGGAAACTAATTGTAATTGGAGCGACCATGTCCTTGACCTATTTAGTATTATTTCTAATTAGTCATAAGACTGTGAATTCTTAATGTGCCATATTTTGTGATTATCATCTTATGTGTATTTTCTTTTCTTAATTCTGTTATATCATTAACTGCTTCCTTCATCTGGACAATACTAAGGGTTAATTAACAGTTCATGTATATGTTATATGCCCTTATCTCGCACATTATTATGGCAACATGTAGCCTTGATTCGCACGTTTATATTGCCAAATATCATGTCGTACCATTGACTTGCACAAATGACATTTTTTTATATACATGTCGGAGGTTATTCTCCCCACCTCCCACTTTGGGTCAACCCTTAATGGTGTCCATTTTATAAATATGTTCTTTCTATAATTCTTTCTCTTTTTTCAACATAATTAGAATTTGTCTTATCTCCCAAGTCCCAATTCTCTTACTCTTTTTGTTATGTTGACTTAATTGCATATATATAATTGCTATCATTTTTCAGTATAAGAATATGAAAAATAATTAAATGAAAGACGTCAAATAAGAACTCGCCACAACTTTTTCTTTTTAGTTAATCATATGGTAATAATATTAAGTGTTAACCTAATGTTCTTGGCTTACTATGGCTGCTCTTACATCTAGTTGTATGGATTATGCTCTAATGTTATGTCATAAGGGTATTGATGGACTTGGAATAATTTCCCCCTTAAATTTTCATTTAAAAACAGTTATTCCTTAATCATATATTGTTGCCTTTGACCTAAATAATACCATACACCGTCAATCTCTGATAGGGTTTGATGTCATAACTTAATACATAAAGAGTTTGCACTAATTAATCAAGGGAAGGTTATAAGTAGAGATGTCACTTAAAACCGAAAACCGTAGACCGAACCGGAACCGCAAAAAACGGAACAAATCGTTCGCGAATTATTCGGGTTTCAGTTTGAATTTTGAAATCGTGAACAACATTGGTCCGGATGTGGTTCTTTCATTTTATTATCCGGACCAGAATCGGAACCGGAACCGCAACATATAAGTCTCAAGCGGTTTCAAAAAATTTAGACTCGATCCAAACCGGACCAAAGCAAGAACCGCGACCCGTTTATTTTTTTTATTATTATTATTATTTTATAATTTTTATTTTTATAATATTTTCATTTTTATAATCTATCTATAATATGTATACTTACTATTAAGGGTAAAACTGATGCGATTTGAACTCAAACCGCAATCGCACTAAAGGAGTCAATTTTGGATTGAACAAAATCACACCGTACCAAAAACGTGCAGTGTGGTTTGATAGTAGTGTGGGTTGGAGTCGGTTTTTGCAGTGTGGTTTTGGTTTTTATGCAGTTATATAATGTATTTTTAATTTTACTCGCATATTTATTTAAAAATATAGAGGATATACAACGACTATTTAATATTAATCATGAAAGACAAATTTAATTATAGCCAATAAATCAATCAAATTAAATTAACTAATATATTTTTCAAACAAAATTTTAATTGTAAAAAAAGATTTCAAGAGGAACAAGTTAAAGTTTTTACTATATTATACAAAAAAAGTTCAACTTCATGGTATAACGCAAAATTCATGTGTCCGGTCCCTAGACCTCGAATCCCTCTGGCAAAAAAATCAAACGAGTTTACTTTTTTCCTCTGATATTTTATTTTTGATCTTTCTCATTCATTCCACCAAGTTTGGTTTTGGTTCCGGTTAGAACCGATTGAAACCGGACCGAACCGCATAAAATCAGACCGAACCGTTAGTGAATTGTTTGGTTTTGGTTCTTATTGAACCAGAACCATTGACACGACGGTTCCAAAAGTTATGTTGGAACCGGAACCGATCAGACCAAATAAGGTATGGTTTTAATTTGAAGAACGGTTAACTTAGCGGTTCGGCTCACGATTTTAGTTGAACAGGAACCGAATCGGAACCGTGACAGCTCTAGTTATAAGAGTCTATGAAGCAACCCTAAATAGATATTTGACTTTATTTCCCAATTATCGTTGGTTGGCCTAACATGGAAACAAGAGATTTTGCCCAAATTTCATAATACATGATTATTCCTTCCTAAATAATACTGTAGATAAACTACGTAACAAAAATTAGGAGTGAAATAATCATCTTCCCATCTAGGGTTTTCATAATCTTTACAAGAATTTAAAGGAAAACATAAAACATTCATGAAATCTCCTCTGAAATTCGAGAGGAGAAGAATTGGAAAAGTAGAAGTTTTTGGATAACTTAGGGTTTTTGAAACTAGAAAATGGAATCTCCAATCCAAACAAACTCAAGCGGATTTGAGAGGAAGGGATTGCCTTGCTAGGAAGAGAAATCGTGAAAAACGGAGGAGTTTTGGGGCGTATAGATGGTGTGGTTGTCAAGCGGCTCTTCCACGGCTTTCGTCGGCGTAATAGGGAGAAATGTATCGGTGCGTTGTTTTCTCCTCTTTAACGAGAGCACCGCCTTTGGTTTACATCACACGCACATTTTTACTTTGTGTGAGTCATGCCTGAACCTGTTCAAACCTCCTAGTAGCTGGTCAATTCCTTATCCTCCCTTTTACCACTTATCTCTTACCAATTTTAATACCTAATATTGATTACTATATACTTAGACTTATTTGTTTTATCGCTACTTTAGTGTGCACAATAAATATAAATGCATACATACATTATTCGTACCTGTAACAATTTACGGCATCACACAACCCCCTTCCCATCTCCTCTCACATCTTCATACAACAGGTCCCCCTCCCACATCCACCTTCCTCAAACTACCATCAGCCACTACAACCCCGCCGCCACCTCTAGCTGACAACAACCCCTCTACCCTCCCTCCAAAACAGTCTCCTCCTCTCCAAATCCCCTCCATTCTTAGTTGTTGGCGATCACCGGAAAATCGTCAGAAACCTCCTGCTTGGTTAAAGTTCAATGTGAATAGGACAGTTGTCCCTCCAAGTATGCTGGGCTCGGGATGACATGGGGTTGATTGTCTTTGTTGCTAGCACTTCAGGTTTACATTGGGACTCAAGAGGCCTTGAGCTAGAGGCTCTCCTTGCTCTGAAGAAGTTCATCGATCCATCCATGTTTGATGTCTATGGGACTATTATAGAAGGGGGACTGCAAGAACTTGTTTGAGATGTGCTCCAGGAGCTTGCAGAAGGGGCCTTGGAATGCTACTGACAACGGTGAGGAAGACTTCATCTTTCTTAGTGGCTTCTCTCGCTCCATTTCCAGCATGTTCCCCGTGAGGCAAACAGGGATGTTGACTTTTGTCCCGCTATGCTATTTGTTGTGATTTTGTTTGGCTTAGCCTTAGTGTGACTACTTCTTAGTTTGTTGAGCTTGTCCAAACAGATTTGGATGCCATTTTGTAATAACTTAGCTTTGTACTTTCTTTTCCCTTTCAAATGCGTATGCAAATTTCAAGGAAACCTCCTCCATCCATCTCCGACAAGCCTCCACCACCACTCTTCAAGCCCCTTCCAATTTTAGTTTTCCAGCAATCGCCGAAAAACACCTCCGACAACTACTGCCACCTCTGGCCGGCCACCACCCTCCCACCACCTTCCTCACTCCCTATCCAACTTCCCACTACTCATTACTTCCACTTATTAAATTTTAAGCAACTCTTCCTAAAATTACTTAGAGCCTCTCTCATTCCTCCACTTCTCCATAATTCCCTCCCAACCACTCACAATAACTCCTTAATCCTGATGTAATTCCCTTGGCCCACTAACTCGCATACTCAGACAACTGACCCCTCCACCTTAAGCCTTCACCCCCATTATCATCTTGGCATTTATTCTCATTTTCCCACTACAGAACTCATGTCAACGTCTCCCTGGAAGCCAATCCACCTCCCATTTCTAAATTCTCTAACCAAGCCACAATATCTCCCTGTTCAACCACATCCTCCCCTAACCCCTCTGAATCACCGTAGCAGCCCATAAATCCTACAAATTGGATTCTGAAATACCCATCCAGCACCCAAATTTTATTATTGCAGCAATCTAGTCCCTGTTTACCTCTATAACCAGCCCACCCATCCCCTTACAAGTCATTCAGACTAATCCCAGCATTGCCAGCCAACATCCATTACACGGAATAGTAAATCAGCAGGCCCACTGCTTCAACCATCCACCAAATTTCCCTCCGACAGTCAAGTTTTAGCATTCCATCATCTCTCTGGTCATCCGAAACTCTTCGGACACTCACCGAGCCTTCTAACTTGCCAGGTTCGTGTTGTCCAGCAGCCATTTGCTCCACTAGAAGCCCGGAATTTAGTGCCTTCTTCAGATCCAACTCTGGTAAATCCCACCAAGTCTCCTACTTAATAGTTGTGTGAGTTTTAAGTTGTTAATTTTTTATTTGAAGAATTGTTGACTATTTCCTAGTTTGTGTTATATCTTATTGTAAACATTGTCTTCACGTATTTTGTGTCTAGTGTTAATCCTCGTTTGCTTGTGATGGGTAACCATCAAATCATGCACCAGGAGGGGTTCCCGCAAGGCGGGACCCACGTTTGTTTATTCGCGCAGAAAGGCTTGATCGGATTGTCAATCCGAATCCGCGGTTGCGTCCGGAATGTCGCCGCAAGTCAAAATCATATATTAGTTTATTTTGATTGGTTTATTATTCATGTTTTTAGTGGCATCTCCCATCGGCCAATAATAGTCATTGATAGGGATGCCCTAGTGTCTTGTTTTATTATAAATAGTGGTCTTAGGGGCTGAACCAAGGCATTGCAGAATCTTGGAGAGCTTCTTCCCGGATTTCAGTAATCACCCCCCGGTGTTGACGTCGTGGAACCCTAGGTGACGACTCCTAGGTGCTCAAACTCCTCCCCAAGGTACTACACATCCATTGCCTCCTTCCTCGCACCTCAAATTCCCCATCTGCAGCATCACCCCCCTTGTTTTCCACAGCCGACCGTCTTCCTGCACCCAAACAGTCGCTGGCTGTTTTCTTCCAGACAGCCCTCCAACCCCAGCTCTCCCCTCCCTCCACCCGATCACCCTCCTACCGGCCTGCACCCTTCCAAGTGCCTTTTCCCTAGCCACCACCCTCCTCACCGCCCCTCTCCACCACTGGCAACAACCACCCCAGCCCCCGGCCAAGCAATCTTGTTGTCTTGCGCCCTGCTGCCTTATTGCCCAGCTGCTCTACTATCTTGCTCCCTACAGCCTTATTTGTCGACTGACTTGCTGATTTTGTAGCATGGTGATTGCCCTGTGAGTTGTTGCCTTATCGATTGCTCCATATTGTCTTATTGGTTGTTGCCTTATTTTTATTTGACTTGTTTATTAGTCAACAAATGATTTGAAATACCTTTATTACTAGTTATTTATCCAACTTCATTTTGCAATCGATGATGCATGTATATCCAATCTCATTTTTAGTTGCCTTGCTGTTTTGTGCCTTTTGATAAATAAAATGTGGGATGCTTTGAAAGTTTGAATGATACTTGAATGTTTTGTTTCTTTTATTGGATACTTTGAATGTTTGAATGATAGTAGTATACTACTGATGATAAATAAAATGTGGGATACTTTGAAAATTTGAATTATATTAGTATACTACTGATGATGCAAAATGTTGTTGGATAAATAAAATATTACGTGGATAATATGAAAGGTGACTGAAGATCTAACGATCTAATGAAGTTATAGGGTTTTTATGATGTTGATTTTTTAACTAATATTTTCTCTCGTGATTTAATTATATTATTTTATTTCATCTAACTAATATTACTTTCATTTCATATTCCATAGAATGACTTTTTCTGCTGGATCAAGTGAGGTGCATATATCACTGGTACCAACCGGTAGAGATCCGTTCTGGGCATTTGGTGAGAAGTTGGTTGCAAACGACACCAACCAAATCAAATACAACTACTACACGCAGACAGTGAATGGTGAAATTACACGTTTCAAGCATCATTTGTGACGCATGAGGAATCTATAGGCGGCGGGAAATCTGCGACCTAACCTTACATGCTATGCAAAAGTCCAACGGTTAGCTCACAAATTAGATAATAAATAAAAATCATCTCACGCAGATAATTCACAGCAAGACAGAATATTTTATTAGGGCAAAAACAAGTTTAGGCGTTCCACCGCGTGGAGGGCCAAAGCGAAAGCGCGCGGCGAATGAACCCGGCAAATCACAATATTTATCTAACAAACAATCACAATACAATATATTCAAACAACGATAGCATCCAGTCCAATGCAAATATGCTTAAAATAATTATCTGATACAACAAAAACTCATCAAGTAGTGGGCTGGCCAAGGCAATGAAGAATCCGGAGCTAGAGATGCGTGTACGACGATCCGAGGTGGAACCGGCGGCGTGGAAAATGATGTAGGTGGCTGTCCTTAGCGGTGGAAGGTGGAATCGAATTGGAAATGGGTAGATCCGGCCACGTATGTGTAGATCCAGGCAGGGAAGAGTAGATCCGACACTATGAGATCGGATCAGGGCTGAAAAATTTCAGATATGGATTTATCCGGAAGGGGAGTAGGTTTTGGAAGGTGGTTCCACGGGAAGGATGGTGCCGAGATGTTAAAGGGCCGATAGGGGGGCGGCTGTAGGGGAACGGGGAGGAGACCGGCGGTGCTGGTAGGGGGTCCAGATGGGGCGGCCGGCTGAGAGAAAGACTCGGCAGGGAGGTGGCTTAGAGGGGAGGGTTGCTTGGTCGGCGGCTGCTGGAATGGTGACAGAACAGGCGGCTGAGAGGGAACAGGGACTGGCGGCTTTAGGAGGGGAAAACTATAGAGCATAAATAGTAAATTTCATAATTCAACAGTACACATGAATAAAGAATGGGATTCTCTGTCCAACCAACTAAGGCTGGGTTCTGGGGGGGCTGAGGGCGGCGGCAAGGGGTTCTGGAGGGGGGAAAAGAAGGCTAGGGTTAGGGGATACCTTGGGAAGGAAGATAGACGCCTAGGAGTCGCCACCTAGGGTTCCACGGAGTCGGCACCTAGGGTTCCACGGAGTCGGCACCGTGGCTTGATCGCTGGAATCCGGGATTTCTTTCTCCAAATTCTGCAATGTCTTCAACCAGCCCACAAACCATCTATTTATAATAAAAGGAGGATTAGGGCATCCCACCATCGATGACTATGATTGATCGAAGGTGGGGCCACCTAAATACATCAAAATAAAATACAAAATAGTGAAATAATATATCAAATCGATTCGCAACGCGAATCCGAACATATCTGCGGAGTCCGATCGTCGATCCAGGCACGCCATATATGGAAAGTCGTCAAATCAGCCCCGAATGGGCCCAAAACTCGTACTCCACTGCAAGTGCTCGTCTATGCTCCGCATCAACTTGGCTGGGTGGAAGGGTAATGTTAAGTCATGCCCTCAGGTTCCCACCGACGTTAAGGCAAAGGCGGAGCCGGCTCTAAACTCAAATTTAGAGAGCAAGAGAGCTAAGAGTGTAAAGTTTCAAGCAGCCTTGAATGAGGTGGTTGTTGGAGGAGTTCATAATGATGAATTATAAGAGACTGTCATACGTATGAGCACAAGTTCCAAGATCCAATGGACTAATTTGTTCATTCAGCTATCGAGAGTCTAGCAAGGGAAAAGATTCCCAACAGAGCGTGATGCAAAGTAAGTACAAAAAGAAAGTCAGAGATGATGTTGTCGTGTACATAGGTAGATAGGCATATGAAAACAGGATCTCGTTTAATGTCATATGTAATTCGTTCTTCCAGCAGATGGCTCATGTCATTGGGTTATGCGGACCTAGGATGAAGATCCCAACATTTTATGAGTTGAGAGACAATTTTGCGAGCGGGGGTGGAGAGAATGAAGGAGATGTTGGACACATTCACGCAGACCTACAAATTGAATGGGTGCACTATCATGACTAATGCGTGGACAGATTGGAAGGGTAGGAGTGTGATGAACATTATGATACATTGTAGTTTCGGAGTGGCATTCTGGCTTTCGAAGAATGTCTCCTCCTCCACACATAATGGAAAGTTCATTTTTGACTTCTTGGATGAGGCGATTGATAGCTCTGAGAGCCCAGGAAAGGATAATATCTTGCAAATTGTGACGGATAGCGCGTCCAATAATATGGCTGCTGCAAAACTTATGGCTTTGAAAAGACCTAAGCTTTTTTGGACCAGTTGTGCAACTCGCACTATTAATCTACTGTTACAAGATATAGGAAAATTGAAGCCAATAAAGAGCGTTATCTTCTTGGGCCGTCAACTCTCTATTTTCATTTATGGTCACACCATCTCTCTCGACATGTTTAGAGAGTCAACAAAGGACTTGGACTCTCATGAGCTTATTCGACCAGGTGTGACTAAATTTGTTGCAGCGTTTCTATCTTTAGTGAGTATCTTAGAGAAGAAAAATCAATTGAGGGGCTTATTCACATCTGCAAAGTGGAATGCAACAAAGTTGGTCAGTAGTGTCGGGGGAAAGCAGGTAAAACTATTGCATTTTTATTCATTTCATTTAAAATATATGTTTGCAACTAACACTTAATAGTATTTTTTAATAATTTATTTTGCATATGGTAGGCTGCAATGATAGTGATGAGCGCTAGATTTTGGTTGAATGTCAAGTTGGCTGTTGGTATATTCACACCATTTGTGAAGGTTTTGAGAAGAGTTGGTGGGGATACACCATCTATGGGGTGGTTATATGGAGATATCAAAAAAGTTAGGGAAGAGCTTGCTGTTGTTCTCGATCACCAAGAGAACAAATATCTTCTCACATGGAAGTTGATTGAAAGCAGATGGGAGAAGAAGATGATGAGCCCTCTGCATCTTGCAGGTTATTACTTAAACCCAAATTTTTATTGCTCTTGTCACGTGGAGATTGAACAACACTCTGCACCTTGCAGGTTATTACTTAAACCCATATTTTTATTATTCTCATCGAGTGGAGATTGAGGCTGACAGAAGGTTTACGTGTGATTTTGTTGAGTGTCTCTCGAGGATATATAGGAAAGATCTTTCTACACAGGATCACATCAGTGCTGAGCTTGATGTTTACCAATACCAACAAGGGTTATTTGGTAAATATATGACAAAGAGACAGCTACAAAATCTCAATTTAAATCCAGGTATATTTTAATATATATTTTTATTAACTTTAATGATGTATTATGTATTTATGTATAATACATTGTGTTGGCATTTTAATTTTCACAGCACATTGGTGGAGGCTTAACGGTGCTGATATGTCATACCTTAAAACTATGGCTATGAAGATTTTAAGTTTGACTACTTAATCATCTGGTTGTGAGAGGAATTTGAGCACCTTCGAGATGGTATGCATTAATTTAGTTATTTAGTTAAATATAAATATCTTATTATAAGATTGTATGTATTATTTAATTTTTTTTATGTAGATACACTCTAAAAGAAGGAATAAACTCGATGGCAAAAGATTGAACGATTTAGCATTTGTAAAATTCAATGTTTTGCTGAAATCAAAATATTCAGAGACATCTCGAGATCCATTGGCAGCTAAGAATGTTGATTCTGGAATGGTACAAGAGTGAATGGTGAATGTTGATCCTAAGGAGGAAGAAAATGAAGATGATGATGATGAAGTTTTTCCTGGAGAGGGACTGACATGAGCGCAAATTGGCAATATAGTCGATGTTGATCATGATGAAAGGAGACCTCCAAGATTAGCTACAAGCAAATAAGTGACAATTAATTATCAAAGAAGAGTAAAGAAAAAAGCATCTGAGATGGACGAAAGAGATCTAGAGGGTTCATCAGATAAAGATCACATTCTATCTACTCCGCGGACTATAAATGAGTCTTTAAGTGATGAAGAATGAAGAATGTTTGAAATTTAATTTTTGAAATTCTGATCTCATAAAAATAATAAATAGTTGCAAGTTTCTTAAAATCACTAGTGTTACAAATTCTTATCTTTAAAGTGGGTGTTAAATGTTACATATAGCTTTTAATATTTAAAAGTTTAATAGGTAATATTGTATAAAAAAATAACAATTAATTACATATATAATTAATTAAATATTAAAATCCAATATATGAAATATCCTAAACATATCCCCAGATATATAAAAAATCGACATGAAAACCCAAACCGACGTGTCCCAGACATCCGACATCTGCAACATTGTTTATGTGTTTAATTTCTAAAAATAGTACTAATTCTCTTATTTCTGCAATTTCTTGAGAAATATTATCCTACTTCCCCCAACTTTCATTGAGGATAGTCACTCTGGACAGAGGTTACTTGTAAGGCAAAATCAACGAAACACCAGTAGTAGACCATGTCCAGGTGACGCCCCTTCAAGTATAAAATAAGTAATAGAAATTACACACAAATCCAAGCAAAGTAAATCAAATCCATTACATAGATTGAGTATTGAAAAAAGCAGGTAAACTAGAGTTCATAAAAAAAGACTTAAACCCTGGCATCTTGATTGTTTTAACACTGACTATGAATCCACGGCTGAAGAATGAAGAGTAGGCTGGTAGCTGAATCGAATTATAGGCAAAATAAATCGATGCCTAACAAATTGAAGTAGAGACTTACGCTGGTGGCGGCATTTAGGCGGAGATTAGATGGAACCAGTGGAATTGATCGAACCATTCCCTGCAAGAAAATAAAAAACAAGAAAGATCCACAAGATATTCCCAACTCAAGCGAGAGAGAGAGAGCATAAAACCGGCAAATAATTCAACAGTTCTACCAATGTAGAAAACGAATTTTTTCTGGAGCAGCTCCACTTCGTCCTCGCCAAAGGGTGGGTTGATGATCTGAGGAAAAGATATGGTAATCGTTATCTTAAGAGTGTGCTTCTAGAGGGAGGAGGAGGGGGGAGAAGCGTGAGGGAGAAAGAGTTCACTGACTTGGGAAGAATCTGAACACAGTTCATGGCGGAATCCGGCGAGAATGCGAGAGGCAGATTTCGCCTATTTCACAAGTAGACCCAGGCGCGGGTGTGTCGAAGATGGGAACATCGGCTTTGCATATCGTGAATCAGATCGCCGGATTAGCGTGGATGTCGCCGGAGCGGCGGTCGTCGGAGTGGCGGTAGTCAGAGCAAATGGTGAAGAGGCGGTTTGTTGCGTGCCTAAATGGTTCGCATGTGGGGTATTTTGTAATCAAGTGAAGTAGGATTTCTTTTATGCTAATTGTCGTATGTCTGTAGAGGTGGACTGGCTGCCAGCTTTCATTGGGGCGAGTCATTAGCTAGACACGTAGGTTCCGTTTGGGGGACTTATTTTCACCAGTCAAGCGATTACGATCATCGTATGAACCGGGCCATAATTCAGCTTCTGTTCATACGGTTGTAACTGCTTGACCAGTGAAAATAAGTCTCTCCAAACGGAGCTTTAGTTTTCTTTCAATGCTGACTTCAGATGTTGAGTGTTTGAAGGACTTGGTGAATGAAATAGAAGTTTTCAAGAAAAATCGTGACACAGTCGCCTGGAGTTTCCACGTTTCTTTGGAGAGGAAGTGATTGAAGGGATCTATAGATGTGAGCAGTTGTTGTTTGATATTGACGGTACCTCAAATATGAAGGTAACATGGTCTATGTCCACGTGGAAGGGAAGGCGATGTACTGGCATCAGCCGTTAATGAAGGCTCGGCTCACTCGGCGATGGCCAGATTGGGAGGAGTATTGTCAGACGCTTTCAGACCGCTTTGGTTCTCTGCTTTTTGACGATCCTATGAGTGATTTAAAAAAATTAAGGCAGACGAGTTTGTTTCAAGCATATTTGGATGAGTTTGACATCCTTCTACATCGCATGAACATTTTGGAAGAATACGCCATCAGTTTCTGTCTGGTGGGGCTAATTAAAGGCTGAAATTGAATTCACGGTGCAGATGTTCCATCCAAAGACCTTATAAAAGGTGTTCTCTCAAGCTCGGCTACAGGGACACAAACTGGCGGTTACCCAGAAAAGGCCGCAACTTAACCACCTCGTGGAGGGATCTTCCAAGGAGAAGATAGCTCCCCCTTTCAAGTGGCAGAACTCAACCAACTGTCATGTTAATGCTCCCAGCAATCCACGGAATGGAGGGGGCATCACCGCTAGCTTAATGTTGAAGTAGTTGGATGAGAAACGGAGCAAGGGGTTATGTTTTTGGTGTGATAGTAAATTTATACCGGGCCATTGATGTGGGGACAAACGTCAAACCTATACACTGGAGCTAATTTCGGATGACAACGAGGATGACACCGAGGAACCAAGGGACATTGTTGATTCTCAGTTAAAGGAAGGATCACAACTTCCTCAACGCTGATGCGGCGGAGGGATTGAAATATAAGCTTACTCCTATACCTCTTTTTAACGTGGCAATTCCAAATAGCAAGACTATGTCCAGTTCGTAGAAGGTGACGAATTTTCATTGGTGCATGCAAGATGTATGGTTTAATTCAAAGATGTTAGTATGGTTGTTGGGAGGTTGCGAAGTGTTATTCGGCATCCGGTGGCTCATTACGTTGGGCGTCGTCTATGAGGGTGATGTCATCTATTACGTGGCTCATTACGTTGGTGGGAACTCCGGGATGACAACCACCTACCACAGGATGAAAAAATGTTTTATTGGGAGGGGATGAAACCAGACATTTATGTGTATATCCAAAGGTGCCAAGTTTGTCAAACATGCAAGGCGGACAATGAATGCCTGGCGGGGTTATTAAACCCCCCTTCCAATTCCAGATAGGGTGTAGCAAGACATCTCACTTGATTTCATTGAGGGCCCGCCAAAGAGCAAGGGGAAATCAACGATATTTGCGGTGCTGGATAGGTTGAGTAAACATGTGCACTTCATAGCCATTATTCATATGTATATGACAGAAACAATGGCTCAATCCTTCCTTGACTCCGTGTTCTGTTTACACGAACTGCCGACCTTTATTGTTAGTGACCGTGATTCGGTGTTTGTGAGACAATTTTGGCAAGATCTGTTTCGGATACTCCAAGTGCAACTGAAGTTATCAATGACATATCACCCCCAAATCGATGGCCAATTGGAAGTGGTCAATCGGTATATTGAAGTCTATTTACGATGCATGTGTTATGAATGTCCTAAGAGTTGGGTAGAATGGTTACCGCTAGCCAAATGGCGGTACAACACCACTTTTTAAAAAGCAATTCGAATAACACTGTATGAGGTGGTTTTGGCCAAGAATCCATCTTACATTTACCCTATATTGCGGGAGCAACATTGGTAGACGGGGTTGATCGGCCCCTAGAGGAAGGAGAGCAAGTGATCAACATCCTAAATAAAGTTGTCACTTAAAACCGAAAATCGCAAACCAAACCGGAACCGCAAAGACCCAGACCGAACCGTTCACAAATTATTCGGGTTCCGGTTTGAATTTTGGAACTGTGAACAACATTGATCCGGGTGTGATTCTTATATTTTATTATCCGGACCGGAACTGGAACCGGAACCGCAACATATAAGTCTCTTACGGTTTCAAGATTTTTAGACTCGATCTGAACCAGAACGAAGTAGAACCGAACCGCAACCCGTTTATTATTATTATATTGTTATTACTTTATAATTTATCTATAATATTTATACTTACTATCACGAGTGAAGCTGGTGCAGTTTATATTTAAACCGCAATCGCACTAAAGGGGGTCAATTTTGGACTGAACAAAATTTCACCGCAAAAAACCGTATGGTATGATTTGACATTAATGCGGGTTGGAGTCAATTTTTGCAGTGCACTTTTGATTTTTATACAGTTATATAATATATTTTCAATTTGACTTACATATTTTTTTAAAATATTTTATTTAAAAAATATAGAAGATATACAATTACTATTTATTAGTAATCATGAAAGACAATTACTATTTATTAGTAATCATGAAAGACAACTAATTGTAGTCGGTTGTTACGGTTGAGCATGCCAACAAGACGTGCGCAAGCCAACTAGAAGTCGTGGCAAGTCTACACTCGTAGGAAGACGATGGATACTATCACACCGATCGTGAAAAAGACCGTCGAGAAGTGTGCAACATAATTATTTCTATTTCGATGTTATTTTGGTTTTATTGGAACCGATTGGAACCAGACCGAACCGCATGGAAACGGACCGAGCCGTTAGTGGTCGGTTTGGTTTTGGTTTTTGTTGAACCGGAACCGTTGACACGACGGTTCCAAAAATTAAGTTAGAACCGGAACTAGAACCAGAACTGGTCAAACCAAATAAGCTTTTGGTTCTAATTTGAAGAACTGTTACCTTATTGGTTCGTTTCATGATTTTAGTAGAACCGGAACCGAACCGGAACCATGACAGCTCTAATCCTAAAACATAATCTAATACAAGCGCAAAATCGTATGAAAGTCTTAGCAAGCAATAAGTAGCAGGAGAGGCATTTAGAAGCGGGCACATGAGCATCTGTAAGACTCTAAACATATAAGCAAACAAGTTTACGATCACACGTGGTTCATAAACTATACCCAAGGCTTTTTGGCCCTTCATGGTGGTTGAGAGAATTGACCAGGTAGTGTACAAGCCGCAATTATCACTGGAGGCCAAGATTCACCCCACCTTTCATATATCACAACTCAAGTAGCATAAGGGGGCACTACCGACAGAACATATACTCATTCCCATGACGGTAAATGCGGAGGTGGGTGTTGTGGCGGAACCAATCGATGTGCTGGATAGGTGAATTGTACCAGGTGACACAGTTGCTAATTCAATGACTGAAATGGGGGCATCAAGGAAGCGATGCTGGAAGATCTACGGTCCTTGCAAAAGAGGTTTCCAAATTTTGTTCCCCGAGCACAAGGAACATGCAATGAGGGGGGTATTATTGCGTGGCAAAACAATTAGCATGACTAGGGAGAGAATGAAGAAGTATCGGGGGATGATAGAGGCGATTGTGAGGAGACTTTTTTTAGGGTGTTGATATTTGTACAGCTTAAATGGCTATTTATAACCCATAGATATTTGTACACCTTAAAATTATATTTATACCCAGATAGACTATTTGTACCCCAATTTATAATATATAAGGAGGCCCTCGAGCGTTTAGATGCTCAATTCCGGGAATCCATGGTTCTTTTCAGAAAGACAATGGACAAGTCGAGGGAGCAAATCGACCACCTATCCAATAGGCTCGATGCAATCCGGCTCGATAAAACTAGCAAACCAATTTAATTTTTTTTGCAATTTTTGTATTTTTGAATTTTGAGTTCCAAATGTTTCTCATTTGAAAAAGTGGTCACTTTTTGATTTGAAGCCGTTTAGGCCTCCAATTTGAGCCCGACAAAAGACACGCTCGGAACGAGTCGTCCGTAAAGATTTTCGTCGTGAATTTTTCGGGGTCCAAACCGGGGGTCTAAACTGTTTCAAATCAAAAAGTGTTCAACATGAAAGTTGTAGATATCGTCGATATCTACAACTTTCATGTTGAACACTTTTTAATTTGAAGCCGTTTAAGCCCCCGATTTGGCCCCCGAAAAAAGTCACGCCGATCCCGGGCGTCCGTACATATGTTCGACGTGACTTTTTTCAAGGGCCAAATCAGGGGTCTAAACTGCTTCAAATCAAAAAAAATGTTCAACATAAACTTGTAGATCTCGTCAAGATCGACAACTTTCATGTTGAACACTTCTCATAAAAATGCACGTATAAGATGCAGTTCGGAAAGAAAAGCGTGAGATGAGGGCTGAAAATGAGGTACAAATATCAGTTTTTAGAGTTTAAAAAGAGGAGTTTTATTAAGAAGAATGGTGTGAAAATAACCGTTTATGATGTACAAATATCAGCGCCCTTTTTTTATTTTCTCATTAGCTAATCGGACGGTTGTCATAACTCAAAGAATGGCGGTGATTGTTTTGATGTCCCATTCATACTATTACTATTTATAATGAGAATTCCGCATTTGTAGTGACATCTATATATGGTCGCGTGCGTGGAGGGAGGGAAGCCGGGCAGCACGGGCAGTGGCTGCGGGCAAGAGGATAAAAAAAGCCGGTGCAATGCGTGAGAGAGGGAGAAAGGGGGTACGGCAAGCCGGCGTACGGTAGTGGAGTAGTTAACGGTAAAACCACCATCGGGATCGCTGGCCTCCGGCAACCCCGACGTGGGTCATCCGGTGGCATTTCAGCAGCACCCGGAGAGAGCAAAAAAAGAGAGGGGGGAGGGAGAGGAAGAGAGAAGCAGAGAGAGAGAGAGAGAGAGAGAGAGAGAGAGAGGGAGAGAGAGAGAGAATAAGAGTGGGAGAGAGAAAAGAAGAGAGAGGTCACCGCCGGTGGAGTCCGTTGGCGGTGCGGGCTGCAGCTTTTGGAAGGAGGGGCTCGGGCTACAACTTTGGAAGGGGCGGTGGTCTGGCGCTTAATGCTATATCATCAGACAATTTTGCTTGATGTTTGAAAATGATATTTTTATCATTTTGTGTAAATAATTTTTTAAACAGAGATGCAATTTAGACTAGACCCGGCTGCCCGGCACGGGTCTGGCTGGGCCTGAGCTTGATTAGATCTGGATCAGGCCTGGTTCAGGTCTAAGGGGGCTCACCAGGCTCCCTTATTTGGGCAGTGCTCAGCCCGGGCCAGGCCTAGACCCTGCCAGGCCCACGACCCGTTTTAATATATTTTTGTTGGGGTCGGTGCCCCCAACATTTAATTTAAAGGACATCCTTTAAAAATAAGCGACAACATATGAACGGCAGCTAGCTGCCATTTGGTAGCGAACTGCTAGTCATTGGCATAGAGCCTGCTTGGGCCCAATTTTGTTGGCTCAGTAGTCCCCTGATTTTGTAAGGGCTTGGGCCCAATTTGCGTTGGGCCCGGCATGAGCCCGCTAGCAGCTCAGGGGGGCCAGGCCCGGCAAGGGCCCGACATGCCTTATTTGCATGCCTAGCATGATGCTAAATATAATGTACTGCCAATAAAAAAAAAAGTCAAATTCATCCTTCTTTTTAAATAAATATATAAATCTCAAATTTAAAAATAATTATCAATTTGCATTTCTATTTAATTAATACAATTGATAGTGCACCCTCCCTCCCCCGTGTTTCGCGTCAAAGATCTCGTCTAGGAGACGAGCTCATCTTTGACTTTGGAGGGAAAGTTCATACAAACTTCCTAGTAAAAGATCGGGATCCTCTCCATTTCATGCGAAATGGAGAGGTCCAGTTCGCGGAGGAGATTAACTCTTCCAAATCGGACGGCGGACAGGCAATTTACTGTGCTCGCGGGGCCCACTCGCCAGTTCAGTCCGCCGTCCAATTCGCGGAGAGTTAATCTCATCCACGAACTGGATCCCCTCCATTTCGCGTGAAATGGAGAGGATCCCAGTCCCCTAGTAAATGGCGCGACCTTCACAATGCAGGCAATGGTCTAATTTATAAACAGTTCAAAAAGATTTCAACTCTCTTCATTCTCCCAGGTCGACTGTTATAGATAATATTGGCAAGAGAGAGTCGGAGGCTTTTTGCGAGCTCGGGCGAGCTCTTTACGCATGCAGGGGAGCTCAGACGGGCATATTGCGAGTTTAGGGGAGCTCAGATGAACTCTTTGTGATCTCATGCGAGCTCATTGCGAGTTTAGGTGAGCTCAGACGAGCCCATCCCAGCGTGCTCCTTCCAGCAAGCTCATCCCAACAAGCTCCTCCTAGTAAGCCTAAGTAGACGAGCTCCTCTAAGTAAGCTCAAGTAGGCGAGCTCCTCCCAGCGAGCTCATGTAGGCAAGATCCTCTGTGCAAGCACATCACAACGAGCTCCTTCCAGCGAGCTCCTCCCAGCGAGCTCCTCTCAATGAGCTCAAGTAAGCGAGCTTCTCCTGGCAAGCTCAAGTAGGCGAGCTAAGGCGAAATCCTCTCAGTGAGCTCCATATAGGCGAGCTCAACTCACCAGGACAAAATATAGGGTGACCTCATGTAAGTGAGCCCAAATTGAACCGAACTCAAGGGCAGATGAACTCAGATTTAGGCAAGTTCGAATATAAAAAATAAAAAATTTCTAGAGTTGTTTCCCCGGGACCCCGCAAGGGGCGCTGCCCCCTTGATTCCCGCCCGCTGACGAGGCAGCGGAGCCTCCAAAAACTCTACTAGGGGGCTCTAATGTCAATGGGGACACTTGCTACGGCTTATTTTTCTTCTTCAATACTAGTGCCTTCCATACACATGTATACTTATGGGAGCTTTGGTAAAGCCCGTGAATTCTTCCATGCGACTAACAAATAAGTTTATTCGCAATGAGTTCACCATAATGAGAAGCCATATACTCCTCCAGTTCATGCTCGTAATGTGTCATCTTATATTACACGAGCTCTTATTCACGATGATCATCTCTAGCAACTGACATTTCACGAGAGTTTATACATGTGAGGTAATCAAGTTCACATTCTATGAGCTCTTATTGGCGATGATCCTCTCAAGCAGTTGACATTTCATGACTCCTCACCGTGATAAAAAATGCCCATATTCTTCATCTCATCCAGTTGAGCCCCATTCCTAGAATGGACCTTGTGTGGCTTGCTATCTAGTGCCCCTCTCTCTGAACTACACATCCTACATTGTTTTTCTGAGCTTGTATAGAGCCTAAAAATCGGGGATTGTGTATAACTCGTAATTCATCGTGACCAGAAATGTTTAAGGAAGACACTTTAAGAAACCACCTCGCTAGATGACTATTCACAGACCTCGCCAAAGAACTATTTGCAGACCTCATCTGGGGGGATTGCGTCTGGGAGATCTCGTCTGGAAGATCTCATGAAACACCCCGCGCCATAGCGTATAAGCATGGTTTGGTTTTAATACATGGTTGTAGCCCAAGCACCGGCCCCAACCCGTCTCTATTGTCGAGGCCCGACCCATTGAAAGGCCCATAGACTCTTTACAAGCCCAGGACGGGGTGTTGGAGGTTGTAGCAACCCTTTGAAGAGGAGAAACTCAAGTTAAATGGATGACACAGGGGTTTCCCAGGAGGTCAAGAGAAGTGAAAAATCTTCATAGTTATGTGTGCTTGGGCGAGAGTACTATCGGGATGAGTGGTCTTCTAGAAAGTTCTTGTGTTGTTTACTTAACTTAAGTTTCCCTCATCAAAGGGAGACTACAACCTCCAACAACCCGTGCACACAGATGTCACGTGACCGTATGACCATGCAGTTGATCGGGCGAAGGCAGCCTCCCGGTCAAGGTGGCGTGGTGAAGGCGGTTCCCCGCACCCCCCATGATGGGGGTGTGGCTCCCCCTTCCCAATGATTGGGGAGAGGGTGACATGTGCGCATGCACACACTTTTTCTTCTGCGTCCGTTTGAAGGAAAAAGTGGATTCAGAATTTTGTGAGAATGAGCCAGTTGGAACTGTATCAGCGAGATGACCGAGGCCGCGACAAAAAATCTTCAATTTGACCAAACCTTTGGGCCTGTATTTTTTTGCCTGGCGAGTTTTGGACAAAAATGCTACTACTGTCATGCATAGTCTCATAAAAAATATATGTTTGGCATGACAACAGTTATGACTGCCACAAAAAATAGTTTTGAACATAAAAGTGGAAGGAGTTGCTTAGGTGAGATTGAACGTTCACGAACGACAATTCATAATCACGACATTCACGACTGCCACCACTAATACATAAATATTCAATTTGGTTGCTAGTTTATATTTACAATATATATATTATTAAAAAATGATCTCGTTTTTGTTTAAGCCAAAATGAATAGTAATTATTTCATGATTCACATTAATGTGTCCAACGGATTCATTAATTTTATCAATTTATACTTTTACTTTAATCAAATCATTATACATCTTAGATAAAGTAGGAATCAATCTTGATCATGAAAAAACATTTTATTCTATTTTTCTCCTCTCCTAATATGTTTCAATTATTTTACTCATTTTAATTTTATTTCATCTTCTAAATATTTTTCCAATTTATTATATTTTGATATATATATATATATATATATATATATATATATATATATATATATATATATATATATATACTATATTTAAAAGATATATGGTGGTCTGCCAATAGCGTGAGTTCGAAATTAGGTGGCCGTCGGATTTAGGAGATTTGATCCAGAACCGTTGGATCCGGGGCTGCAAATATACTATTTGAACTGTCAATAAAAAATTAATCTTTTAATTAATTTAAAAATAAATTTTAAATTAAAAAATGTTTAATTAATTAATGTCTGCAAGGGGCGAGCGAAGCCGCCGGGGGGACGGGCGAAGCCCCCTGGGGGGCGGGCGAAGCTCGCCGTCACCGGCCGGGTAGTGTGGCACGTGGCCATCGGGCCGGAGGCCCGTGCCTGTCACTCGTATATATATATATATATATATATATATATATATATATATATATATATATATATATATATATATATATATATATATATATATATATATATATATATATATATATATATATATATACATACGAAAACTATTGCCTGATGTCCCTATACAAAAACTATTCTTTGGTGAAACACTGCCTGATGTCCCTATATTGCCCTTATAGTTTTATTCATAATTACACAATTATACCAAATTTTATATTAGTATATTATAAAGACAATATCTTTTTAGGTAATTATACAACTTTACAATATTAAAATACAAAAAATAAAAACACTAGATACCCTAAACTTATTGTTTCTAGCTATGAATGACAATAAAAAAATTAATGTTTTAACGTTAAAATATAATTTGTTTTACAAAATAAAAATTATATTCTTGATTTATATTTTTTTACGGTCATTTTGAGTACTCATATGTATATGTTTCGGAGCCGGGCGGAGCCCGCCGGGAGCGGGCGGGTACTGTCGCGCGTGGTTATAGGGGCGGGTATTGTCCACGACAAATGTCGTCGCCCTCGACAAATGTCGCCGCTCACGACAAATGTCGCCGCCCACGACAAATGTCGCCGCCCACCGGCGAATGTCGCACCACCGGCGAATGTCGCACCACCGGCGAATGTCGCACCACCGGCGAATGTCGCACCACCGACGAATGTCGCACCCCGCCGAATGTCGGACCCCGCCGAATGTCGCACCCCGCCGATTGTCGCACCCCCGCCGAATGAGCGGCGACATTTGTCGTGGGCGGCAACATTTGTCGTGGAAAGTACCCGCCCCTATGACCTCGCGCGACAGTACCCGACCGATAACGACGGGCTTTGCCCGCTCCCGGCGGGCTCCGCCCGCTCCCGGTGGGCTCCGCCCGCTCCCGGTGGGCTCCGCCCGACCCGCAACATATACATATGAGTACTCAAAATGAGCGTACAAAAATATAAATCAAGAATAAAATTTTTATTTTGTAAAAAAATTATATTTTAACGTTAAAACATTAATTTTTCTCTTGTCATTACTAGCTAGAGACAATAGGTTTAGGATATCTAGTGTTTTTATTTTTTGTATTTTAATATTGTAAAGTTGTGTAATTACCTAAAATAATATTGTCTTTATAATATATTAATATAAAGTTTGATATAATTGTGTAATTATGAATACAACTATAAGGGCAATATAGTCACATCAGACAATGTTTCACCAAAGAGTAGTTTTCGTATATTAGTAGATATATATATATATATATATATATATATATATTTCCAATTTTATACTTTGATTTTTATTTATGAATTCAATGTGAATGGATTTATAAGTGCTAGTATTATATTTGGGGAGGTGAAGGGAAACAAAAACATATTCTACCCCGCTTATAGGAGGTCAAATTTCTAAGCGAAAAAATACACATTAATAAGTTACATTTCATGATAGATTTGAAATGAAAAACAATGAGCTTTACATTTCCATCATTTTAAGAGATCAAAGTTTTCAATCTTTTCCGTGTTCATAAAATCACAGAATTGTGTTTTAGTGTACATTAATCCTATATAATTCATTTAAACTACTAGATGTGTGTATTTTTTTTTTCTGAAAGCTAATTCTAAAATTTTACTTTTAAAAATATCATTTGTTTTGAGTTGCGATATTTCTTCTCAAGGTCGCGAGCCGTATAAGTTATCATAATAATTATAACACTTCGTATAAAGAGAAGTAAATTTTGGAGTACTGACGTCATCATAATCATCGAAATTTAAATTTAAATTTAAATTAGTATTGATTTCATCTATCAAATTTTATATGTCATCTACGTCGAATAACGGATTTAAAGCGGTGACGCATGAAAACCTAGTAATCATATTACTTATAATTAATTTTTGTGTAATATTTATAAAATTTTCAATTATTAGTGAGCTAGACAGACAGTACACGTCAGATAAAAAAACAGTCGTCTTATTAAAACATTTTAATAAATCAATATAATTTGCTAATATGTCACAATCGGTGTCGTTAAATCATGAGTATTTGTCGTATTATAATATTCAATAAGAAATATTTTTTTATTGAAACGCTTTTTTTAATATTTTATATGTTAGTTCAATCTAATAGACATATAAAATTGAGCTTTCAAGTATTTTTTTATCATGTGCGTTTACAAAATTTTAAAAATCTTGAGATCATCGTCTAAAACTATAAATGACTCTTAGCATTAGACGAATTTTCTCAATATAAAGTTTCATGATGGCTAAACTATCTTGTACCACTAAATTTAAAACATGACTAACACACCGAGTGTGAAAAAAACACATCGCTTAGCATTGATTTTAAATCGCATTTTAATCACTCAGCAGCTACGGTATTGTTAGAGGCGTTCATTCTATGAATTAAAATTTAAGGTATTTGTTTAACCTTAACTCAAGTATTTAATTTTTTTCGTTGTGCACTCGAGTTATTTTCTTCTGTGTACCAATTTTATTATTATTGCTCAGTTTACTTCCTATCACAAGTGTCAGACAGGCTTTTAAGTTGTTAAACTTGTTAGATATTGTGTGTATGTATAAAGGCTTATCTGTATTTACTTGTATATGTTTAGGTCTTGTATATATAACCCCAAGATGAGTCATTATTGATATGCAATTTACAATTCTAATATGGTATTAGAGGCTAGGGTTTAACTCTCCCAATCCCTCTCCCACTCGTCTGCACCGATCGATCCCGACTGCTTCCTCCGGTTGACCACTCGATCCCGTCCCTATTTCAGCGCCGATCTATCCTGCTCCAGATCTCAGTGTCGACGTCGTCGTCCTCTTTCCAGTTTTTTCGTGCTGATGGCCTTCAATGGATCCCACCTCGACTCACAGTGGCTATCTTCCCAAGCCTGATGTGCTGCTCAACGGGCAGAACTACAAGGCTTGGTCTTCCATCATGCGCATGCATCTCCGAGGCCTACGCCTTTGGGGCCATTTAGATGGATCCTGCCCAGCACCGTTGCTACCTGCCACCTCTTCAACCGAGTCTTCTGTTTCCACAGCAAGCACCGGTGTTTCCTCCGCTCAGGCGTTGGTCAAGTGGCAGGACGATGACTCCAGGGATATTGTTATCCTTGGCCAGTCTTGTGAGGTACCCATCCGCCTGGCCATCTGTGAGTTCCCTATCGCCAAGGCGATCTAGGATAATCTTTCCGATCTCTATCAGCCTTCCCGCCAGGCACTTCAGTATTCATTGTTAAAGACTCTTGCAGCTACCTACCAGCGCGACCGCTCAGTTCAGGAGTTTTTTGCTGAGATCACTTCCCTCTGGCGTCAGTGTGACGAGATGGCGCTGCCCCATTGCTTGTCCTGCTGTCATTGTGTTGCCACCGCTCAGTACAGAGATGCATGCCATGTCTACGATTTCTTGATGCGCCTGCGCCCGGAGTTTGAGTCTGCCCGCTCACAGTTTCTCCATCGGGGTACTCCACCCACACTTCGTGACACTCTGTCCACGATTCTGGCGGAGGAGACTCGTCTTCGTACCATGGAGGGGACACGTACGACACACTACCTCCCCCCATGTTGTCTTGGCTGCTCCTTAGTTTGCTCTGCAGCCTCCGCTGCCACCTTCTCCAGGGCTCAGTACTCCTGTGCGACCGTCTGCTCCGTTTCCTACCAAGGGACCCTCTTCCCAGGGTCCCAATGCTGCGCATCGGCGGTCTGTTCGCTGTCATTATTGTCATGCCCCGGGCCACAGAGTGTCTGAGTGTCGCAAGCTTCAGCGCTCCCAGCAGAACATCTAGTCTCGTGACACTCAGTAGCGTGCAGCTCCAGTTCTGTTTGTGCCTCCTCTGACAGCCTCCTCTGAGCAGCTCATACAGCTGGCTCAGCAGCTGTCTTCAGGCACCTTCCCGAGTACATCTGCAGCCACAGTTGGTCAGACCTCTACCTCTGCTAATCCCTCAGCGGCCTCTGCTCTGTCAGGTATCTCTCCATCCTCGTTTTATTTAAGGTATTGTTAGAGAAAATTCGTCTAATGCTAAGAGTCATTTATAGTTTTAGGCGACGATCTCAAGATTTTTATAATTTTGTAAACGCACATGACAAACCACTTTTCGCTATCCGCAAATATTTGATATTCGCAAACCACTGTTTTTCAAATTTGCTATCCGCAAACATAATTGTTATCCGCAAACCACTGTTTTATAAATTTGTTATCCGCAAACATAATTGTTAGCCGCAATAATGACACCACAAATACATAGATATTAATAAACTTCCCAAAATATCATCATAATGTAATTAATTTTAGTTTTTCTAAAGTCCATACGAACATAGTTAACATTCAAAAGAAGTCATGATTGTAGCTTAATATGACATTGCTTCACATCGATGTTTTAGCCTGTAATAATGAAGAAGATATCAATATTAATAGTTGCCTTGAAAAGAAGTCAAAAGAAGTCGTGACTAGCCTCTAAAGTTGCCTTGAAAATATTTAACATCGTTTTTGGCCTAATCTGTCACTGTATTTTGTCAGTGTTTTTGCTTGCATATGGAGAAAAATTAATATTAATAGTTGTAACATTACCATTTGAAAAAAAACTTTTAGTAAAATTGCATAAAAAACGTATACATACCACTTTTCATTATCAATTATCCAATGTCAGTAATGTACTTGGTCCCGTTGCCGGCGATGGTCCTTGCAACCGTTCGTTGTAATGCACTCTCCAATTATTCACAACTTGTTCGTGATATGTAGTCCATGAAGGAAAAAATATGTGGCATCGGAGAGCAAGTACTCAAGACTAGTCGAATGAAGTGATTGTTATTTACAAACCCAATACAAATAAGTGTTGGAACCTCCGGCTGTACAACCCCGTATTCGCAGAGTAGGGTACTTTCGGCAGGCGCATAGCCAGTTTTAAGCTTTTAAGCTTTTTGGATGTTTTGGACTCTTGATGGCCAAATTTGGTTCTAGCTTGGAATATACTAGTAGGGGGAGGAAAAATTTGCCTCCCCCTTGCCCCTTCTTTTGAGGGTCGGGTGCGGCAAGTTGGCCGACACCCCCGACGAGGTGAAGTGCGAGGTGGGGGGGGGGGGGCAGCAGAGTCGACTGGAGACCAGGGTCTCGTCCCCCTGCACCTTAGCCCCGAGCAGAGGCGAGACCGGCCGGCCAGGCGGGCTCTCGTCCCGCGAGGCCAGCTCGCCGGGCGAGGCAGCCGGCTAGGCGGGCTCTCGCCCCGCGAGGCCAGCTCGCCGGGCGGGGCCGCCGGCCAGGCGGGCTCTCGCCCCGCGAGGCCAGCTAGCCGGGCGAGGCCACCGGCTAGGCGGGCTCTCGCCCCGCGAGGCCAGCTCGTCGGGCGAGGCCGTTGGCCAGGCGGGCTCTCGCCCCGCGAGGCCAGCGCGCCGGGCGAGGTCGCCGGCCAGGCGGGCTCTCGCCCCGCGAGGCCAGCTCGCCGGGCGAGACCGGCGGCCAGGCCCTCGCCCGCGCGGCTAGTCCCCCCTGGGCTCGCGTGTCCAGGGAGGTGGGAGGAGTGTGGTTTGATCTCCTCTCGCCCTTGGACCACTTTGCCCCTAGGGGGGGGATTTTTCCCTTTTTACCCTCCAGTATGGGTATTTCCTATTGGTTGGAGGTATGTTTGCCTTGGGGGCATTTTGGTCATTTTGACCCCAGAACTACTTGGAAAAACTATAAATAGACCCCCTTGGGTACCTTTGGAGAGGCATTGCTTTTGGCTTCCTCTTCCCTAGTTCTCTTCTTGGTAGAGTCGAGAGAACTCTCTAGGGTACCCAGCTCTCATTGGTAAGGGAGGGGAAGCGCTTTTGTGACCTTCCGGGTGTGTGGTGGGACCTCTGCGCTAGAGTCGAGGGTCTGTTCCTAGTTTCCCAAGTCTTTGGTCCGTGACGTTTCTCCGAGTGTAGTAGGTGTGAGGTCACCCCTTCCCCAAGGGTCGAACTCCACAGAGACCAAGTTTTTTGGTTTCAACATATGGTGCGGTGAGCGTGGAGAGTGACCAGCACAGGAGATCTCGGGAGAGTGTCATGGCTGGAGATCAGGGAGGTAGTGATGACCACGGTGGTCTCCCCAACCCAGGACCCTTCGTAGGAAGGGAAGAGTTCATGGATTCCATCTCTGGCATCATGGAGATATTGCGAAGCATTGCCCCTCGGGCTGGCAG
This sequence comes from Platanthera zijinensis, assembly GCA_039513925.1. Taxonomy (NCBI): domain Eukaryota; kingdom Viridiplantae; phylum Streptophyta; class Magnoliopsida; order Asparagales; family Orchidaceae; genus Platanthera; species Platanthera zijinensis. Next base: position 11,116,574 of record CM077088.1, on the reverse strand, counting down.
CTCAACCCCCACACCCCAGGGACCGGCTCCCGGGGACCTCAGTGAGCTGCCCCCTAGGGATCTAAGCGAGATCACCCCAGCAGGGGGAGAAGGAAGTGCCCCAGGGAGGCGACCTGGGAAGGAGAGGATGGGAGAGGGGTTCGAGCGATACCTCCCCGGCCGGGAGCTGTTCCCTAGTCCGTCGAGTGCTCTCCCCTTAGGCGACTAGGTCACGCCAGTAGAGACCGCGAGGCCACCCCTCAGGGGGTCACCCTTCAGTGAGCTGATCACCTCAGCTCCCGTTCCCGAGGGGTTCAGGGAACTTGACAAGGCATACTATACCGGGAAGGATGACCCCATCCAGCACTTATAGTGGTTCGAGGATGCCGTCTCCATTATACCAATGATGGATGCCTTCAAGTGTCGCATCTTTGCGATCACGTTGAAGGAGAAGGCAAGGGACTGGTTCCATCAACTCCCTCCAAGGTCCATCTTCGGATTCGAAGACTTGAGCCGGAGCTTTCAGCTTCGCTTCTCCAACTCCAAGAAAAGGAAGAAAGGTCCTGAGTCCCTCTTCTTGATAAAGCAAAGGGCCGAGGAGTCGCTGGCCCATTACGTTGACAGGTTCCAGGAAGAGGTCCTTGACATCCAAGAGGTGCCAGGGTATGCCCTCCAGATGGAATTCACGGTGGGGTTGCGCGAGGGGTTCTTCAAGATGAGCTTGACTCGGAAAGCCCCCCTTTCCTTCGAGGAGCTGATGGAAAGGGCGGTAGAGGAGATAGCCATGGAGGCAGCCAACCCGGCCTTTGTGAATAAGTTGGCAAAGTTGACGGAGGTGGAGTCAAAGGAGCAAGGTGGCTCAAGGCACCAGGAAGGAAGGCGGAGAGAAGAGCAGAGAGCTCAGGGGTTCTAGAGACAGGAGGGTCCGGAGCCAGGCTGGAGGCAGGGGGGACCTGCCCATGGTCCAGGAAGAACTCTCATCCAAGAAAGGGGAAACTTTCATGGAGGCCAAGGGAGGTTCAACTTCCAGAGGCAACCCCCAAGACAGCTCCTGCCCCCACCCCAGCAAGCCTGGACAATAGGCGAAGGAGGAAGAGGTAACAGAAGAGATCGCCCAGCCCGCCGAAAGAGGGGAGAAAGGGCACTACTGTACTGTGACTTCCACCAGTTGGAGGGTCATGCCACGGCTACCTGCCCCGAGTTCCTAGAGGTAAGGGGGGCGAGAGGCCCTGCCCAGCCTCAGCTGCCGGCACGGGTTGAAGGAGTTCTACCCCAAGGAGGGGGTGATAAGAGATGCGAGGATCGGGTCGATGTGGGAACCCGAGGGAACATATGAGCGACTCACGGCGAAGTGGAGATCGAGCCCGGGTCCCCTGAAGAAGCCTCGCCCCAGTAGAGTCATGTACTTTTCTTATGATGTAATGAGTCAAGTCCCCGACCTACTAAGTCGAGGGGGTTATGTAACCTATCATATTTTCCCCTTTGGAGGATGTTGGATTTGGTAAGGTTCGGTTGAGATGTCTAGTCCCCTTTCCAAAAGATCCTCCCCATATCAGGCTCTCACAAGCTGGATGGGTTGAGGGCACCTCGGAAAAACCAAGTCTCTTGCCGACAAGGCCGGTTGATCTCTCGTGGAAGCCCAAGTCCCTTGCTCCGATGACGATTCCGCTGTCAGGCTCTCACTAGCTGACAAGGCCGGTTGATCTCTCGTGGAAGCCCAAGTCCCTTGCTCCGATGACGATTCCGCTGTCAGGCTCTCACTAGCTGACAAAGCCGGTTGATCTCTCGTGGAAGCCCAAGTCCCTTGCTCCGATGACGATTCCGCTGTCAGGCTCTCACTAGCTGACAAGGCCGGTTGATCTCTCGTGGAAGCCCAAGTCCCTTGCTCCGATGACGATTTCGCTGTCAGGCTCTCACTAGCTGACAAGGCCGGTTGATCTCTCGTGGAAGCCCAAGTCCCTTGCTCCGATGACGATTCCGCTGTCAGGCTCTCACTAGCTGACAAGGCCGGTTGATCTCTCGTGGAAGCCCAAGTCCCTTGCTCCGATGACGATTCCGCTGTCAGGCTCTCACTAGCTGACAAGGCCGGTTGATCTCTCGTGGAAGCCCAAGTCCCTTGCTCCGATGACGATTCCGCTGTCAGGCTCTCACTAGCTGACAAGGCCGGTTGATCTATCGTGGAAGCCCAAGTCCCTTGCTCCGATGACGATTCCGCTGTCAGGCTCTCACTAGCTGACAAGGCCGGTTGATCTCTCGTGGAAGCCCAAGTCCCTTGCTCCGATGACGATTCAGCTGTCAGGCTCTCACTAGCTGACAAGGCCGGTTGATCTCTCGTGGAAGCCCAAGTCCCTTACTCCGATGACGATTCCGCTGTCAGACTCTCACTAGCTGACAAGGTCGGTTGATCTCTCGTAGAAGCTAAGTGTTTTTCACCCCGAGGCCGTCTCGTCACCCAGGCTCCCATTAGCTGGCATGATAGGTTGACCCCTCGGGAGGCTAAGTGTTTTCACCCCGAGGCCGTCTCGTCACCCAGGCTCCCATTAGCTGGCATGACAGGTTGACCCCTCGGGGGGCTAAGTGTTTTTCACCCCGAGGCCGTCTCGTCACCCAGGCTCCCATTAGCTGGCATGACAGGTTGACCCCTCGGGAGGCTAAGTACTTTCACCCTGAGGCCGTCTCGTCACCCAGGCTCCCATTAGCTGGCATGACAGGTTGACCCCTCGGGAGGCCAAGTGCTTTTAACCCCGAGGCCGTCTCGTCACCCAGGCTCCCATTAGCTGGCATGACAGGTTGACCCCTCGGGAGGTTAAGTGTTTTCACCCCGAGGCCGTCTCGTCACCCAGGCTCCCATTAGCTGGCATGACAGGTTGACCCCTCGGGAGGCCAAGTGCTTTTCACCCCGAGGCCGTCTCGTCACCCAGGCTCCCATTAGCTGGCATGACAGGTTGACCCCTCGGGAGGCCAAGTGCTTTTCACCCCGAGGCCGTCTCGTCACCCAGGCTCCCATTAGCTGGCATGACAGGTTGACCCCTCGGGAGGCTAAGTGTTTTCACCCCGAGGCCGTCTCGTCACCCAGGCTCCCATTAGCTGGCATGACATGTAACACCCCTATCCGTCGCATAGCATATAACAGTAGGTCCGGCCGGGGCCCGACGCCATATACTACGGACAGACCGGTTGGTTACGCGTTGAAACCACACAACCAATCAGAGCGTCCTACACAACACCTAGTGGAAGCAATTTAATTAAGTTGCAAAAAGATAAGAACCCTGCCACAGAGCATGAATGTCCACTACAACCCAGGAATGAGTACATACACAGAATAGTTCACGGCCTTAAGGCCTTACAAAAATGTTCGCTTAACAAGATAGCGTCTTTCATACATCGGCACGCAGGCCGGCCATACATGAATATGAAAAAGCTAATAAATAAGCCTTCGAGGGCTGGCGCTGCAACTTGGGCTTTAGCCCGCTATTTGCCGCTTGGCTCCGCAACAGCACCTGCAGGAACAACCCACCCAAGAGGTGGCAATACAAAAGGGCAATGGTCAGCAAAGCTGACCAAATTATAACGACCCCGTCCCGTTTCTCGGGACGGCGGTGCTCCTTCCCTGCATATAAAACTATCATAGCAATTATATAAAGCATTCTATTCGCCACAAGTGTCGGCACGCACGGCCGCACACTCCGTGCTCTCAGGGCACTAATCGGTGAACCCGGTCCGGACCCAGCCCGACACCGCGATTCCACCACCATCCCTCGGATGGCAACACTCGTGAGCATTTAGCCCTTTCGGCCGAAGCCTAGGCTCGTTTCCAGCCCCCCGGGAAGTCCCATGTACTTTAGGTCGCTTCTACCGAGACCACTTGGAATGGGTAGAGTTCCACCCGCCCGTTGCTCACTTCACCACGACCATTTAGCCATCGGTGCGGGCCAAGTTTCTCCTCATTCCCAATATCGATCAAAACACGCACATAACCCCGTTATGTACCGATTTGCCCTCCAAGGCAACATCGTGGCGGCAATGCGATTCCGCCCAAGCTTTCCGGGTGCGCCTCGAGGTTAACCCCCAAGGATCCCTGTATGCAATCTACCGCGTAGAAATTTCGGAAAACTACAATCATCGGCGCGGAGTCTTCTCCGGCCATGCAATGCAAACATCACCGATCCGGGTTAAACCCGAATAGGCTTCACACACAATGCCTACGCCCGTACTCCGATTCCGGGCTCTAACAACGGGGACTTTACATATCTACCCGAAGGGATTCCGCGCCTCAACGCTCACTCGCGAGAGGGGGATCTCCCCATGCAAGAAAGAAGGGCGACTACACATGCCCTATGAAGAGAATCGTTACCCTCGCATTTTTCCGCGGCGCCATGAAGATGTAGCCGGATGGAAAGCTTCGCCTCGCCCTTGCCTTCGAGGATCCGGACTCGGATCGCGAATCGGTGCTCCGGTGCTCCGCCGGCGGCCGGAATTTGGGCTCACACCACCAAAGGAGTTCTCCCCTCTCTCTAAGATGAAGAAAGAGAAACTCAAAGTGAAAATGAGGGTTTCTCCCCCCATTTCCCGACTAATAACCCCCCAGGAGCATCCCCCACCGTCGGATCCAGATCCAAGGGAACGAACGGCCGAGATTAGATCCAAAATCCCAAAAACTGGGCCGAACACGGCTTGACACACGGCCGTGTGTCTGGCCGTGTAGCTCATTCGCCGATCGACACGGGTCTTGACACGCCGTGTTCGAGGCCGTGTGCCCCACACACGGCTTGAGACACGGCCGTGTGTCTCAGGCCGTGTCCTTCTCTGACTCGAGACTGCACAAAAACGCATTCGACCACTGAACACGGGTAGGCACACGGCCGTGTGCCTGGCCGTGTGCCCCTGAGATGACCTCAAATCGAATAGTGGTCAACATGAAAGTTGTAGATCTCGTCGAGACGAACAAAATTCATGTTGACCATTTTTCCACCCGACACCGTTTTGACCCTCAAAACGGTGCCCGAACGCGATCATCTCCGAGGTTGGGGTCTTACAACTCCCTCCCCCTTAAGAGAATTTCGTCCCGAAATTAAGAACAGAGACTACACAAAATAAACATAACGAGTACCTGAGGGGAACAGCTCGGGGTACTCCTCGCGCATTGTCTGCTCTCGCTCCCAAGAGAGCTCCTCGCGCCCGCAGTTATCCCAACGGACCTTCACCATTCTGATTTCTTTGTTTCGAAGCCGCTTGACCTCGAAATCCTCAATAGATATGGGCTTGACTTTCGTTGTCAACCCTTCCTCAACCGGTACTTGATCAGCCGCGATCACCTGCGAAGGCTCTTGCACCGCCTTCCGCAACACAGAAATGTGGAACACATCATGTAATCCACTCAACTCCACTGATAGCTTCAAACGGTATGCCGCTTCGCCGACTCGCTCCAGTACCTCAAACGGCCCAAGGTATCTCGGACTCAACTTTTTCAAGCGTCGAATCCGTGAGACACCCTTGAACGGCTTGATCTTCAAGTACACCCAATCGCCTACCGCGAACTCCACGTTCCGGTGCTTGGCATTGTAGTACTTTGCCTGCCGGTCCTGAGCGATTAACAAGCGCTCCCGAATGATTCGCACTAACGAGGTAGCACTCTCCACCTCCTGCTTCTTGTACAACCTTGCCTCACCCGCTTCAAGCCACGATAACGGCGTGCGACACTTCCTACCATACAGGGCCTCGAAGGGCGCCATTTGTATGCTCGCTTGGTAGCTGTTGTTGTACACGAACTCCACCAAATAAAGATGGTCTTCCCAATGCTTACCGAAGTCCAGGACACACATGCGTAGCATGTCCTCCATCGTTCTATTGACCCTCTCGGTCTGCCCATCCGTCTGCGGATGGAAAGCTGTACTGAACTTTAACTTTGTTCCCAACATCTGCTGCACCAACCTCCAATCATTTGACGTGAACCGCCCATCGCGATCACTCACAATGCTACGAGGCACACCATGCAGCCTAACAATATTGTCAACGTACAACTTTGCCAATTTCTCGACTGGATCATCCTTCCTATGCGGAATGAAATGTGACACCTTAGATAGCCGATCTACGATCACCCAGATGGCGTCGTTCCCCTTCTGCGACCTTGGCAACCCGTGCACAAAGTCCATGGATATATCGTCGAATTTCCACTCCGGTATAGGCAAGGACTTCAGAAATCCTCCCGGCTTTTGGCACTCCGCCTTCACCAAGGCGCACGTTTGGCATTTAGCCACGTACAACGCCACATCTTTCTTAAGCCCCGGCCACCAAAACAACTTCTTGAGATCGCGATACATCTTCGTGCTCCCTGGGTGGATTGAGTACTTGGTATGATGAGCCTCGTACATCAACTCCGCCCGGAGGTTACCCCCACTTGGGACGCACAAACGATGATCCTTCCTTAATAATCCGTCTTCTACCGAGAACTGGGAATTTGACCCATCCAAAGCGGCCTCCAATAGCTCCTTCATGGAATCATCCAACTCCAATGCCTGCCGAACCCGGTCAGCCAGGTCGTACTGCACCTCTGTCCAGTTTAACATTGCTTTGGCGCTCGTCTGCTTGTCCACGCAACAGATCCCAAGCTCCTCCAACTCCCGCACTAGCCGCTCATCATGCACCGACAACCAGTTGGCTCGGGCGGGAGCCCTGCGGCTCAGCGCATCCGCAACTGCGTTGCCCTTCCCGGGTACATAATGTATCTTGAAGGTGTAGTCCCCCAGGAACTCCATCCACCTCCTCTGCCTCATATTAAGGTCCTTTTGATCCAACAAGTATTTTAGGCTCTTGTGATCGGTGTATATATCGACTCTTACACCGTATAGGTAGTGCCTCCACAACTTGAGTGCAAAAATCACGGCCGCCAACTCCAAGTCGTGCACCGGATAATTCCTTTCATGCACTTTCAGCTGACGCGATCCATACGCGATCACACTTCCATGCTGCAACAACACGCAGCCCAAGCCACTACCCGAAGCGTCGCTATACACCTCAAAGCCCTCGGTCCCACTCGGCGAACTAAGCACTGGCGCCGTGGTCAACCGCCTCTTCAGCTCCTCAAAAGCTTGCACGCACTCTTGCGTCCACAAGAATTTCTGATCCTTCCTTGTCAACTTCGTGAGAGGTAACGCTACCGCGAGAAGTTCTCTACGAAGCGCCTGTAATATCCGGCAAGCCCGAGAAAACTACGGACTTCCGCGACAGAAGATAACGCAGGCCACTCCCGTATCGCAACAATCTTCGCCGGATCCACCGCTATACCTTCCCCACTCACTATATGACCAAGGAACGCTACCGAGGGTAGCCAGAACTCGCACTTGGAGAACTTTGCGTAAAGCTCATTCCTCCTCAGAGTCTCCAACACCAAATGCAGATGCTTGAAGTGGTCTTCTTCGCACTGCGAGTATACCAAAATATCGTCAATAAAGACGATCACAAAGCGATCCAGGAAATCTCTGAACGTCCTGTTCATCAGATCCATAAACACCGATGGCGCATTCGTCAGTCCAAACGGCATGACCGTGAACTCGAAATGCCCGTACCTCGTACTGAACGCCGTCTTTGGGATATCACATTCCCTGATCCTCAGCTGATAGTACCCCGACTTCAAGTCCAACTTGGAGTATACCGACGATCCGACTAACTGATCAAAGAGATCATCAATCCTCGGGATCGGGTACTTATTCTTTTCCGTCAACTTGTTCAATTCTCTGTAGTCGATGCACAGCCGCATACAACCGTCCTTCTTTTTAACGAAGAGGACCGGTGCGCTCCAAGGCGACGAACTAGGACGCACATAACCTTGATCCATCAGTTCCTCCAACTGAACTTTCAACTCCGCCATCTCCTTTGGCGCCAATCTATAAGGAGCACGTGACACGGGTTTGGCACCCGGCACGAGCTCGATCGCAAAATCAATCTCTCGCTGCGGTGGGGCTCCGGGAAGGCTATCCGGGAACACATCGGGGTATTCGCAAACCACGGGGATGCTATCCAACGGGGACTTTGGCTCCACAGCCCCCACTATCGCAAAGAACAGCTCTGCACCAGCACGAACCGCCTTCACCACGTGAAGAGCAGACATTAATGTCTTGCTCGACCCCTTAAGCCCCTCGAAAGTAGTCTCCCGCCCTACACCCAGCTTGACCTCCTTACGGTCGCAATCGATCCAAGCCTTCTGCTCTGACAGCCAATCCATTCCAAAGATAACATCGAACTCTACTAGCGGCAGCAATGATGCTAGCAAGTCGAATTCTTGGCTCCCAATGTGAACCTTCACGGCGCACACTCTGTCCGCACGCATCGAGCACCCATTTGGTAGCAACACATCTAGCTTGTCCTTTGCCATCGAAGAAGGGACTCCGATGCGCGATATAAACTGTTCGGACAAGAAAGAATGCGAAGCACCAGTGTCGAATAGTGCTCGTGCCGGACTATCGCTAATCAACACAAAGCCTAAGCAAAAGACATTAGCTTAACAAGCAATAGGTAATAGTATTCTCAAGTCAACTTGCATAAATTAACTCATACCTGTCACCACATCCGCTTGCTTGATGGCCTCATGCTGGCCCAAGTTGTAGACTCTAGGCTGAGTCGGAGCATAGTGGGACGCGGTCGACTCCACCGCTTTGCCCTTTTCCTCGTAGGTAGCTCCCTGTTTCCTTTCGGACTTTGAGCGTCCACTCCAGCAGTCACGGGCAAAATGCCCCGGCTTCCCACACGTGAAGCAAGCGCCCGGGGTTCGATTGGTAGTTGCCCCCGAGGCACCTGCAGAAGAAGCTGGACCCGATGTCTTAGCCTTCTTGAAGAATTTACGGTAGCCCGACTTCGATGTAGTCGGCGCCTTGAACTCTGATCTCTTGCCACCAGATTCCCTCTCCTTCTTCGCTTGCACGTTTCTCATATCCTTCTCCAAGGACTGGGCCGAACTGACCAGGGTCATGAAACCCTGCGTCTTGGGGCCCGACAACAGCAACCTCAAATCATCCCTTAGCCCTTCATAAAAGCGGCTCGTCTTGCGCTCCTCGTCTGCAAAGGTAGCGCCGACATATCTCCCCAACCGAGTAAACTCGTGGAGGTATTCATCAACGGTGCCATCACCCTGCACCAACTTCTGGAATTCGCTCTTTAGCGCAATCCTCTGCGCCGAGGGGAGGTATCGAGCCATAAATAATCTCGCAAACTCCTCCATCGGGACTTCGGTCAATGGCCTTCCCCTCAACTGATGCAGCTCTAGGCCCTCCCACCACAGCCTTGCGTCCCCATCCAAAAGGAACGTCGCTATAGTGGTCTTCTGCCACTCTTCAGTTTCTGTCGCAGTCATCACCCTGTTGACCCTTGAGAGCCAATCCTCTGCTTGGGTCGGGGTTTCTGCCCCCGTGAACACCGGTGGGTGAAAGCCCATCACGTGCTTCAGTTGTCTTTCAGTTGCTCTCCGCGGCAACTCTGGCTCCAACACAACTTGCTCAACCCTCCTTCGCTCTGCCGTCTGAACCGGTACTTGCTCCACAGCAGGAGCAGGCTGCTGCACCTGCCTTGCAGGCTGCGCATTAATCATTGCCATGACCGCTTCCGCCACCAACCTAATGGTCTCGGCAGACAAAGGTGTTGCAGGCGTATCGCTTGGCGCACTGCTCGCCTCAGAACCTGGCCGTTCAGACGGCCCAGCACCACTTCTGGTCACCTAAAAATCGTGCAAAACACCGATAAGCGACCAAAAATTACTGCAAACAGCAATTATAGGAACACGCAGGTTCCTCAATCATGTGTATTTTCATTCCTAAGTGGACATTCATGGGTTCTTTTCATGTTATAACGATGACGCACACAATGTGCTCACCACCCCTTAAAGTGAATTCGTCCACGAATTCATTTAAGCTTGACCGAAACCAGAAGTCTGATACCAATTTGTAACACCCCTATCCGTCGCATAGCATATAACAGTAGGTCCGGCCGGGGCCCGACGCTATATACTACGGACAGACCGGTTGGTTACGCGTTGAAACCACACAACCAATCAGAGCGTCCTACACAACACCTAGCGGAAGCAATTTAATTAAGTTGCAAAAAGATAAGAACCCTGCCACAGAGCATGAATGTCCACTACAACCCAGGAATGAGTACATACACAGAATAGTTCACGGCCTTAAGGCCTTACAAAAATGTTCGCTTAACAAGATAGCGTCTTTCATACATCGGCACGCAGGCCGGCCATACATGAATATGAAAAAGCTAATAAATAAGCCTTCGAGGGCTGGCGCTGCAACTTGGGCTTTAGCCCGCTATTTGCCGCTTGGCTCCGCAACAGCACCTGCAGGAACAACCCACCCAAGAGGTGGCAATACAAAAGGGCAACGGTCAGCAAAGCTGACCAAATTATAACGACCCCGTCCCATTTCTCGGGACGGCGGTGCTCCTTCCCTGCATATAAAACTATCATAGCAATTATATAAAGCATTCTATTCGCCACAAGTGTCGGCACGCACGGCCGCACACTCCGTGCTCTCAGGGCACTAATCGGTGAACCCGGTCCGGACCCAGCCCGACACCGCGATTCCACCACCATCCCTCGGATGGCAACACTCGTGAGCATTTAGCCCTTTCGGCCGAAGCCTAGGCTCGTTTCCAGCCCCCCCGGGAAGTCCCATGTACTTTAGGTCGCTTCTACCGAGACCACTTGGAATGGGTAGAGTTCCACCCGCCCGTTGCTCACTTCACCACGGCCATTTAGCCATCGGTGCGGGCCAAGTTTCTCCTCATTCCCAATATCGATCAAAACACGCACATAACCCCATTATGTACCGATTTGCCCTCCAAGGCAACATCGTGGCGGCAATGCGATTCCGCCCAAGCTTTCCGGGTGCGCCTCGAGGTTAACCCCCAAGGATCCCTGTATGCAATCTACCGCGTAGAAATTTCGGAAAACTACAATCATCGGCGCGGAGTCTTCTCCGGCCATGCAATGCAAACATCACCGATCCGGGTTAAACCCGAATAGGCTTCACACACAATGCCTACGCCCGTACTCCGATTCCGGGCTCTAACAACGGGGACTTTACATATCTACCCGAAGGGATTCCGCGCCTCAACGCTCACTCGCGAGAGGGGGATCTCCCCATGCAAGAAAGAAGGGCGACTACACATGCCCTATGAAGAGAATCGTTACCCTCGCATTTTTCCGCGGCGCCATGAAGATGTAGCCGGATGGAAAGCTTCGCCTCGCCCTTGCCTTCGAGGATCCGGACTCGGATCGCGAATCGGTGCTCCGGTGCTCCGCCGGCGGCCGGAATTTGGGCTCACACCACCAAAGGAGTTCTCCCCTCTCTCTAAGATGAAGAAAGAGAAACTCAAAGTGAAAATGAGGGTTTCTCCCCCCATTTCCCGACTAATAACCCCCCAGGAGCATCCCCCACCGTCGGATCCAGATCCAAGGGAACGAACGGCCGAGATTAGATCCAAAATCCCAAAAACTGGGCCGAACACGGCTTGACACACGGCCGTGTGTCTGGCCGTGTAGCTCATTCGCCGATCGACACGGGTCTTGACACGCCGTGTTCGAGGCCGTGTGCCCCACACACGGCTTGAGACACGGCCGTGTGTCTCAGGCCGTGTCCTTCTCTGACTCGAGACTGCACAAAAACGCATTCGACCACTGAACACGGGTAGGCACACGGCCGTGTGCCTGGCCGTGTGCCCCTGAGATGACCTCAAATCGAAAAGTGGTCAACATGAAAGTTGTAGATCTCGTCGAGACGAACAAAATTCATGTTGACCATTTTTCCACCCGACACCGTTTTGACCCTCAAAACGGTGCCCGAACGCGATCATCTCCGAGGTTGGGGTCTTACATGACAGGTTGACCCCTCGGGAGGCTAAGTGTTTTCACCCCGAGGCCGTCTCGTCACTCAGGCTCCCATTAGCTGGCATGACAGATTGACCCCTCGGGAGGCTAAGTGTTTTCACCCCGAGGCCGTCTCGTCACCCAGGATCCCATTAGCTGGCATGACAGGTTGACCCCTCGGGAGGCCAAGTGCTTTTCACCCCGAGGCCGTCTCGTCACCCAGGCTCCCATTAGCTGGCATGATAGGTTGACCCCTCGGGAGGTTAAGTGTTTTCACCCCGAGGCTGTCTCGTCACCCAGGCTCCCATTAGCTGGCATGACAGGTTGACCCCTCGGGAGGCTAAGTGTTTTCACCCCGAGGCCGTCTCGTCACCCAGGCTCCCATTAACTGGCATGACAGGTTGACCCCTCGGGAGGCCAAGTGCTTTTCACCCCGAGGCCGTCTCGTCACCCAGGCTCCCATTAGCTGGCATGACAGGTTGACCCCTCGGGAGGTTAAGTGTTTTCACCCCGAGGCCGTCTCGTCACCCAGGCTCCCATTAGCTGGCATGACAGGTTGACCCCTCGGGAGGCTAAGTGTTTTCACCCCGGGGCCGTCTCGTCACCCAGACTCCCATTAGCTGGCATGATAGGTTGACCCCTCGGGAGGCTAAGTGTTTTCACCCCGAGGCCGTCTCGTCACCCAGACTCCCATTAGCTGGCATGACAGGTTGACCCCTCGGGAGGCTAAGTGTTTTCACCCCGAGGCCGTCTCGTCACCCAGGCTCCCATTAGTTGGCATGACAGGTTGACCCCTCGGGGGGTTAAGTGTTTTCACCCCGAGGCCGTCTCGTCACCCAGGCTCCCATTAGCTGGCATGACAGGTTGACCCCTCGGGGGGCTAAGTGTTTTTCACCCCGAGGCTGCCTCGTCACCCAGGCTCCTATTAGCTGGCATGACAGGCTAACTCAGCGAATACGTTGGGTTGGATGTTTCTTTCCGAGCTTGTGCCAACCTCGAAAAGAGCGGGGATTGTGTACAACCCCGTATTCGCAGAGTAGGGTACTTTCGGCAGGCGCAGAGCCAGTTTTAAGCTTTTAAGCTTTTTGGATGTTTTGGACTCTTGGTGGCCAATTTTGGCTCTAGCTTGGAATATACTAGTAGGGGGAGGAAAAATTTGCCTCCCACTTGCCCCTTCTTTTGAGGGTCGGGTGCGGCAAGTTGGTCGGCACCCCCCGACGAGGTGAAGTGCGAGGTGGGGGGGCAGCAGAGTCGACTGGAGACCAGGGTCTCGTCCCCCTGCCCCTTAGCCCCGAGCAGAGGCGAGACCGGCCGGCCAGGAGGGCTCTCGCCCCGCGAGGCCAGCTCGCCGGGCGAGGCCGCCGGCTAGGCGGGCTCTCGCCCCGTGAGGCCAGCTCGCCGGGCGGGGCCGCCGGCCAGGCGGGCTCTCGCCCCGCGAGGCCAGCTAGCCAGGCGAGGCTGCCGGCTAGGCGGGCTCTCGCCCCGCGAGGCCAGCTCGCCGGGCGAGGCCGCCGGCTAGGCGGGCTCTCGCCCCGCGAGGCCAGCACGCCGGGCGAGGTCGCCGGCCAGGCGGGCTCTCGCCCCGCGAGGCCAGCGCGTCGGGCGAGGTCGCCGGCCAGGCGGGCTCTCGCCCCGCGAGGCCAGCTCGCCGGGCGAGACCGGCCGGCCATGCCCTCGCCCGCGCGGCTAGTCCCCCTCGGGCTCGCGTGTCCAGGGAGGCGGGAGGAGTGTGGTTTGATCTCCTCTCGCCCTTGGACCACTTTGCCCCTGGGGGGGGGGATTTTTCCTTTTTACCCTCCAGTATGGGTATTTTCTATTGGTTGGAGGTATGTTTGCCTTGCGGACATTTTGGTCATTTTGACCCCAAAACTACTTGGAAAAACTATAAATAGACCCCCTTGGGTACCTTTGGAGAGGCATTGGCTTTTGGCTTCCTCCTCCCTAGTTCTCTTCTTGGTAGAGTCGAGAGAACTCTCCAGGGTACCCAGCTCTCATTGGTAAGGGAGGGGAAGTGCTTTTGTGACCTTCCGGGTGTGTGGTGGGACCTCCGCGCTAGAGCCGAGGGTCTGTTCCTAGTTTCCCAAGTCTTTGGTCCGTGACGTTCCTCCGAGTGTAGTAGGTGTGAGGTCACCCCTTCCCCAAGGGTCAAACTCCACAGAGACCAAGTTTTTTGGTTTCAACACCGGCATTGATGAATGAAGTGGAAAATATGTCAAACTTTGCGTCTTGGACAATTGAACCATTGCTACATTGTAACATGAACAAATAACTAGTCCCATATCCGGTAGTGTCATCCATTTATCAGATGGCGCAATAGTTTCTATGCACTGTAGAGAGTCCAACAACTCTAATCTCTGGTTGCTACCATATATATCCGCATACACATCACGCCGAGTTTCAAGCTCCCAATATAGATCCTTGCGTACTTGTTGCCAACCACCAATTACATTCAACGCATCACTGACTACTCTGAAGCCATAATGACCGTCACCAACAACGTCGTAGACATCAACAATATGGGTAGACCAAAAGGGTGTAAACTGATGCCGAATCTTTGTAACAAAATTTGTGTTTTTGCGAACCGGCAACTTCATTCTGTCTTTTTTTTTTAAAATTTTCGTGGCTTTCTCCTCCAATAGTACATATTCAAAATGATAAGGGAGGCGTTTTGTAGACAAAATGTCTTCCTTAAATTTTTTGTAGCTTCCCTTTGACCTACCTTTTAACTTGATCGGTACATTTGGCTTCATGGTTTGACTCAATGTTGGATCTATAATTTCTCTTAGTTTTCTTTTGATTTCTTTTTTTTGTTGTGCACTTGAGTCATAGAATTTTTTGGCCACCCATTCAAGCTCTATGTCTATATTGTTCTCTAAGTCCACCTCAAAATTCTCATTTAGGACTAACTGTTTCCAAAGCCCGTGAACTAGCCATAAAAGGGAGTGCTTTGAAGTTATTAATATATGAGAAAAGTTCATGTGCGCATGGCAACCCCATTGTATACTTTTTATAGTGTGAGCACTCGTGTACTAACTTGAACTGCCCCCCCCCCTCTTTTGACTAAATCTTCTTCTTCTTTAACTAATGTCAAGGCTTGTATAGAAATCTTTCCCACTAAATTTGTATACAAGGGAGTTGTGAAATCTTTGCTAACTTTGATACAACTCTCACCAAACGACCGTTGAATTTCTGTGTGTTGGAACTTCAACATTTGATCAAAAGTGTTCCATATAGTTGTCAAATTACCAATTGAAACCTCTAAGAATTTTTTCAATTGACTATCTCCCCCCTCCACACGATTTGTACATGAGTTGCCAAAGTGGAAGTACTTATAAATCCATGCAGAAATAAAACGATCTTTATAGGGCTCTAACCAAGTGGTAGTTGTTGAAACCAAAAACTTGGTCTCTATGGAGTTCGACCCTTGGGGAAGGGGTGACCTCACACCTACTACACTCGGGGGAACGTCATGGACCAAAGACTTGGGAAACTAGGAACAGACCCTCGCTCTTGCGTGGAGGTCCCACCACACAACCGGAAGGTCACAAGAACACTTCCCCTCCCTTACCGATGGTAGAGATGGGTACCTTGGAGAGTTCTCTCAACTCTACCAAGAAGAGAACTAGGGAGGAGGAAGCCAAAAACCAATGCCCCTCCAAAGGTACCCAAGGGGGTCTATTTATAGTTTTTCCAAGTCCTGAGGTCAGAATGACCAAAATGCCCCCAAGACAAATAAACTTCTAGCCAATAGAAAACATCCACACTGGTGGGTAAAAGGGAAAAATTCCCCCTGGGGGTAATATGGTAAACATGACAACAAGAGGTCCAGGGGGGAGGGGGAGGCCGAACCGTGCTCCTCCCCCTTATCCCCACCTCGGACACTCAAGCCGAGCTCGCCCGAAGGGGCAGGGCGCCCGAGCGAGTTCCAGGCCACCGGCCGAGCTCTCCC
The DNA here is from genome assembly GCA_039513925.1 of Platanthera zijinensis. Taxonomy (NCBI): domain Eukaryota; kingdom Viridiplantae; phylum Streptophyta; class Magnoliopsida; order Asparagales; family Orchidaceae; genus Platanthera; species Platanthera zijinensis. Next base: position 11,100,783 of record CM077088.1, on the reverse strand, counting down.
AAGGGGGCTGGGCGCCCGGGCGAGCTCCAGGCCGCCGGCCGAGCTCGCCCAAGGGGGCTGGGCGCCCGGGCGAGCTCCAGGCCGCCGGTCGAGCTCGTCCAAGGGGGTTGGGCGCCCGGGCGAGCTCCAGGCCGCCGGCCGAGCTCGCCCAAGGGGCAGGGCGCCCGGGCGAGCTCTAGGCCGCTGGTCGAGCTCGCCCAAGGGAGCTGGGCGTAGGGGGTGAGACCTTGGCCTCCGTCCGGAGTACCGCTTCTTCATCGCGCATAGCAAGCCGGGGGAGATGTAGATTTTTCCTTCCCCTACTAGTATATTTCCAAGTCCAATCCAAAATTGGCCACCAAGCGTCCAAAAACTCTAAAAAGCTTAAAAACTTAAAACTGGCTCTGCGCCTGCCGAAAGTACCATACTTCGCGAATACGGGGTTGTACAAAATCTCCGCTCTTTTCGAGGTTGGCACAAGCTCGGAAAGATACATCCAACCCAACGTATTCGCTGAGTCAGCCTTGTACAACCCCGTATTCGCAGAGTAGGGTACTTTTGGCAGGCGCAGAGCCAGTTTTAAGCTTTTAAGCTTTTTGGATGTTTTGGACTCTTGGTGGCCAATTTTGGCTCTAGCTTGGAATATACTAGTAGGGGGAGGAAAAATTTGCCTCCCCCTTGCCCCTTCTTTTGAGGGTCGGGTGCGGCAAGTTGGCCGGCACCCCCCGACGAGGTGAAGTACGAGGTGGGGGGGCAGCAGAGTCGACTGGAGACCAGGGTCTCGTCCCCCTGCCCCTTAGCCCCGAGCAGAGGCGAGACCGGCCGGCCAGGCGGGCTCTCGCCCCGCGAGGCCAGCTCGCCGGGCGAGGCCGCCGGCTAGGCGGGCTCTCGCCCCGTGAGGCCAGCTCGCCGGGCGGGGCCGCCGGCCAGGCGGGCTCTCGCCCCGCAAGGCCAGCTAGCCGGGCGGGGCTGCCGGCCAGGCGGGCTCTCGCCCCGCGAGGCCAGTGCGCCGGGCCAGGTCGCCGGCCAGGCGGCTCTCGCCCCGCGAGGCCAGCTCGCCGGGCGAGCCCGGCCGGCCAGGCCCTCGCCCGCGCGGCTAGTCCCCCCCGGGCTCGCGTGTCCAGGGAGGCGGGAGGAGTGTGGTTTGATCTCCTCTCGCCCTTGGACCACTTTGCCCCTGGGGGGGATTTTTCCCTTTTTACCCTCCAGTATGGGTATTTTCTATTGGTTGGAGGTATGTTTGCCTTGGGGGCATTTTGGTCATTTTGACCCCAGAACTACTTGGAAAAACTATAAATAGACCCCCTTTGGTACCTTTGGAGAGGCATTGGCTTTTGGCTTCCTCCTCCCTAGTTCTCTTCTTGGTAGAGTCGAGAGAACTCTTCAGGGTACCCAGCTCTCATTGGTAAGGGAGGGGAAGTGCTTTTGTGACCTTCCGGGTGTGTGGTGGGACCTCCGCGCTAGAGCCGAGGGTCTGTTCCTAGTTTCCCAAGTCTTTGGTCCGTGACATTCCTCCGAGTGTAGTAGGTGTGAGGTCACCCCTTTCCCAAGGGTCCAACTCCACAGAGACCAAGTTTTTTGGTTTCAACAAGCCTGTCATGCCAGCTAATAGGAGCCTAGGTGACGAGGCAGCCTCGGGGTGAAAACACTTAGCCTCCCGAGGGGTCAACCTGTCATGCCAGCTAATGGGAGCCTAGGTGACGAGACAGCCTCGGGGCGAAAACACTTAGCCTCCCGAGGGGTCAATCTGTCATGCCAGCTAATGGGAGCCTGGGTGACGAGACAGCATCGGGGCGAAAACACTTAGCCTCCTGAGGGGTCAACCTATCATGCCAGCTAATGGGAGCCTGGGAGACGAGACAGCCTCGGGGAGAAAACACTTAGCCTCCCGAGAGGTCAACCTGTCATGCCAGCTAATAGGAGCCTGGGTGACGAGACAGCCTCGGGGCGAAAACACTTAGCCTCCCGAGGGGTCAACCTGTCATGCCAGCTAATGGGAGCCTGGGTGACGAGACAGCCTCGGGGTGAAAACACTTAGCCTCCCGATGGGTCAACCTGTCATGCCAGCTAATGGGAGCCTGGGTGACGAGACAGCCTTGGGGTGAAAACACTGGGCTTCCACGAGAGATCAACTGGCCTTGTCAGCTAGTGAGAGCCTAACAGCAGAATCATCATCGGAGCTAAGGACTGGGCTTCCACGAGAGACCAACCGACATTATCAGCTAGTGAGAGCCTGACAGCGGAATCATCATCGGAGCTAAGGACTGAGCTTCTACGAGAGATCAACCGGCCTTGTCAGTTAGTGAGAGCCTGACAGCGGAATCATCATCGGAGCTAAGGACTGGGCTTCCACGAGAGATCAACCGGCCTTGTCAGCTATTGAGAGCCTGACAGCGGAATCATCATCGGAGCTAAGGACTGGGCTTCCACGAGAGATCAACCGGCCTTGTCAGCTAGTGACAGCCTGACAGCAGAATCATCATCGGATCTAAGGACTAGGCTTCCACGAGAGATCAACCGGCCTTGTCAGCTATTGAGAGCCTGACAACGGAATTATCATCGGAGCTAAGGACTGGGCTTCCACGAGAGATCAACCGGCCTTGTCAGCTAGTAAGAGCCTGACAACGGAATCATCATCGGAGCTAAGGACTGGGCTTCCACGAGAGATCAACCGGCCTTGTCAGCTAGTGAGAGCCTGATAGCGGAATCATCATCGGAGCTAAGGACTGGGCTTCTACAAGAGATCAACCGGCCTTGTCAGCTAGTGAGAGCCTGACAGCGGAATCATCATCGGAGCTAAGGACTGGGCTTCCACGAGAGATCAACCGGCCTTGTCAGCTATTGAGAGCCTGACAGCGGAATCATCATCGGAGCTAAGGAAAAATGAGCCACCCCCCGAGGCACTCTCGACCCTGCCAGCTGGTGTGAGCCTGGTATGAGAAGATCCTCCCGGGGGTTGGGAGCTGGACATGTCACCTAAGCTTTTTCAACTCCAACATCCTCTAATGGGGAAAAAGATGGGTTACATGACCCCCCCCCCCCGACTCTACCGGTCGGGGGCTGGACTCCTTACAACAACATAAAAGAAAGATACATTACTCCGCCGAGGCGAGGCTTCTTTAGGGGGTCCGGGCATGGTGGTCGCCATCCGATTACTTCCCACTGGATACCTCCATCCTGCTCAGGCTCTCCATGATCTTCTCCATCTCCTCCGCCTTAGCCAACCAAGAGATAGTGTTGACAGCCGTGACGTAGCACTGCCTCGCCATCCTGGAGTCTTCCTTGATCCTGACTTGGATCCCTTCTGAGTTGAACTTGAGGCACTGGTGGAAGGATGAGGGCACACACCATAAGGCGCTGATGAGGGGCCTTCCGAAGATGGCATTGTAGTTGCTCGGAGCGTCAACAATGACGAACCTGCAGTTCCTTGAGGTCCCTCCCAACTTCACCTGGAGTCCGACTCCACCTTCCACCTCCTTCCTCTCCCCTGAGAATCCAAACAATGGTTCGTCCGAGGCTAGCACCTTCTTTGGCTCTACCTTCATCCCGTCAAAGGCCTTCTTGAAAACGACGTTGACAGAGCTTCTGTTGTCAACCAAGATCCGGGAGACGGTGAAGCCTTCGACGGCTGTCTGGATGACCAGGGCGTCGCAGAAGGGATCCTCATGCTCTGGCATGTCCTTTGACGAGAAGGTGACCCTTTCTTCCGGGGGAGGGGTCTGGGATGTCGAGGCAACGCTCCAGCGGTACATGACGTGGAGGCTCGCCTTCCGAGTGGCCTCGATCCCCACCCCACCGTGTATCACTGCTATTCCTCCTCGGTGTCCTACGTCAACCCGATCCTCGCATATCTCATCACCCCCTCCCTAGGGTAGAACTCCTTCAACCTCTGCCGGCGGCTGAGGCTGGGCAGGGCCTCTCGCCCCCCTTACCTCTAGGAACTCGGGGCAGGTAGCCGTGGCATGACCCTGCAACTGGTGGAAGTCACAGTACAGTAGTGCCCTTTCTCCCCTCTTTCGACGGGCTGAGCGATCTCTCCTGTTACCTCTTCCTCCTTCGCCTATTTCCAAGGCCTGCTGGGGTGGGGGCAGGAGCTGCCTAGGTGCTTGCCTCTGGAAGTTGAACCTCCCTTGGCCCCCGTGGAAGTTCTCTCTACCTGGCACGAGAGCTCTTCCTGGACCTTGGGCAGGTCTTCCCTGCTGCCTCCAGCCTAGTTCCGGACCCTCCTATCCTTGGAACCCCTGGGCTCTCTGCTCCTCTCTCCTTCTTCCTTCCTGCTGTCTTGAGCCACCTTGCTCCTTTGACTCTGCCTCCGTTGTTGAAGTCAAAATTGACCGAAGCCAAAATTGGCTTCTGTGGAGTTCGGGGTCCCAAAAGAGGGGTGACCGCACACCTACTACACTCAAATGAACAATCTAGGCTCTAGACTAGGAACGTAAGGGACAGACCCAAGGTCTCAGCGTGGAGGTCCCACCGCATACCCGGAAGACTAACGAACTCTTCCCCTCCCAAGCCAAAAGCTGAGCTAAGACACCTTCGGAGGGCGCTTTTGGCCGACCGGAACATCTAAGGAGGGTCTCAAGACCAACTCTCTCCTATCCAGATGTATCTCCTTGGGTCTATACAAAATGCTCCTCAAACGCGCTACTAAAGGCGCAACATCGCCGAGCAATTCTATAACATGCTGCCCAACTGGGCTGCAAACAGCGCGACTCTGCTGCCTTAAAAGGCTATCAACAGGCCAACAGGGGCTTCCCGGCATAAACCTCGGGGCTCCCACGGGACGAGCGGTTCACGAGCACACCGCTCGCCCAAAGCAAAAAGAGTAAATCGTACATTCACAGAGCATCACAGATTATAAATTATTACAGGAATATAAATTCCATACTTCGGCACGCAGGCCGGCAATATAAATAAAAGTAGGCCTTCGAGGGCCGGCACAAGCTTGGGCTTAAGCCCGCTATTCCCCGCTTGGTACTGCAACACCTGTACGCCAACGTCTCGGTGAACGACTGCCAGCTGAACGACGGTCGGCTAACATAAGCGGGCCAAACATATTCCGTACACCCCTTTTTCGGGGCTACGGTGCGCATTCCCTGCAAATAGATAATATCCAACTTCCTCGGAGTCTTCTCCGGGAACCCCAGAACATCACCTATCCGGCCCATACGTCCGGACGGGCTTCACACAGAACATCACCAATTCGGCTCATGCATCCGAATGTGCTTCACACAACACATCACCAATTCGGCTCGTACGTCCGAATGAGCTTCACACAGCACATCACCAATTCGGCTCGTACGTCCGAATGGGCTTCACACAGCACATCACCAATTCGGCTCGTACGTCCGAATGGGCTTCACACAGCATGCCTAAATCCGTACTCACACTTCCGGATACTAGATGCAATTAATAACGGGGACGTATACGTCAACCCGTCGAAGAGCTCCCTTCCCCCACCCATTGGTGGAGAGGGGCTTCCATGCAAATGTAAATCGAGGGCTTCACCTGCCCGAGTAGAAACATCGTTACCCTTGGCGCGTGCTTGGCGGCGGTGCTGGTGGCCGATCTCCCTTTTAGGCCGAGCCTTGCTCGAGGCGGCGATGGCGGTGGCCGGACTCGTTGTTGGCGGTGATGAGAAGAGGGTCGGGCTGACCTAGATGCAGCCGGCTTCGAGGAGGTGGCCGAGCTCGACCTTGCCGCGGGCGGAGTCGAGGAAGAGGGTCGAGCTTGGGCCATGCCTTGGCGGCGACGGGAAGAGGGGTCGAGAGGAGCTCGGCCCCGCTGGAGGCGGAGACGGGAAGAAGGGGCCGAGAGGAGCTCGGCCCCGCTGGAGGCGGCGACGGGAAGAAGGGGCCGAGAGGAGCTCGGCCCCGTTGGAGACGGCCTGGAAGAGGGGGTCGAGAGGAGCTCGGCCCCGCTGGAGGCGGCCTAGATGGGAAGTGAGGGGCCGAGAGGAGCTCGGCCCTGGCCGGCGACGGGAGAGGAGGAGGAGTCTCGCTCTTTTTGGCCGGCGGCGGGAGAGATGGAGGGAGGAGCGGCTGGCTCCAGGCGGCCGGCGACGAGAGAGGAGGAGGCCGAGCAGGTTGGCTCCAGGCTTGCCGGAGGCAGCCATGGCAAAGAGAGAAGAGGGGGGCCGAGCTTTGGCTCGGGCTTGCCGGCGGCGGCCATGACAGAGAGAGAAGAGGGGGGCCGAGCTTTGGCTCGGGCTTGCCGGCGGCGGCCATGGCAGAGAGAGAAGAGGGGGGCCGAGCTTTGGCTCGGGCTTGCCGGCGGCGGGAGAGGAGGAGGAGCGGCGGGCGGCCTGCTCCAGGCGGTCGACGATGGAGAGGAGGAGGAGCGGATGGCGGCGTCGGGCTCCAGCTAGCCCTAGAAGCTTTTCTGCTTCTCTTCCCCCTCTTTCCCGATCTACTTCCTGTTAACTTGTATAATATATTTATATATATTATATTATATAAGAAATGTTTTTCTTTTTGCTTTTTCTCTCCCTCTGCCGCCTGTACCCAGCCTGCTCCCCCATGCCTCTTTTTCTTCTTTTTTTACTTTACGTGCTATTCTCCCCTCCCAAAGATTATTATATATTATAATATATATAATATTAATGTATTATATATTATGATATTAATATATATAATATTAATATATTATAATATTAATCAAATATCTATAAAAAGGCCTTTACAAACAAAGCCTCTACGCGTGTGTACGAGTGCTCGCACGTCCTCGAACGGGGCTGCACCACATCGTCGCTCGTAGCATGTCTCGAGTCCGCCACTTGGGGAGGATCCCGCTCGCCCGGATACGGGGTTGTACATCCGTCAACTTTGCCAACCTCTTGACAAATGCCGGGTTGGCCGCCTCCATGGCTATCTCCTCTGTTGCCCTTTCCATCAGCTCCTCGAAGGAAAGGGGGCCTTCCGGGTCAAGCTCATCTTGAAGAACCCTTCACGCAACCTCACCGTGAACGCCATCTGGAGGGCATACCCTGGCACCTCTTGTATGTCAAGGACCTCCTCCTGGAACCTGTCAACGTAGTGGGCCAGCGACTCCTCAGCCCTTTGCTTTATCAGGAAGAGGGACTCAGGACCTTTCTTTCTCTTCTTAGAGGTGGAGAAGCGAAGTTGAAAGCTCCGGCTCAAGTCTTCGAACCCGAATATAGACCTTGGAGGAAGTTGATGGAACCAGTCTCTCGCCTTCTCTTTCAAGGTGATCGCAAATAGACGGCACTTGAAGGCATCCGTCATTAGCATGATGGAGACGACATTCTCAAACCACTGTAGGTGCTGGATGGGGTCATCCTTCCCGGTATAGTATGCCTTGTCAAGTTCGCTGAACCCCTCGGGAACAGGAGCTGAGATTATCAGCTCGCTGAAGGGTGACCCTCTGAGGGGCGGTCTCGTGGTCTCTACTGGCGCGACCTGGTCGCCTAAGGGGCGAGCACTCGACGGGTTGGGGAACAACTCCCGGTCGGGGAGGTCTCGCTCGACCCCCTCTCCCATACTCTCCTTTCCAGGTCGCCTCCCTGGGGCACTTCCTTCTCCCCCTGCCAGGGTGATCTCGCTTAGATCTCTGGGGGGCAGCTCACTGAGATCCCCGGGAGCCGGTCCCTGGGGGGTGGGATCTGAGCTGCCAGCCCGAGGGGCAATGCTTCGCAACATCTCCATGGTGCCAGAGATAGAATCCATGAACTCTTCTCTTCCTACGAAGGGTCCTGGGTTGGGGAGACCGCCAAGGTCATCACTACCTCCCTAATCTCCAACAATGACACTCTCCCGAGATCTTCTGTGTTGGTCACTTTCCACGCTCACCGCACCAAAATGTTGAAACCAAAAACTTGGTCTCTATGGAGTTCGACCCTTGGGGAAGGGGTGATCTCACACCTACTATACTCGGGGGAACGTCACGGACCAAAGACTTGGGAAATTAGGAACAGACCCTCGGCTCTTGCGTGGAGGTCCCACCACACACCCGGAAGGTCACAAGAACACTTCCCCTCCCTTACCGATGGCATAGATGGGTACCTTGGAGAGTTCTCTCAACTCTACCAAGAAGAGAACTAGGGAGGAGGAAGCCAAAAACCAATGCCCCTCCAAAGGTACCCAAGGGGTCTATTTATAGTTTTTCCAAGTCCTGAGATCAGAATGACCAAAATGCCCCCAAGGCAAATAAGCCTCTAGCCAATAGAAAACATCCACACTGGGGGGTAAAAGGGAAAAATTCCCCCTGGGGGTAATATGGTAAACATGACAACAAGAGGTCCAGGGGGAGGAGGAGGCCGAACCGTGCTCCTCCCCCTTATCCCCACCTCGGACACTCAAGCCGAGCTCGCCCGAAGGGGCAGGGCGCCCGGGCGAGTTCCAGGCCGTCGGCCGAGCTCGCCCAAGGGGGCTGGGCGCCCGGGCGAGCTCCAGGCCGCCGGCCGAGCTCGCCCAAGGGGGCTGGGCGCCCGGGCGAGCTCCAGGCCGCCGGCCGAGCTCGTCCAAGGGGGCTGGGCGCCCGGGCGAGCTCCAGGCCGCCGGCCGAGCTCGCCCAAGGGGCAGGGCGCCCGGGCGAGCTCCAGGCCGCCGGCCGAGCTCGCCCAAGGGGGCTGGGCGCAGGGGGTGAGGCCTTGGCCTCCGTCCGGAGTACCGCTTCTTCATCGCGCATAGCAAGCCCGGGGGGAGATGCAGATTTTTCCTTTCCCTACTAGTATATTTCCAAGTCCAAGCCAAAATTGGCCACCAAGAGTCCAAAATCTCTAAAAAGCTTAAAAACTTAAAACTGGCTCTGCGCCTGCCGAAAGTACCCTACTTCGCAAATACGGGTGTTAACCCCTAAATCGGCGATCCTCTCCAAGGAGCCCATTTTTTCTTCTCCTACAGGTTCCCACCAGCAAGGAGCAGGATACCCATGATGTCCGCCAAGTTCGCGCAAGTCGGACTGTCGAGCCCAAAAAAAGGATGGATGCTCCGCCAGCCGCACGCCAGGAGCGACCTCCGCTCGCCTCCGCGGGCCGCCCGCTAGGGGGCGGCCTGGCCCAGCCGGGCGGACTCCACCCGGAGTCCGCCCAGGCCGCCCGCAAGGGGGCGGCCTGGCCAGCCGGGCGGACTCCACCCGGAGTCCGCCCAGGCCGCCCGCTAGGGGGCGGCCTGGCCCAGCCGGGCGGACTCCACCCGGAGTCCGCCCAGGCCGCCCGCCAGGGGGCGGCCTGGCCCAGCCGGGCGGACTCCACCCGGAGTCCGCCCAGGCCGCCCGCCAGGGGGCGGCCTGGCCAGCCGGGCGGACTCCACCCGGAGTCCGCCCAGGCCGCCCGCAAGGGGGCGGCCTGGCCAGCCGGGCGGACTCCACCCGGAGTCCGCCCAGGCCGCCCGCTAGGGGGCGGCCTGGCCCAGCCGGGCGGACTCCCCCCGGAGTCCGCCCAGGCCGCCCGCTAGGGGGCGGCCTGGACCAGCCGGGCGGACTCCACCCGGAGTCCGCCCAGGCCGCCCGCCAGGGGGCGGCCTGGCCCAGCCGGGCGGACTCCACCCGGAGTCCGCCCAGGCCGCCCGCCAGGGGGCGGCCTGGCCAGCCGGGCGGACTCCACCCGGAGTCCGCCCAGGCCGCCCGCAAGGGGGCGGCCTGGCCAGCCGGGCGGACTCCACCCGGAGTCCGCCCAGGCCGCCCGCTGGGGGGCGGCCTGGCCCAGCTGGGCGGACTCCCCCCGGAGTCCGCCCAGGCCGCCCGCTAGGGGGCAGCCTCCGCCTGCCGGGCGGACTCCCCCCGGAGTCCGCCCAGGCCGCCCGCTAGGGGGCGGCCTCCGCTCCGGCAAGGGAGGACTCCTCCTGGAGTCCCCCTAATTAGCTCGGAGTTGTCTGCTCCAGATCCGCCTGCTTGCTCCTCAGGTCGCGCAGCTTGCCTGCCCTCTCCTAGCCGCCAACAGGAAGACTGCCCCAGCAGAGGAAGGTCCAGTCCGCGGAGTCCGCCGAGGTCGTCGACCTTATCTTCTCAGTCCGCCGAGGTCGCCGAGGTCGTCAAGGATGACGTCACTGGGCCCCGCTTCAAGAAGTTTCTCCCCGGGCCTATAAATACCCCCCAAGACCTCTCATTCTGGAGCGGCGGGAGGAGAACTGCAACCTTGATCAAAGGCTGCGGACTCAGTTTTCTCAGTCCGTCAAGGTTGATCAAGCAAGGTCTGCGGACTCAAATTTCCAGTCCGACCAGGTCGTCAAGGGCTGTGGACTTAGCTTTTTCTGCTCTCAGCAGCTTGCGCAGCCTCCGCAGCCTCCGATTTCCAGGTCTCCCAGGTCGTCAGGGACTGGACACTTAGTTTTTCTGCCATCAGCAGGCAGCTTCAGCAGCCTCTGCAGCCTCAGTTTTCCAGCTCTCTGCAGCCCCTTGTACTCAGTTTCTGGCATCTCCTTCCTCAACCGCCAGCTTCCCCATTGTACCCTTTACTGCTTTTTCATGTAATGGTGCAATAGCAAGTTGTAACTCTTCTTGAATAAAGGAAAAGCCCGTCGCAAGAGTGGCATTCAAGCCGCGGCGGGCGAAGTCTGCTGTTGCCGCTGCTAGCGGCCTCCTCTCTTCTTCTCTCCTCTCTCGGCATCAACCTGCAAAGTTAACCATTCAAGTAGCTCTCTGCTCGACAGTTCCAGATCAAGCTCCCTCTCTGCTCGAGCAAGCTTTTTCCTCTGCTCAAGCAAGCTCCCTCTCTGCTCGAGCAAGCTTTCTCCTCTGCTCAAGCAAGCCTTCTCCTCTATCCCCGCGACCCTTTTTCCTTCATCCTTAGCTTGTGAGATCGAACACCCGTTAACTGGTCGGTGTCGCTTTTCGCGCATCAACAGTTAACACGCGACCTTCAGATCTCGATCAGATAGTGAAAGCAGTGGTTACTCATGACAGACCATCAACCAGCCGAGAGTCTTTCTCCAAGTCCCAGTGATGATCCTCTTTGGGAGGCCTTAGAGCAATCCCGCAGAGAAACTGCCCAACAGTTTCAAGCCATCAACCGAACTCTAGCAGCTCTCACGCAGCAATTGGCCGCTCAATCTTCAGCAGCGCCAATCCCTCCAACCAATCCAGCACCAGCATCAGAGACTCCTCAAGTTTACCCACCGGCTTATCCGCCGGTCTATCCTCCTCTTTATACTCCAACTTTTCCGCAAGGACCTGCAGCTCCTTTGCGATCTCAAGATGATGAGTTTGCAGCTCGTCAAAACTTCTTCCGGGAAGCTGCCCGGGGAAGTCCAGCCAGATTTTTGAACTTTCAGGGAAGTCACCCCTCCTCTTCAGCTCCTGCCTTTGCTCCTCCCACAGCAACCTTTTACTCCTATCCTCCTGCTCCTTTTGCAACTACTGCTCATGCTCCTTACTTTCCTTATGCAGTAGAATCAGAAGAGCCATCACCGTTTACGGAGAATGTTCGGCATGAACCAACTCCAGTCAACTTCCGGGAGCCACGGTTGCCCATTTACACTGGGGAGACTGATCCTGTCAAGCATCTTCAAGCCTTTGAATCAGCCGTCGCTCTCAAGACCCTCTCAGATGCTACCAAGAGCAAGCTCCTCGTAACGACCTTTGATGGTCAAGTGAGAGACTGGTTCTATGGACTGCGACCTCAGTCAATCTCTTCCTTTGCTGATTTGCGAAGGGAGTTCCTGCTCAGATTTTCTACCTCTTCAAAGAGGAAGGGCGGTCCAGAAGCCCTCTTTGAGATCAGGCAGCGAGATAATGAGACTTGGTCTCATTATGTGGATCGATTTCAGAAAGAAATCTTGGACATTGAGATCGTTGATCAAGAAATGTACCGAGTGGCTCTCATCCACGGCCTGCGTGAAGGTCCACTAAAGTTTGAAGCTAATGTCCGAGCACCGAGGACTTATCAAGAGTTGATTGGTTTAGCCAACTCGTATATCCGCGGTGAAAAGAGCAACCCCAGCTTCGTTTCCAGACTGGTATCCGAGAAAAATTCTTCTTCTTACAAGCAACCTCCGAGGTCTCCTCGGAAAGACTTTCCACCTCTCTCTAGGAAAGCAAGAAGATTTCAGCATCATCAACACCCCTTCCAAGGCCATGATCGTACCCAAGAGCGGCTGTTACCATTATCAACATCATCTTCGCTAACAGCTGCAGTTCATCAGCAACAAGAAGGTGATCTGCCAGAATTTGAGCTAGATGAGGTCATGCAAGAAGTTAGCCAAATCATGAAGGATAAGGCATATCCCAAAAGGCCTTACCAGCCGGCGAATCAGAGATCAAGAAATTCAGACCCATTCTGTGAATTCCACAAAGAGAAAGGTCATTTAACTGAAGACTGCAAGGCCCTTCGGCGATTGGTTGAAAGATTGCTCATCGAGGGCAAGATCAACGACCTGGTCAAGAAAATTGATTCTTCAAAACCTTCCACCTCTAAGGGCAAGGAGGTGGCTGAAGGTCAGCTAGAGTGCATAGAGATACACGACAAGGGCCGTCTGGGGTCCATTGATTTTGCAAGTGAGTGCATCGATGTCGTTGACGAAGGTCCCCTTGGAAGGCTGTTTTGAAGCAAAGAGGACACAGTTCTTGCGTCATCAGCTATGACCAATCGCAGTTCCACAAAGCCCATCACGATCGTAGCTGGTTGTCTTTACTTTACTCTTCAAACATTCTATTCTTCAGCACTTCTGAGTGTTTCATTTTTTCATTCAATAAAGCTTACGTCGGAGATCTCATACTGACACAGTTCCCTTTCTGTGATGCTTCTTCTCCATATTTTTCTCTTTGCCAAAGAGATCACTGAACCAGCGAGATATCGCCGAGTCTTGCTCAATGCCCCCTCGAGATTGTCCTCTGGCGTAAAACCACAGTGACCGCATATGATGAGGAGTTTTCTCATATGTGTGTAGTGGGGGCCGTTCAACTCTCGTGCGGAGGATGACGGGGCTTCGGATCCCGGCCGATGTCTAGCGCAGTGTGAGTGCTTAGGGGAGGCCTCCTGCGATAGTTCTATCGTGCTCCGTTAGGGATACGTTACAGTTACGATGATCTTTGCATGACAAGCAATGACAATCAAGTGTAGCCTTGTCTCCTCGATCATCTCACAACTGTGACGGCCGAACACTCTATGGTACTCTCAATCCGTGCCTCCGCGGGACTCACAACTCCGCTGATCAATCCGCAGACAAGCAATAGGTCACTTGGCGCAACTAGTCTAATTGATCAGCGATGCTTGTAACCCGAGGCAAGAGAGCAGTGCATCTGTCGATCCTTCTTAGGATTATTTCTTGTTTATTTGTGCCCTTCTAAAGGATGCGCGGCCAGCCCGCTTTGGTTAGGACTACACCCAGGATGACTTTGGCAAGTGATGCATAACGCCCACGGGGAACACCTGTGGCAGCATTCAAACTTTTAGTTCATCCTCGGGATGTAGCCCCTCTTCTCTCCTTTTTTATCTTCTTGCAGGTTAGCAAGTTGAATACAACCTATTCTAGAGATCTGCAATATCTCTCTTGGGTTATGATCATCCTATATACACTACCTGTATAAGCTCTTATCAGATGATGGTAAAAAAGTTCTCCTATCAGATGATAATCACACATCACTCAATGCATATGGATCTTCTGGATTGACGAACCGTGCCATCGTGAATCTGATTTTAGAGTTTCTTATCTCGCTGATCTAGGTTTTCATGTCGACATTGTACCTTGATCACACAAGATGATCATCATCGCAGCTTAATCATTACTCAATCAATAGCAGAGTGCGTCAGGTAACTATTCTGTTATCTGATTATATCCTATCATATCAACAGGGAACATCTGCAGGTTCAATACAGGTACTAGCGACTTAGTTTCCCTTCCTACCATATCTGTTGCTTACCTCTCCTTTTGCAGAGATCAACAGATATCAGCAAGTCCCTATCAGGTACTTGCACCTTACCTTCCTATCATATTTGTTGCTTACCTCTCCTTTTGCAGAGATCAACAGATATCAGCCAGTCCCTATCAGGTACTTGCACCTTACCTCCCTACCATATCTGTTGCTTACCTCTCCTTTTTGCAGAGATCAACAGATATCAGCAAGTCCTTATCAGGTACTTGCACCTTACCTTCCTATCATATTTATTGCTTACCTCTCCTTTTGCAGAGATCAACAGATATCAGCAAGTTCCTCTCAGGTACTTGCAGCTTATTTTCTTTTTTCTGCTCACTCACCCTATTTATGCAGAGACCAGTAAATACCAGCAAGTCCACTTCAGGTACTTGTAAGATTATTATCCTACTGTATTTTCTCTCATCTGTATTTTGGCAGAGTTCAATGGAAGACAGTTATTCTCTTCCCCATTTACAAAACCAGCTCAGGTACACGCAAGATGTACCTCCCTTTCGCCTGCATTAACTTTTTTCTTCACAGGCAAAGGATAGACACTGACAGATTTTTTTCGAAGGGAGTCATCAGGTCTTATCCCTCCTACTCTATAATTTTTTCTCTCTCCTAAATTCCTGCAGGGAGGATCACGATTTTCGTGGGTCTTCTACTTTTTCGAAGTTCCTTCCGAACTTAAAAAAAGTACGGGGATTATGTTAACCCCTAAATCGGCGATCCTCTCCAAGGAGCCCATTTTTTCTTCTCCTACAGGTTCCCACCAGCAAGGAGCAGGATACCCATGATGTCCGCCAAGTTCGCGCAAGTCGGACTGTCGAGCCCAAAAAAAGGATGGATGCTCCGCCAGCCGCACGCCAGGAGCGACCTCCGCTCGCCTCCGCGGGCCGCCCGCTAGGGGGCGGCCTGGCCCAGCCGGGCGGACTCCACCCGGAGTCCGCCCAGGCCGCCCGCAAGGGGGCGGCCTGGCCAGCCGGGCGGACTCCACCCGGAGTCCGCCCAGGCCGCCCGCTAGGGGGCGGCCTGGCCCAGCCGGGCGGACTCCACCCGGAGTCCGCCCAGGCCGCCCGCCAGGGGGCGGCCTGGCCCAGCCGGGCGGACTCCACCCGGAGTCCGCCCAGGCCGCCCGCCAGGGGGCGGCCTGGCCAGCCGGGCGGACTCCACCCGGAGTCCGCCCAGGCCGCCCGCAAGGGGGCGGCCTGGCCAGCCGGGTGGACTCCACCCGGAGTCCGCCCAGGCCGCCCGCTAGGGGGCGGCCTGGCCCAGCCGGGCGGACTCCCCCCGGAGTCCGCCCAGGCCGCCCGCTAGGGGGCGGCCTGGACCAGCCGGGCGGACTCCACCCGGAGTCCGCCCAGGCCGCCCGCCAGGGGGCGGCCTGGCCCAGCCGGGCGGACTCCACCCGGAGTCCGCCCAGGCCGCCCGCCAGGGGGCGGCCTGGCCAGCCGGGCGGACTCCACCCGGAGTCCGCCCAGGCCGCCCGCAAGGGGGCGGCCTGGCCAGCCGGGCGGACTCCACCCGGAGTCCGCCCAGGCCGCCCGCTGGGGGGCGGCCTGGCCCAGCTGGGCGGACTCCCCCCGGAGTCCGCCCAGGCCGCCCGCTAGGGGGCAGCCTCCGCCTGCCGGGCGGACTCCCCCCGGAGTCCGCCCAGGCCGCCCGCTAGGGGGCGGCCTCCGCTCCGGCAAGGGAGGACTCCTCCTGGAGTCCCCCTAATTAGCTCGGAGTTGTCTGCTCCAGATCCGCCTGCTTGCTCCTCAGGTCGCGCAGCTTGCCTGCCCTCTCCTAGCCGCCAACAGGAAGACTGCCCCAGCAGAGGAAGGTCCAGTCCGCGGAGTCCGCCGAGGTCGTCGACCTTATCTTCTCAGTCCGCCGAGGTCGCCGAGGTCGTCAAGGATGACGTCACTGGGCCCCGCTTCAAGAAGTTTCTCCCCGGGCCTATAAATACCCCCCAAGACCTCTCATTCTGGAGCGGCGGGAGGAGAAACTGCAACCTTGATCAAAGGCTGCGGACTCAGTTTTCTCAGTCCGTCAAGGTTGATCAAGCAAGGTCTGCGGACTCAAATTTCCAGTCCGACCAGGTCGTCAAGGGCTGTGGACTTAGCTTTTTCTGCTCTCAGCAGCTTGCGCAGCCTCCGATTTCCAGGTCTCCCAGGTCGTCAGGGACTGGACACTTAGTTTTTCTGCCATCAGCAGGCAGCTTCAGCAGCCTCTGCAGCCTCAGTTTTCCAGCTCTCTGCAGCCCCTTGTACTCAGTTTCTGGCATCTCCTTCCTCAACCGCCAGCTTCCCCATTGTACCCTTTACTGCTTTTTCATGTAATGGTGCAATAGCAAGTTGTAACTCTTCTTGAATAAAGGAAAAGCCCGTCGCAAGAGTGGCATTCAAGCCGCGGCGGGCGAAGTCTGCTGTTGCCGCTGCTAGCGGCCTCCTCTCTTCTTCTCTCCTCTCTCGGCATCAACCTGCAAAGTTAACCATTCAAGTAGCTCTCTGCTCGACAGTTCCAGATCAAGCTCCCTCTCTGCTCGAGCAAGCTTTTTCCTCTGCTCAAGCAAGCTCCCTCTCTGCTCGAGCAAGCTTTCTCCTCTGCTCAAGCAAGCCTTCTCCTCTATCCCCGCGACCCTTTTTCCTTCATCCTTAGCTTGTGAGATCGAACACCCGTTAACTGGTCGGTGTCGCTTTTCGCGCATCAACAACGGGGTTGTACAGTAGTAACATAACCCAGTACATCAGAGTATAAGGATGAAAAGTCAATAACCAAATTATTATAAGAAACATTGAAATCACTTTCCGTACCAACTTCAATCAACCTTTGCCACACCTTCATGAAACGTTCAAAATCCTTGCCACTATTGAACATCTTCTTATAATTAGCTAGATTGTTTCTATTAATGTGCACACGACATAAATTATTCTTCGTGTGTGAAAATACATTGGCAATAACATTCATCAAAGCAATTTCTCTATCTGTAATCATAACTGATGGCAACCATTCAGGCTCAAAAAGGGACTTAAAACATTGCATAGCCCATTCATAACTTGACTGAGTTTCATCAGACATAAAGGTAAAACATGAATAAAATGACTTGGTGGTTGATGTCATTCCAACTACGCATAGTAAAAAGCATTCGATATCTGTTGGTCTTATACGTGCAATCAAGTTGAAAAACTGATGGAAACGTATTTGTTAGCTTAATCGAAATCGAATGTGCAAAAAATAAACTGTGTAGTTTGTTTGAATTTTCTTGGACTTTATTGAAACTAGCATAGCCTGCGTTGTCTATGCACTTGTATAGACACTGTATCGGAGTACGACCCTCTAAATTTTTTTTCAGTAGTTTTGCTCTTGCATTGTAAATTGTTCGGATAACTGTAACATTTCCAATGTTTTTTGATTTCACGGTGGAAAATATTTTCCGTGGTTTCACGCCCACACCATACATTTGCTCGACTAATTTTTCCTCCTCAACGTCTAATCTACCGACATAGGCATGCGCTTCTAAATGTACTTTATCATGGTTGTGCACACCACACAGTACCCGAAGCTTCCACTCTTCTACATTTGCTTCCTTTTGTCCAATAAGCGAAAATAAACATCCACAATGTTTGGACGTAGTTCTACGGAGCCCTTTCTTTACCCAACCCTTTCTGTTTTGATTTTCTCGGTAGTGGTCACTTCTGTCACAACCTAAGAACACACGATTTTAACCGTCCATCAATCTTATCCGATCCCTTTATAGTTACAACATAGCCAATGTTTTTTCCAACCTGACGAGCCCAATCAACAAGTTCTTCCTTAGATCGAAACATAATGTCAGTTTCAAAATGTGAGCTGACATCTACTTCAATTTTTTGAACCTGTTCGACATTTTGAATAATTGGGTCTACATGTCCAACAAAAAAAGGAAGGACTATTAACTAACAATACAAACAAGGTTATTTGAAAATGCATACTAGCTGTATACTACATACCATACACAATCAAGGAAGACTGTTTCTGGTCCATCGACATCTCAGACATGATCCAATTGCACGCTACTCAAACCTACCAAAAAAGTATACAATGCATTTAATTATTTGAAGTAGTGATTTCCCCTATTTTAACACTACAATCAAGCACTTATTTTGACAAATCATAGGGATAGAAACCACAGCAAAAAACACTAAGTTCCTAGAAGAATGATAATTGATAAAGCTATTCATAAAAATTCATAAATCCATAATCCAGTTATAAATGAAAGTTGTGGTTTAAACTGATTGACATTTAAACAAATTTGACTATGTCATAGGTACTTTACACAAGTAGAACTAGTTGCGTGAATAATCATCCCTAAAATTAAAATAAAAGGAGCAAGTCAACTAACCATTGAAACAAATTGAAATAGCAAAGCACTAGTTTAATGTTATCTAGAATGTACTACTTAAGAGGCACAAGTTCCTTTTTTTTGAATGTAAGCCAACTGAAAAACTTCAATGTAGACAGCACTGTAAATTAGTTGGCCTCAACCTTATCCGTTTAATCACATTAGTTATGTTGACATTTTTAAGTAACTATATAACATATACTGAAGTGTGTCCATTCACAAACTATAGTGTTTAGTTATTCTCTTGCAATTCAATCATGAAGCATAAATGATGAGTTATCAGTAACGTCATGGTAAAATTAATGAAATTACTCTAGTAGATTATCCTAAAATATTACAATTTGAGGGACAGATATGTGGATTATAAGTTTACCTCGGTTGAAATCATTTCCCCAAGAACATTTATGTGTATCTTAGAAAATTGTGAGAACAGTGAGATGCAGGATTCCATATACAGTGAATATTCAATGTCCTCAAAATGAAAAAGCATTTGTGATTTCTTCGGTGCAATGTGGACGAAATTTTAGAAAAAGAAGTCGACAGTCATAAATTAGCCATTTTGTTAGGATTCCATTACAAGGTAGAAACAACAGTAAAAATGTATACCTAACAAGAAGCGGGAAGAAGGGGGAACCTGTGCGGTCGACCGTGGGGTGCGACGAAAAGGAGCGGGCGGCGGAAGCATGAATGAACGCGGGTGGGGCGGCGGAAGCAGGAGAGTCGATCTGGGGGGCGAAGAAGGAGCGGTCGCGGGCCGGCGGAAGCAGAAGCGACGGAGGTGGGGGCGGAAGCAGCAGTTCGTGAGGTGCGGCTAATTTGGCGTGGGTTGCAGCGGAAGGAAGACCCAGTTTGCAGATATAAAAAACCAAAACCCTAAAAAACTAGTAAACCCGGTTTGCGGATAGCGTAATATCGTTTGTGTATATCAATACCCTTATTTTATCTTTTATTTTCAATTCTCGCACACATTTAATAATTACATTATATATAACTTTAGCATTGTGCGAATATTCGAAACCTTCAAAACATATTACATGTTTATTTAGCTCCCATGAAATTAAATGAGATCGATTCAATGACACGTGATAAAAATATGTGATAATCCTACTTTTATGTTACTGCTCCAAACATCACTCGTTAAACTTACGCGATCTTAGAAAGTTTCAAAAAAATTTACTAGCGATTGTTTTAATTATAAATAGGCTTTAATGACGCCGCACCTAAGAGAAGCTCTACTTACCTGTTGATATTTGGTCTTAAGCCATGCATGTATGTATTCTGTCATATCCTCGTTGTCGTAGTGGCTGTATGACAACCCACGTTTGATGAAATGTTTCATCTGCAGGTCTCGTTGACAAAGTTGATCGTACGTCTAAATTTGTCATGCTCTTGAAATTTGGGTCTGACTGGACTCCAGAGTTTGTTTCGAAACAAAAGACTTAAGGTGTCTTATTAGTGTCGATTTACTGGTAAGGGTCAGCAGCTTCGAGCATAATTTGCATCGCGCCTTGAATTCGGTGCCAACTTGAATCTTATCAAAATGCTCTCGAAGTGGCGTCGTACGATTGTGCTCCACCACTACAAGGCGTACTTTCAGTAGACAATCCTGGCATTGAGGAATACGATGATATACTAGCGTTGATGAGAACTTTGGCGAGATGTTAATTGAAAAAAATTAAGAGAGAGAAAGAGTGAGAAGAGAGTGAGAGAGAGGGGGTCGGGCTGGGTGGGGGGGGGGGGTTGTATAAATTTTTTAAAAAAATTTATGCCTAGGGCCTAGGCTGTGCAACCTTGGGCCTCGACTGTGCAGCCCAGGCCCTAGGCTGTTCTACTGTACAACAGTACAGTAGCTACTGCTGTACTACTGTACAACAACAGCCGACCACTAGGCAGTAGCCAGCAGGCCGAGGACAAGTGGCCAAGGTTGGCCACTGGCCAGTGGCCAGCGACCTAGGTCGGGCTGTCGCTAGGGCCCGGGCCTGGTCCAGCCCGAAAAATCGAGCTTTGCCCGGCCCGGCCCGGCCCGGGGTCTGGTATCGGCCGGGCATTCACCCCATACTTGGACCCTGAGCACGGCCTATGCCCGGGTCAGGCCTAGACGGGCTATTTCCGGGCGGGGCTCGGACCGGCCCACTAGACCCGATCTTTTTGTACAGGACTATTATAAAGATGAAATAAGATGTCATATTAATTAACTATACCACTTTAATATAAGCAAAAATCCATCAAATTTTTGGCTTATGACACGATCAAAGTCAAACCAGATAATTTCCAGATTTCTTAGAGCCGTCAAGAATATAGTATACAATAATTATTAATACAATTATGAAGTAAATGAAAAATAAATAAATACAATTTAGTCAAATTATTATTAGTTGTACCATACACCATCAAAATAAACTTAGTCAAATATAAAAATATATAGTTTTTATTAATCTGACTACAGGCTAAATAGTATATTACCAGAGTTGGAACAAAGAAGTTATTGACGACGTTGACACTTCTACTTAAACTTGGTCAAAATTGAATTTTTAATTACTCATTTAACCTTCGAAATTTACAAAAAAAAAAAACATTGGATATACTACTTACTGCCGTCGCCGTCGCCACGAGCGGCGCCGCACTTTTCCCTGCAGCTCCCGCAGGACATGCCACGTGGCGTCACCGTCAACCACGCCGCCTCTGTGGTAAACCAACGCCCGACGGACGGCGGGGTCCCACAGCCGCCGCTGGATGGCCGAGAGATTGCTGCCCGCAACCCCGTCGAGCACGGCCTCGAGCCAGCCGACGTCGCGCTCGGCGACCGTCAGGGAGATCTCCGGCCAGGGCACGGCTTCCGGGAAAGGGAGGCGAATCCCGTCGGCGATTATGACCGGAACGCAGCCGAGGGCGACGGATTCCACCAGCCGCGGGCTCCACGGGGCCCACCCCAGCGGGCAGAGGCAGAACAGCGACCGCGCCATTTCCGAACGGTAGCCGTCGAACCGGTGGCGCCGGAGGTAGAACCGCCGGTTTCCTCTGTATCGGTTCCAGATCTCCGTTCGAACCTTCCTGCAATTAAACCCCCCAACATTTAAAATTTACATAACTAGACAAATTCTTTATATTCACATTTCAGCATTAAAAAAAGGTGATTGTTAACCGCAGACCGGCTATTTGTTAGTGGCATCCCAAAATCTCATTAAGTTTTGCGCCTTTTCGAAATATGTTTGTACATGTATTTTTAGGAAAAGTGCTCAACACGAAAGTGGAAGATCCACATTCGTGTTGAGCACTTTTCTTAAAAATGCATGTACAAGCCGTACTTTGAAAATATGCTCAGATTTTACGCCTTTCAGAAATACGCCTTGTACATGCAATTTCAGGAAAAGTGTTCAACACGAAAGTTGTAGATCTCGTCGAGATCTACAACGAGATCTACAACTTTCGTGTTGAACACTTTTCCTGAAATTGTATGTACAAGACGTATTTCGAAAAGACGCGAAAAGTTAGCAGATTTTGGGGTGCGACTAGCAAATACTTGATTGCGGTTAACGATCACCTTAAAAAAAGGGGAATGTTATAATTCATTTATATTCGCAGCTCATAGGTAACATGTTTTTTTGGGCGTTTGGAGCAATCGCCGCCGGACGGCGGATATCCAAACGGTGTCTGGCGGCGTTTGCTCTGTCTGGACCCGCAGCACCTTGGGAAACGGAGGGAAAATCCCTGTTTTGATCCCGAGCTCAGGGCCTCCAGTTCAGAAAGCCGCGGATCGTCCCTCCGGCTTGTCCCGCCACCGCCGAATCAAAGGAAGCCTAAGTCTTTTTAGGACTGTAAATAGTGGTTTAGGTGTTTTAGGATACTCCATGCATTCTATTCAGCATGGAGGAGAGACTAGAGAGAATATCTCACATCACTCTTATAAGGCGAGGTGATCAAAAACATGCATTTCACTTTGGCTTTAAGGTCCGGTTCTTGCGATCGTAACCGCTTGACCGGTGAAAATAAGTCCTCCCACACTGGGCCTTTGTTGAATTTTCCAACTATCAAAATTTCGAAGAAGAGGCGTGTACAATATTTTTTAGTGGCTTTTAAACAATATTTTTAATTTGTTATAAATAAACAAGTCAATTCCCCAATTTTGATATCTCAGATATCAAAAATGACTTTTCAGATATGCCTCTCAGGCTCTCATAAATTCAGTCTCTCGGCCTTATTATGTAAATTTTACGTGTAAATCAGTTTTTGCTGTGTGCAATGCGCGCTTTCAAAAAAACTATCAATAACATTTATGTGCAGACTGACTCGTTACTGATTCACACGTCTATGATTTTTTAATTTGATTTGATTATAGCTTAAGGCTCCGTTTGGCACAATGGTGACGATCATAAACGCATGAGTTAAAACGTAATTCGTTAAGGATCACCTAACATACATCATTTGTTTGAACATAAAAGTGGATGACGTTTTTTAGGTGGGCGTTAATGAATGATAATTTAACCCCCGTGTAAATGACCGCCACCATCATGCCAAACGGAGCCTAAAATTAGGCTCCGTTTGACACTATGTTGACAGTCATGAACACGGGGTTAAATTGTCATTCGTTAACGTCTACCTAAGAAACTTCATACACTTTTATGTTCAAACTGGATGATATTTATTAGATGACCCTTAACAAACGATGGTTTAACCTATACGTTAGAGCCTCAATCTCCACATAACAACACATATTTGACCTTTTTTGTTTTAGGCTCATAACTCACAAGCACAAAAATTTCTTTTAAATATACGGTGTTGTTACGTGTACTTCATTTTTGGTTATGTGCACATCATTGATATGTGCACATAATAAATTTTATTTGCAGACCAAAATGTCAAGTAAACTAAACACCATAAATTTTATTTGCATGTCAAATTATTAAATAAATAGAAATTTAAAGTTTGAGTTTTTTTTACTTCAAATACAAAAGATTTCTTCGCTTTTACATTTCAAATCAACAAAAAAACAAACAAAATAAAAAAACAAAAATTTCAAATCATATCCACCGATATAACTAAAAATTTGCACGGTCCATTTTTAAGTTCATGTAAATATGCACGAACTTAAAGATATGAATATTAGTTGTCTTAAATAATTAAAAATATTTACACGTTACTTAAAATTGAATATTAATACATGGACGATCATTTTGCTTGTTCAAGCTTCCCTTTGGTCATCCCTTTAAGCGACCCGGAACCAAAGGTTCTATAGTTTAGCTTGTTGTAAGATCCAATAGCTCCTGTAGTTTTCTTTTCGATTTGTTTTTTTGAATTGTCGATGATATATTGTATTTTTGGAGTATCTCATCCAACTCTACTTGTATGTCATGTGAAGCGAGGCTGAAGCTGGGGCGAGTGTAGAATTTCGGCTTTCGGGAGAAAATAAGAGTGGGGTGTGCGCTTAGGTTTAATATGGGTGAGATTGAAAAATAGTAGTGGTATTGTTTATTTTAAGAATTTGATGTGCATATAGCCAAAAGTGATGTGCACGTAACATCACCCATTATTTTAAGAGTTCGGTGTGCACATAGCAAAAAAGAGGTGCTCTTAACAACACTCTAAATATATCACGGATATAAATTTTTTTTAAAAGTAGCTTTAAAAAGCAGGTTCAGATCCTCTACTATGTGCCAGCTGTGGTACTGTGCCCATGAAAATTATAAATATTTTTTGAAAAATAAATAAAATTTATGCAATTAATTATGGTATATAAATAATGAAAACAATTACCAATTTGTAGACGTAACGTCTTTATAATTTTCCCGAAAACGCCGCTTACCGGCTGTAGAAGCTGCCGCTGATGTTCTTGGGGTGGACCTCCATCTTACCCCGGAAGAACACAAAGATGTCCCTTTTCGAAGCCTCCGGCGGCAAAAACCGGCCGCCGTGCTCCGGCGGTATGTACGGCGGAATCAGCACGTGATCAGCCTCCTGGCAGGCGTGCGGCTCAACCACCCCGAACGTTTGCAGCAGAATCGAATTCTTAACGGCCTCTGCTATCCCGTATGCCGCGGCCACGTTCCCCTGTTCTCCACCCAAAAATGTCAGGAAACAGGGGAAGCAAAAAAAATGATTATTTTGTTATGAGGAAACAGGGGAATTATACCATGGCGTGGAAGCAAGCGCCGAAGTCATGGGAGGCGACGAAGATGTGGTCTGCGCCGTCGGATCGGTTCCAGTAGGGGTGGCTTTTGGATATGAGATCGACGGCGGAGGAAAGCAGGGGACGCGCGTGGCGAAGAACGGGGAAGCCGTTGGAAGCAGAGAAGTCGCAGGAGACGTAGACGGGGACGAAGAAGAAGTCGGCGTCGCGGGGGTCGACGGAGAGGGCGGAGGAGCCGAGGAGAGCTTCGTGGAGCGCGACTTCGGCGGCGAAGAGATGGGAGGCGCAGCGGGAGTTCGAGAGCCAGGCACGGTTGAACTCCGGCGGGAGGTCGTAGACGTAGATCTTAAGAGAGGGTGAAGCAGGGGAGGAAGGTGTTTGAGGGAGTTTTCGGCGAGGATGGGGAGAGAGAAGGGAGGATGGGGTGGAGGAGAGGAAGAGGTAGGTAGAGAGGGAGAGCCAGAAGAGCCAACGGTAGGATTTTATGAGGAGGAGGAGGAGGTGGCGGTTGGATTTTGCCGGGGGGATCCGGCGGGAGGGTGGCTTCATGTGGGGCTGCTAAGTGGTTTTTGGAGTTGGACTAGTGTTTGATGAAAGGGAGATGCAGAGATGGGTGGGAGTTGTTTTGAATTTAGGTGAAAAAGAGGGGAGAGAGAGAGAGAGTGAGGGAGGTGGCAATTAGAGTTTTCACGGTTCTGGATCCGGTTCTATGAAAATCATCAATCAAATCGTTAACGTAACAGTTCTTCAAATTAGAATAAGAATCTTATTTGATTTGATTGTTTCGGTTTTGGTTCCAGTTTTAACATAATTTTTGAAATCGTCGTGTCAACGGTTCTAGTCGGATTTAACAAGAACCAAAACCAAACCGGTCACTAACGGTGCAGGCTGTTGTATGTGTTGAAACCAAAATTTGGTTTCTTGTGGAGTTCGGACCCAAGAGGGGTAGCTTGCACCCACTTCTCTCAAGCGAGAACATCTGACCAGCTGCTTGGAACTAAGAGACAGATCACGATCTACAGCGAGAAGGTCTCGTTATACACCCGGAAGAACAAAGAGAGTTTTCCCTCCCTTACCAATGCTGAGCTGGGAACCTTGGTGGGCCCTGAGAGCACTCGCCAACCAGAGTCAGCCTTGGGGGAGGGGGAAGCAAGAAGAAACAATCCCCGCTCTAAGGTGTCCATGAGGGCTTATTTATAGTTTTCCAAGTTTGTCCTACCGACTTTTGGTTTTACTAAACACAACCCAAAATGGTCTGGCAATAGCATAACTCCGTTGTTTGGAGGGGATATTAGCAGACTTAAAAAAGTATCCTGGGGTTGGCGAGTGCCCGGTGAAGCTGTGACTCGTCACTCGCCCCGAAATTGGATCTCTCCCCTAGGGGGCTGCACTTACCCAGGGAGCCTAGAACTCGCCCCTAGGGGGTTGCACTCGCCCAGGGAGCCTGGAACTCACCCCTTGGGAGCTGCACTCACCCCTAAGAGATAACTACTTCTGCACTCGCCCTAGGTGGGCGAGATCATCTAGGTCATCATCGGTCGCTTCTGATCTCGACGAATTACGGGTTATACACTATGCAGTTTGATTCGGTTCCAACCAGAATAAAAAACAAACTTGACGGAAATCAATGAGACTATGAGAGAGATCAAAATTAAAAAACAAGAGTATAAAAGTAAACTAATTCGATTTTTTTTGCAAATGAGACTTTGAAGTCCGGGATCCGAACACATGAATTTCTCGTTACAACAGGGGGGGGGGGTACTTTTGTATAATATAAAAAGTAGGGCTGAAAGTTAAATTCCAAAATTCAAAACGAAATCAGAATAATTCACGGTTTTGTTCTTTGCGGTTTCGGTTCGATCCCGGTTCAATCTGCAATTTTCGGTTTTAAGTGACAGCTGTGCGTGTAACGCATGCAACTTGAAGGTAGTGGAGTGATGTGTCACTGTGGTTGAACTTGAAGTAGTGGAGTGATGCGGCCTATGGGGGGAGAGATTTTTTTGTACGTGCAACGCATGCAGAGGAATTTGTGGGATCTCTTTTCGTGCAAAATTACAATTGCAACATCATTTATAATTGGAAATTGACTCTATTTTTCAGTTGTAAAATACAATTGTAAAATAGTTTAAAAATTCACTTTTTTACAATTATATTTTCATCTCAAAATATATATATATAAGTACTTAAAATGGTTGTAAAATTACATGGATAAATATTTCGTGACTTATTTTGTGATAAAAAACAAAGCAAAATTAGAATTTGCGGCATAGTCCTCGCATATATAAAATGTGAGCTATCTGGACTCTGTTTTTGGCATGTAAGTAGTCAAAATACATTAATTTGACGAGAAAAACCAAATTCAATATCCATTTTGCAACTTGAGGACCCAGCCTCCACCCCCTAGATCCGTCGGAGCAAAATTATATTGTTCAATGGCGGACGCAGAAACTTCTTTCAGTGTAGGCGGACTTACAAGTTATTTGATTGATACTATTAAACTACGTCTAATAATATATTTTTTTGAACAATAGGGTATTAACCACGGTTTACTATAATTTTTGTAAGAATATGATATTGGCCACGGTTTAAACTGTGCATAATATAGATAATTTTAAAAAAAATAGGGTATTAACCACGATTTATAGTTTAATCCGTGACTAATATAGATAAATTTTAAAAAATAGGATATTAACCACAATTTAAACCGTGGCTAATATTGTTAATTTTTTTAAAAAATAGAGTATTCACCACGGTTTAAACTGTATTCGCCACGATTTTTCATCCGTGACAAATACTATTAATTTTTATTTAAAAAAATAAGTGTGGGCGGCCGCCCACGCTCGTCCTAAGGTGGGTCCGCCCCTGAATATTGTTACATTAGTATTCACATCATGGCATGTATGTTTAAGAACCCAATATCTAAGGAACTTCGTACACTTTTACGTTCAAAAGTTGTTTTATTTTCTTCTTGGTAATCATAATCGTTGTCATGTCAAACACACATTCCATGAAGACGGAGTTTTTATCCAAACTCATTAGAGCAAAAAAGCTACGTCAAATGAGAGGAATTGGGGGGCGTAAAGTACAGCACGGTGCAATGCAATCATCGTTTTGTTGCGAGTGCATCACATCTCGCGCGCACACATCTTAAAGACGTGCACGCATCTCCGCACGAGATGTGATGTACTCGCAGCCACACGATGGCTGCACTGCACCGTAATTACGCACCCTGATTCCCAAATGAGACTAGCCCAATGACTTTATATAAAACAAAAAGGTCAGGTTTGTTTAATTTGTTGTGTGGTAAATTATTTTATCGGCTAATATTACAAACCGAATTTATCGAACCATGAGAGTGATTAATCCGATGCATACTTACACTTATTTAGCCCTTCTTTGATCGAATTTTATTTATAAATTGAAATTTTAATACTTTTGTATTATATTTAGAGTCAAATAAAAATAGTATATTGTGAATCAAATTAATATAATGCTTAGATGATGGGGGATAAAGCGCCTTAATAGAATATTAGTGAGTGCCAAACATCATTGCCTTAATAGAATATTAGTGAGTGCCTTAATATATACGAGATTCTTCGCATGGGCTACGCCCGTACTTGATGTTTCGGGCGGTCATCGGCCGCATCCAGGCGGGCTTTGCCCTATTCCGCACGGGCTATGCCAAGATCACTCGACGCAAAACAGATCTTGACTTTGAGAGCACTCGACGACATGTATCCTTGTTTGTCGTCGAGTGCTCTCGACACCAACATCTGTTTGAGTCGAGTGATCTTGTCGTTGAGAGCACTCGACGTCAAGACTTTGGAGTCGAAAGCACTCAACGCCATGATCACTCGACGCAAAACAGATCTTGGCGTTGAGAGCACTCGACGCCATGTAACATTGTTTGGCGTCGTGTGCTCTCAACGCCAAGATCGCTCGACTCAAACAGATGTTGGTGTCGAGAACACTCGACGCCAAGCAAAAATACATGACGTCGAGTATACTTACATACATACATATATATATATACATACATACATATATATATATACATACATATACATACATACATATATATATACATATACATACATATACATATATATACATACATATACATAAATATATATAGATATATATACATACATACATATACATTCATACATATACATACATACATACATACATACATATATACATATAAATACATATACATACATATACATACGTATATATACATACATATACATACATACATACATATATATATATACATACATATATATATATATACATATATATATATATCTAAACCACTATAAAGGAAATAGTTTTCCCATGAATTTTAAACTCATTAGAGTGATTGCAGCCGTCCGATCTGAATGCATTATTTAACAACCGTCCGATCAAACATTCACTCACTCTTTAATTTTTCGTAGGTCTCCTAAACCTATAAGAATGTCCTAAACCATCTACCCTACAATGTGACAATTTATTTTAAAAAAATTGATTATTTTCTACCGTTCAAACCAAACGACCCGTTAATACCCAACTCTGAAATAAAGCCCGAAATGCAACCTAGCCGCAGCCGGTATGCATGGCCCACAGCATGGTCTAGGTCATGATTTCTTATAAGCAATTTGGAAAACATAATGCCCACGATGTGGGACAAAAATGGCGGAAGATTTTTTGAGCTTTTGCAAACTTGCCATCACGTGCCCATGTTTGGTGGGAAGTTTATTTTTGCATTAATTATATATATATACTAAATTAATACATACATAATCTCAATATATATTAATAAATTATATATATACTAATTAAGTGTGATGAATTGATGATTAATAATTAAAATCTGCCTGCTCTCGGCGGGCGGAGTCCGCTAACGCCGGCCGGGTACTGTCGTGCTTGGCCATAGGGGCGTAGCCTTGGGGCGGGATAAGCCCGCCGGGGGGCGGGCGAAGCCCGCCGTCGGCGGCAGGATACTGTGGCGCGTGGCCATCGGGCCGGAGGCCCGTGCCTGTCACTCGTATACATATATATATATATACATATATATATATATACATATGCATATATATATGTATATACATATATATATACATATGCATATATATATATATATATATATATATATATATATATATATATATATATATATGCATATATATATGCATATATATATATATATATATATATATATATATATATATATATGCATATATATATGCATATATATATATATATATATATGTATATATATATACATATATATACATTTGTCGTGGGGATGACATTTGTCGTGGGGATGACATTTGTCGTGGGCGGTGACATTTGTCGTGGGCGACGACATTTGTCGTGGGCGGCGATATTTATCGTGGACAGTACCCGCCCGCAATATATACACATATGTTGTATCTTTGCCTTACAAACTCCTGCCCGGGCGAGCTCCAGGCCGCCGGCCGAGCTCGCCCAAGGGGCTGGGCGCCCGGGCGAGCTCCAGGCCGCCGGCCGAGCTCGCCCAATGGCTGGGCGCCCGGGCGAGCTCCAGGCCGCCGGCCGAGCTCGCCCAAAGGCTGGGCGCCCGGGCGAGCTCCAGGCCGCCGGCCGAGCTCGCCCATGGGGCTGGGCGCCCGGGCGAGCTCCAGGCCGCCGACCGAGCTCGCCCAAGGGGCTGGGCGCCCGGGCGAGCTCCAGGCCGCCGGCCGAGCTCGCCCAAAGGCTGGGCGCCCGGGCGAGCTCCAGGCCGCCGGCCGAGCTCGCCCAAGGGGCTGGGCGCCCGGGCGAGCTCCAGGCCGCCGGCCGAGTTCGCCCAAGGGGCTGGGGTGCAGGGGGTGAGGCCTTGGCCTCCGTCCGGAGTACCGCTTTTACCTCGCTCATAGCAAGCCCGGGGGGTGTAGATTTTTCCTCCTCCTACTAGTATATTTTCAAGGCCAAGCCAAAATTGGCCACCAAGAGTCCCAAATCTCTAAAAAGCTTAAAAACATAAAACTGGCCCAGCGCCTGCCGAATGGACCCTACTCTGCGAATACGGGGTTGTACACAATCCCCGCTCTTTTCGAGGTTGGCACAAGCTCGGAAAGAAACATCCAACCAAACGTATTCGCTGAGTGGCCTTCATGGGGCCGAAAATACTCGGTCTCTCCGAGGGGTCAACCTGTCATGCCAGCAGATGAGAGCCTGGGTGACGTGACGGCCTCGGGGTGAAAACACTTAGCCTCCTGAGGGGTCAACCTGCCCTGCCAGCTAGTGGGAGCCTGGTCAGCGGAATCATCCCGGAGCTAAAATGACTTAGCCTCCACGAGAGATACAACCTGCCCTGCCAGCTAGTGAGAGCCTGGTCAGCGGAATCATCCCGGAGCTAAAAGGACTTAGCCTCCACGAGAGATCAACCTGCCCTGCCAGCTAGTGGGAGCCTGATCAGCGGAATCATCCCGGAGCTAAAAGACTTAGCTTCCACGAGAGATCAACTTGCCCTGCCAGCTAGTGAGAGCCTGACAACGGAATCATCTCGGAGCTAAGGGACTTAGCCTCCACGAGAGATCAACCTGCCCTGCCAGCTAGTGGGAGCCTGGTCAGCGGAATCATCCCGGAGCTAAAAGGACTTAGCCTCCACGAGAGATCAACCTGCCCTGCCAGCTAGTGGGAGCCTGGTCAGCGGAATCATCCCGGAGCTAAAAGACTTAGCCTCCACGAGAGATCAACCTGCCCTGCCAGCTAGTGAGAGCCTGGTCAGCGGAATCATCCCGGAGCTAAAAGACCTTAGTCTCCACGAGAGATCAACCTGCTCTGCCAGCTAGTGAGAGCCTGACAGCGGAATCATCCCGAAGCTAAAAGGACTTAGCCTCCACGAGAGATCAATCTGCCCTGCCAGCTAGTGAGAGCCTGTCAGCGGAATCATCCCGGAGCTAAAAGACTTAGATTCCACGAGAGATCAACCTGCCCTGCCAGCTAGTGAGAGCCTGGTCAGCGGAATCATCCCGGAGCTAAAAGGACTTAGCCTCCACGAGAGATCAACCTGCCCTGCCAACTAGTGAGAGCCTGACAGCGGAATCATCCCGGAGCTAAAAGACTTAGCTTCCACGAGAGATCAACCTGCCCTGTCAGCTAGTGGGAGCCTGGTCAGCGGAATCATCCCGGAGCTAAAAGGACTTAGCCTCCACGAGAGATCAACCTGCCCTGCCAACTAGTGAGAGCCTGGCAGTGGAATCATCCCGGAGCTAAAAGACTTAGCTTCCACGAGAGATCAACCTGCCCTGCCAGCTAGTGGGAGCCTGGTCAGCGGAATCATCCCGGAGCTAAAAGGACTTAGCCTCCACGAGAGATCAACCTACCCTGCCAGCTAGTGAGAGCCTGACAGCGGAATCATCCCGGAGCTAAAAGGACTTAGCCTCCACGAGAGATCAACCTGCCCTGCCAGCTAGTGAGAGCCTGACAGCGGAATCATCCCGGAGCTAAAAGGACTTAGCCTCCACGAGAGATCAACCTGCCCTGCCAGCTAGTGAGAGTCTGACAGCGGAATCATCCCGGAGCTAAAAGGACTTAGCCTCCACGAGAGATCAACCTGCCCTGCCAGCTAGTGAGAGCCTGGCAGCGGAATCATCCCGGAGCTAAAAGACTTTGCTTCCACGAGAGATCAACCTGCCCTGCCAGCTAGTGGGAGCCTGACAGCGGAATCATCCCGGAGCTAAAAGAACTTAGCCTCCACGAGAGATCAACCTGCCCTGCCAGCTAGTGAGAGCCTGACAGCGGAATCATCCCGGAGCTAAAAGGACTTAGCCTCCACGAGAGATCAACCTGCCCTGCCAGCTAGTGAGAGCCTGACAGCGGAATCATCCCGGAGCTAAAAGGACTTATCCTCCACGAGAGATCAACCTGCCCTACCAGCTAGTGAGAGCCTGGCAGCGGAATCATCCCGGAGCTAAAAGACTTTGCTTCCACGAGAGATCAACCTGCCCTGCCAGCTAGTGGGAGCCTAACAGCGGAATCATCCCGGAGCTAAAAGAACTTAGCCTCCACGAGAGATCAACCTGCCCTACCAGCTAGTGAGAGCCTGACAACGGAATCATCTCGGAGCTAAGGGACTTGGGCTCCACGAGAGATCAACCTGCCCCGCCAGCTAGTGAGAGCCTGACAGCGGAATCATCTCGGAGCTAAGGGACTTGGGGACGGGGCATGTCACCTAGACTCTGCCAAAATTCAACATCCTCAAAAGGGGAAACAAGTTGGGTTACATGACCCTCCCGACTCTACCGGTCGGAGGCTGGACTCATTACAACATAAAGAAAAACAAGATACATGACTCCGCCGAGGCGAGGCTTCTTCAGGGGGTCCGAGCATGGTGGTCGCCTTCAGGTTCTCGCCCACTGGACACCTCCATACTGCTTAGGCTCTTTATGATCTTCTCCATCTCCTCCGTCTTAGCCAACCAAGAGATGGTGTTGACTGCCGTGACGTAGCACTGCCTCGCCATCCTGGAGTCTCCCTTGATCCTGACCTGGATCTCATCTGAGTTGAACTTGAGGCACTGGTGGAAGGATGAGGGCACACACCGGAAGGCACTGATGAGGGGCCTTCCGAAGATGGCGTGTAGCTGCTTGGAGCGTCAATAATGACAAACCTGCAGTTCCTTGAGGTCCCTCCTAACTTCACCTGGAGTCCGACTCCACCTTCCACCTCCTTCCTCTCCCCTGAGAATCCAAACAGAGGCCCATCCGACGTCACTATCCTCCTTGGCTCCACCTTCATCCCTTCGAACGCCTTCTTGAAAATGATGTTGACCGAGCTTCCGTTATCAACCAAGATCCGGGAGACGGTGAAGCCTTCGATGGCTGTCTTTATGACCAGCGCATCGCAGAACGGATTTTCAT
This sequence comes from Platanthera zijinensis, assembly GCA_039513925.1. Classification (NCBI taxonomy): domain Eukaryota; kingdom Viridiplantae; phylum Streptophyta; class Magnoliopsida; order Asparagales; family Orchidaceae; genus Platanthera; species Platanthera zijinensis. The sequence goes on along the minus strand of CM077088.1, from coordinate 11,067,632 downwards.
GGTCCGGCAGGTCCTTCACCGAGAAGGTGATCTTCTCTTCCGGGGGCGAGGTCTGGGATGTCGAAGCGACGCTCCGTCGGTACATAACATGGAGGCTCGCCTTCCGAGTGGCCTCGATCCCCACTCCACCGTGGATCACTGTTATTCCTCCTCGGTGTCCTTCGTCGACCCGATCCTCGCATATGTCTTCCTCTCCACCTCCTTGGGGCAGAGCTTCGATCCGCTCCGGCTGCTTCTGGGCTGAAGCTCTCGTCCTCCTCACTTCCAGGAACTCGGGGCAGGTAGCCGTAGCGTGACCCTCCAACTGGTGGAAGTCGCAGTATGGTAATTCTACTCTGCCTCCCCCTTTCCCCCTGCGATTCCTCCTCTCCCTCCGACCAATCGCCATTGCTTGCTGGGGTGGGGGCAGGAGCTGTCTTGGGGCTTGCCTCTGGAAGTTAAACCTCCCTTGGCCCCCATGAAAGTTCCCCCCATCCTGGACGAGAGCTCTTCCTGGACCATGGGCAGTTCCTCCACGCTGCCTCCAGTCTGGCTCCGGACCCTCCTGTCTCTGGAACCCCTGAGCTCTCTGCTCCTTTCTCCGTCTTCCCTCCTGGTGCCTTGAGCCACCTTGCTCCTTTGACTCCTCCGTCAACTTTGCTAACTTCTTCACGAAGGCCGGGTTGGCTGCCTCCATAGCTATCTCCTCTACCGCCCTCTCCATCAGCTCCTCGAAGAAAAGGGGGGCTTTCCGAGTCAAGCTCATCTTGAAGAAGCCCTCCTTCAGCCCAACGGTGAAGGCCATCTGGAGAGCATACCCTGGCACCTCCTGGATGTCAAGGACCTCCTCCTGGAACCTGTCAACGTAGTGGGCCAGCGACTACTCGGCCCTTTGCTTTATCAGGAAGAGGGACTCATGACCTTTCTTCCTCTTCTTGGAGGTGGAGAAGCGAAGCTGAAAGCTCCGACTCAAGTCTTCGAACCCGAAGATGGACCTTGGAGGGAGTTGATGGAACCAGTCCCTCGCCTTCTCCTTCAACGTGATCGCAAAGAGGCGACACTTAAAGGTATCCGTCATCGTCCTGATGGAGACGGCATCCTCAAACCACTGCAGGTGCTGGACGGGGTCATCCTTCCCGGTATAGTAAGCCATATCTGGCTCTCTGAACCCCTCAGGAACGGGAGCTGAGATGATCAGCTCGCTGAAAGGTGACCCCCTGAGGGGTGCTCTCGCAACCTCTACTTGCGCGACCTGCTCGCCTGGAGGGCTAGCACTCGCCGGGCTGGGGAACAACTCCCGGCCGAGGAGGTCTCGCTCGACCCCTTCTCCCATCCTTTCCTTCCCTGGTCGCCTTCCTGGGGCACTTCCTTCTCCCCCTGCTGGGGTGATCTCTCCTTGCCCCCTGGGAGTTGACTCATCAAGGGGGGGAGGAGCTAGCTCCTGAGGGGTTGGAGTGGAGCTGCCACCCCGAGGAGCCAAACTTCGGAGCATCCCCATGATGCCTTGGATGGATGCCATGAACTCTTCCCTTCCCATGAAGGGTCCAGGGTTGGGGAGCTCGCCGAGATCGTCACCACCTCCCTGATCTCCAGCCATGACACTCTCCCGAGATCTTCTGTGTTGGTCACTCTCCACGCTCACCGGACCAAAATGTTGAAACCAAAAACTTGGTCTCTGTGGAGTTCGACCCTTGGGGAAGGGGTGACCTCACACCTACTACACTCGGGGGAACGTCACGGACCAAAGACTTGGGAAACTAGGAACAGACCCTCGGCTCTTGCGTGGAGGTCCCACCACACACCCGGAAGGTCACAAGAAGACTTCCCCTCCCTTACCAATGAGAGCTGGGTACCTTGGAGAGTTCTCTCAACTCTACCAAGAAGAGAGCTAGGGAGGAGGAAGCCAAAAGCCAATGCCCCTCCAAAGGTACCCAAGGGGGTCTATTTATAGTTTTTCCAAGTCCTGAGTTTGAAAAATCCAAAATGCCCTTAGGGAAAAAACATGGCAACAGGAGGTCCAAAGAGGGGGAGGTGGAGGCTGAACCATGCTCCTCCCCTTACCCCACTTCAGACATCCGAAGCGAACTCGCCCAAAGGCTGGGCGCCCGGGCGAGCTCCAGGCCGCCGGCCGAGCTCGCCCAAGGGCTGGGCGCCCGGGCGAGCTCCAGGCCGCCGGCCGAGCTCGCCCAAGGGCTGGGCGCCCGGGCGAGCTCCAGGCCGCCGGCCGAGCTCGCCCAAGGGCTGGGCGCCCGGGCGAGCTCCAGGCCGTCGGCCGAGCTCGCCCAAAGGCTGGGCGCCCGAGCGAGCTCCAGGCCGCCGGCCGAGCTCGCCCAAGGGGCTGGGCGCCCGGGCGAGCTCCAGGCCACCGACCGAGCTCGCCCAAGGGGCTGGGCGCCCGGGCGAGCTCCAGGCCGCCGGCCGAGCTCGCCCAAAGGCTGGGCGCCCGGGCGAGCTCCAGGCCGCTGGCCGAGCTCGCCTAAGGGGCTGGGCGCCCGGGCGAGCTCCAGGCCGCCGGCCGAGCTCGCCCAAAGGCTGGGCGCCCGGGCGAGCTCTAGGCCGCCGGCCGAGCTCGCCCAAAGGCTGGGCGCCCGGGCGAGCTCCAGGCCGCCGGCCGAGCTCGCCCAAGGGGCTGGGGTGTAGGGGGGTGAGGCCTTGGCCTCCGTCCGGAGTACCGCTTTTACCTCGCTCATAGCAAGCCCGGGGGGTGTAGATTTTTCCTCCCCCTACTAGTATATTTCAAGGCCAAGCCAAAATTGGCCACCAAGAGTCCCAAATCTCTAAAAAGCTTAAAAACATAAAACTGGCACAGTGCCTGCCGAATGGACCCTACTCTACGAATACGGGGTTGTACATATATATATATATATATATATATATATATATATATATATATATATATATATATATATATATATATATGGTTTGGAATATATAAGCTCAAGCTTTTTTAAGCCTAAAAAGCTTGAGTTGGTTCTCCCTTAATACATGTCGGAATTAAGCATATAATATTTGCATTTTATAGCCAAGAACGATATCTACAACTTTCATGTTGAACATTTTTTCAAAATTTGCACGGTTTAGCAGGAATCTGGCCCGAAAGATTGTTGGCTCGAATTTTGAAATTTATTATTATTATATTCATTTCGAGCCAGCAACGTTTCAGTCGAGATTTCGGTCAAACCGTGCAAATTTTGAAAGAATGTTCAACATGAAAGTTGTAGATCTCATTCTTGGCTATATAATGCATATATTATTTGTCTAATTCCGACATGTATTATATGAAAATCAGCTCAAGTTTTTTTAGGCTTAAAAAACTTGAGCTTATATAAGTTATTCTAATATATATATATATATATATATATATATATATATATATATATATATATATATATATAATTATATACACACGAGTGACAGGAGGAGGCCGATGACTACGCGCCACAGTATCCGGCCGGCGACGGCGTGCTTCGCCCGCCCCTGACGGATCCTGCGGACTGCGCCCGCAACATATACATATGAGTACTCAAAATGGTCGTAAAAAAATGTAAATTAATATTACAATATTTAATTTATAAAAAAAATATATTTTTATACTTAAAAAATTTATTTTTTCTCCTCTCTATTCCTATTCATCCCTCTCTCTCTCTCCCTCTACCCCGCGGAAAATTTTTACGGACGGGTCTATTTCCCAAATGTAGGAACGGGTTTAAAATACAGTTGAAAATCAATACTAAAATACAGTTGTACCCTAAAAATACAATTGAAAAGTTCAATATTAAAATACAATCGTACTTTAATATTGAACTTCAACTGTATTTTTTAAAGTACAACTGTATTTTTCTCTTGAAGTGCAACTGTATTTTAAACCCGTTCTTATATTTGGGAACGAGATCCGTCCCTAAAAATTTTTCCTACCCCGCACACTCTCACCCTCCCCAATCTCTCCTTTTCTCTATTCCTCTCCCTCTCTCTCTTCCTCCCCCTCTCTCTCTTCCCCCCCCCCCTCTCTCTTCCTCCCCCTCTCTCTCTTTCCCCCTCTCTATCTCCCTCTCCCCATCACGGAATTTTTTTGGATGTGTGTAGCGTTCCCTGTGATAGGAGCGCGTTTAAATAACACTTTCAAAAAAAGCCGGGCCCACTTCATTTCTCGCGTTTCTCTTTCCCTATTCCATTCCGTCGACTCTCCTTTCCTAACCTAGGCGACCGAAGTTACGCAATCTCCGGCGATTTCCAGGCAGATTTCTTCCTCCTTATTCAGATTTCCAGCATATTTCTTGCAAGACGAACTCCGGTCAACCCTAAATCTGTCAATGTAGGCATCGCCGACGACCAACTCTTCTTCTCTACGCACTCGCGATCTCCGGCAGATTTCCACGCGCATTTTCTCCTCGACGGCTTGAGAAGAACCCGGTATGACTATTTTTCTAACAGGAAAGAGCAAACACATCTACATCTCTTTGCATCTCTTCGCATATGTTGAACTATTTTTCAGAACTGTGTTTCAAGTGTTTGTCATTGCCGAGATATTTCAAGTGATTGTCATTGCAACTGCATATAGAACTGTATTTCAGGTATAATACTATAATATACGACTGTATTTGCATATAGTGTAATGTACAACTGTATTTCAGGTTTAATATACAACTGTATTTTCATATAGTATACTATACAACTGTATTTCAGGTTTAATATACAACTGTAAACTTGGCTGCTTCTTTTGTCCATGGAGAAAGGGAGTAGTAGTGGTCAAATGGAGGAAGAAATTAATGTAAGTCATTTCTACTCTGACTTGAATATTTAGAGTCTTTCTTTCATGACTTGAGAAAGTGTTAACGTATTCTTTTAACTTGCAGATCAAAAAAGAACATCCTTGTTTCCATGTTGTCCATTCAGAGGAAGATGCATATGCTTTGTATTGTCAGTACGCTCACAAAACCGGTTTCAGTGTTCGTAGACAACACATTATTTATTACACACACACTAGAATTATCAAAGTACGTGAATACAGTTGCTCAAAGGCAGGAAAGAAACACATAAAACCGTCACCGATTAAATATCGCAAATTAGATATTCGGACTGGATGTCTTGTATGTTGTCATTTTAAAACAGATACAGATGGTAAGAACTGGACGGTTGCAAAGTTTGTGGAGGAGCACAATCATCCCCTTGCATCTGAGAAAGAACAATATTTGTTGAGGTCACATCGAAAGGTATCAGATATGCAGGGCAATCTACTAAAAATATGTCAGAGGCTGGTATAAAAACAGTGCATGCGTACAATTTTCTCTCCGAAGAAGTTGGAGGTGTTCAAAACGTCGGTTTCACCAAAAGTGATGCATATAATTATGTACAGCGTGGTAAAAAAGCTTTGATTGAAAATGGTGATTCGACTAGTTTATTCAAGATGCTACAGGCCAGACAACTTGAGGATAACATGTTCTCATATGAAGTCCAGACAGATGAACAAAATAGGTTGACCGGGTTTTTTTTGGATTGATGGGCGTGGTAAGATTGATTATGATTGTTTTGGTGATGTTATTATTTTTGATACCACCTTTAGATTAAATAAATATAATTTGGCGTGCGCTGCATTTATTGGTGTGAACAATCATTGGCAGAGTGTTTGTGTTGGTTGCACTTTTATTGCAGAAGAGACAATTGATTCTTTTTGCTGGGTGTTTGACACATTTCTTAAGTTCGTTGGTGGTAAACAACCTACAACAATTTTTACTGACCAAGATCAAGCTATGGCCGTTGCAATTGAGCGTGTTCTCACCACGAGCCGGCATCGATTATGTCAATGGCACATCTCAAAGAAAGCTCCTTCTAAAGTCCACTGCTTCAACCATGACAAAGGTGTTCGAGGTTTATTCCACCAATGCATGAGCAAGTGTGACTGTGAGTACGAGTTTGATCGTTATTGGAATGAGATGATCTTGAGAGGAAGCTTACATGACAACAGATGGTTGCGAGACCTATATGCAGTTAGGAGGAAGTGGTCAACTGTGTATAACAAAGATGTGTTGGATCTCAGCATTTTGTCGACACAACGGAGCGAATCGGCAAATCATGGATTGCATGGTTGTTCCAAGGCAACCAGCTCTATTGTAGAGTGTTTCATTGGGTTGGAGAAACTAGTTTCAACATGGCGGAGAGCTGAGTTTGATGAAAATTTTAAGTGCATGCAGGGTACTATTGACTTAAAATATAAAGGCTCCATGCTACTGAAGCAGGCTTCGAAGTTTTACATCAGAAAAATGTTTTCTATCTTTGAGAAATCATTCATGGAGGGGGTTGTTGGGGTTAGCATAGTCGATGAGACGATATACGAGGATAATAGTATTTCATATGTGACCTCGCAGTGTGACGAAGGCGTTGACGGTAAAAGATGGTTCGTAAACTTCAATGCTACTACCGGGGAAGCAACATGTTCTTGTCGAGGCATGGAAACAAAAGGTATTCAATGCAAGCATGTTTTGCGAATATTCATCCATAGAAATATAAAGCAGATTCCCGACCAATATTTTCTCAAGCGATTCAGTCTGCATGCTAAGAAAAGTATCTACCTTCCATACTCACCTTCAATGGCCCAATCCGATTCAAATGTGGTTTTCAGGAACCATTTAATGAGGTTTACATATGATTTAGCCCTACAAATTGAGAGCTGTCAACCGGCAAAAGAACTTGTTATGACATCCATGAATGATTTGGCTCAAAAGGTTCAGTCTATGGTCATTGGGGGTGGGGGTGTCAATCAGAATGAAATAGATGAAACCTTATTAAGGGACCCGCCGACAAAGCGGCCGAAAGGGGTTTCGAACGCACGAATAAAAGGACATTGGGAGAAGAACACTAGAGCACCAAGTACTACTTTTTATGTTAATATTATCGAAATCAAGTTCATTACTACAAGTATAATGATACTTATTTTTTCCAATGTAGGAAAGAGAGGTGAATCGAAGAGCAAAGCAATCCCTGTGAATGATAATCCATCAAAAGCAAAGGTCTACAACTTCTTTGAATCTGCAGAACTTGTGCACCAGTCAACCCCTCAGGCCACTCCTGCAGATATCGATTCTCAAGAGATTTTTGACTTAGATTTGTATTTTAATTTTTGCAGTATCCCAGATATTTTCAAACCTTGAAGCGAATCTTTTAATTTAAGTATTTATTGTTGCGGGTACATTCTTGTTCCTGCTAAATGTTCTAGTTAAATGAATATATAGTAGCAGTTAAATGTTCCAATTAAATTATCCAGGAAAATGTTCCAGTTAAATTGTCCTAGAAACAAGAAATTTTCATTTTTCTTTGGTTGCCACCTTATGTATAAGCGTCTGTCGACACTGAAAAAGCAACATTCATTCATCTATATCTAGATATCTGCATGAAAATATAATTAAGAAGACACATTTTATTTTGAAATCTGCACACCATATTCTCCAGATTCATATCACTGGAAGTATCTACCAGCTGCTCTGCAGCACTAATGCCCGATAACTGCAGCTGCCTCCAGTTGGAGCAACACAGGAATGGTACAAATACTCAGTTGCTTGAATAATTGCATCATTCATTCATTCAACAGCTAAAATACTAGACTAACAGGGTCTGCAGTTTTTAAACACAATCGACAAAGATAAATACCGGATTTACATTCCAGGAATGAGTGAGGGAAAACACAATCATCGCATTAAACAGTTCAATATCACTATATGCATGCCACAAAATCTGTCAAGTGCATAATGTCATAACAGTTAACAGTTCAATATCACTAGTTTTTAGTTTTAATAATGCCTGAAAATGTCCAAAGAATATCCGCTGCAATTTCTGCCCTAAATTGCGGCATCTCTTTACACCAATTATTTTTTTCTTGTCATGAAATACTCTCGGTCGATAACGCCTCCTCCATGAATTTCATGACGAACATGCCGCAGTCATCCCCGTTGTCTTGTTGAGGCAAGTTAGGAACATTGTTGATAGGCCAGTGGATAATATCTGCTGGCAATGCTTCACTAACCTCCTCGTATAAAGCCTTAATCTGCATGACACAGTAATTGTCAGAAACAAATTAATTTTCATAACTCAACTTTCATATGAGTGCGTACTAGCGTAAAATTGTACCAAGTCAGGAAGGTTGGAATGATGACGACCACTTTTAGAGGAGTCGTAGAAATCCCAGCATTTTTCCTTCTGGCGACACACTAGCAGTGTCCAATGGCTTGACACATTACATGGCATAAGCATGATATCAGATGTCGTGACACTTGCCAATGTTATATAGCTCAACAGGATCTTGTTATTTGCCACCTTATTTCTCTTATAATACTACACAATGAGGTGGAAAACATTAATAATTGAAGAGCAAAGCATAAAATAAGCGCATTATAAAGAAGCACAAAATGAAGCACGTACTGCATGATTTGGCGAAACATATAAAAATGACTTCATTCCATCAGATGACTTGTTCTGCTTTGAACCAAGGAATACTGCATATGCATCAATGTGAGCGTCTGATACCCAAGCAGTCCCCAGTAGATCATCTACATCCCCTCGAGTCATCACAATGTTACCACTCGAGAAAATAACATCGGACCTGTAGTAATAGTTAGAATCAGTGTGAGACTGATAAGCAATTATATGTATGACAATACATGTATGACAAGTAATAATTACCTCTCCTTAAACTCACTAAGGACGAAGTCAATGCTATCTCGAATTCGAGGGTTTATATGTGATTTACCGGGGTAGGTAGTAACCATCTTAAGATCCTTCTTCTGCCTGTGAACAATCTTTTTGACTCGAACGGAAGATGATTTTTTGGCTGGGCTTAGAAGTGTAATGATGTGGGTGATGTGGGTGATGTGGGTGATGTGGGTGACGTGGGTGAGACCTTAGTTTGGGGTTTGGATGATGTGGGTGATGGTGCATGGCGATGGGATTGGGACAGCCCATCTTGCAACTTTTTAAACCATGTTTCACAGAAATTTTTCATGGAGACTTCCACTTTAGCAACTTCTTCCCGTATATAAACACATAGCCGAGATTCGATTGAACTCCAATCTTCTCCTGTACTTACTCTCTTCATCTTCTTCTTCTCCTTCTCTATCCTCCTAAGCAATCTACTTTGGCTCTTCGCAGCAATCTTTTTCCTCCCCTCCTCGAACTTCAATTTCTCCTTCTCATGCTCGAAATCCTCGAAATCAGACTCCACCTCAAACTTCACCTTCTTCACCCCCCTTCCTTTTCTCTTAGTTGGTTTCATATCTTCAAAATCAGACTCCGTCTCCTCCGGTCCTAGCAACCTCTTCTCATCATCCTCCACACTTCCAAACATGTATCTAACCTATAAGATATAACAAAAATGTATTAGAGTTACATATCCACAAAACTTGGTGTGAATTAAGAAGTTAATTAATAATACTTGCTTGGGTTTCTTGAGCTCACTCGACAAATCTAAACAAAACTTTGCAGTATATCTCATTTTGTCCGACCATCGACATATTCGAGGCCGTGCCAAGAAATGTACTACTCTTTGAACATTGGTGTGCTCAAAGAACCACACCTACAAAAAACACATATTAGTTTGAAAATTTAATAAATCAGTAATCAAATTATAAGCACATTTCTTACCAACACAACTATCGAGCAGCCTTCAAAGTAGCCTAAACAGGTGTCAGCATCTCGAACTGCATTGGCCCGGCTCAGGCAATCTAGCTGTGAATGCAAGAATGCATGAATGGCCTTAGGCCAATTGTACTCTCTCAAGGCACCTATACCATCCTCCAACAAGCCCAGACGTCGGAATCTTTAGAGTCTTCATGGGAAAGAAAAACACAATCAACAAATACTTAATTAGTGTATTCACTCGTCTTTGCTCGAGCTCGATGGACCATTCTTCATTCACAAGATGGTGCATTTCATTAATCAAGTCTTTGTGAGATAACTCTGAATAGGGGAGTCTAGAAAAAGGAAAATCTCGATCACGGTTTGGTAGCCCCAGAATCATGGCCACTTCATTAACTGTTAGTTTGAGGTAGTGATTTCCTAAAAAGAAACACCCCTTGTCCCTTCTGTATAGCTTCACAAGGACAAACAAGAGCGGGATGTTTTGCGGCAATGCCGGAATGAAGAATAAAGGCAAAACATTTGTTTCCCTTAGAACAACCTTCGATTCCTCGGAAATGACCTCGAGGAGAGGACGGGCATTCGCCACGAACGTTGAGACTGCACACCGACAACTCAAATATTTGTTGTCAGGCATCTGAGTAAGCAAATACAGTCGTACATTACACTATATGCAAATATAGTTGTATATAAAGTGGTACATTTCACCTGAAATATAGTTATATATACAAATACAGTCATATATTACATCATATACAAATACAGTTGTATATTACACCTGAAATACAGTTGTATCTCACACTAACTGCAAATACAGTCTTATATTATATAGTTGTATCTTACACTAAATGCAAATACAATCTTATATTATACCTGGAATACAGTCATATATTACATCATATACAAATACAGTTGTATATTACACCCTAAATACAGCTCTAACTTGAGATGAGGCCATCGTATGGGGAAAAATAGTCATACCGGGTTCTTCTCAAGCCGTCGAGGAGAAAATGCGCGTGGAAATCTGTCGGAGATCGCGAGTGCGTAGAGAAGAAGAGTTGGTCGTCGGCGACGCCTACATTGACAGATTTAGGGTTGGCCGGAGTTCGCCTTGCAAGAAATATACCGGAAATCTGAATAAGGAGGATGAAATCTGCCTGGAAATCGCCGGAGATTGCGTAACTTCGGTCGCCTAGGTTAGGAAAGGAGAGTCGACGGAATGGAATAGGGAAAGAGAAACGCGAGAAATGAAGTGGGCCCGACTTTTTTTGAAAGTGCTATTTAAACGCGCTCCTATCACAGGGAACGCTACACACATCCAAAAATTTTCCCCCCATCACACTCTCCTATGTGGCTTGTAGGTTTAGGATCTCTATAATTTTATTTTTTTAATAATTAAATAATGAATGGCTGTAGAAATAGTGATTGAGATCCAATGACCATAATTACTCCAATAGCTTTTAAAAGCACGGATTTTAAAACCATTTCATATTTCTTTATATGGTAGAGATATACATATATATATATATATACATATATATAGTATTCTTTCTACCGCTCACAAACCCCTCAAGGATAAAATGAGTGATGGGCAAAGTATAGCGCTCGAGGGTTTGCGAGCGGCGGGAGTGTCATCACGTTGGGATAATGTCGTGGTTGGAGTACAGTTGCGTGGGGCACCGGGGACCCACCGTGCACTATTGTTGTCGAGGTACAGTTGTGGTTAGCCAAAGGAGTGTAGCTCAGTGTCTGTCACTCGTATGTGTGTGCGCGCACACAAAATCTTAAAAATAAATATTGTGGACTGCAAATTGCATGAAATTTAGAAGCTAATGGAAATATCAGATCTGTCAATAATGTCATGATTAATACGGACCGTCCTATTACTTACATTTTTTACTAGAGCTCTTACATCTACTATGATATGATGTTCTATGCTTATATTAAAGTGTAAGGTACCATACAATGTAAAATTATAATTTTACCACTAAATTTATTGAAAGAAGAGGATCATATGATCCAATTTTTAATCTCACAAAAATTGAGAATGATGTGAATTGAATTCAGGTTCCATTATGTCAAGCAAAGTTGACAACCATCACACAATATGTTTTTATTAAACAACATTGACAACACACACACACACATATATACACACACACACATATATACACACACACACATATATATACATACATACATATATATACATACATACATATATATATAGGGGATGTATCGTGTGCGGGCGTACAGGCAAGGGTCAAAACAGCTTCAAATTGAAAAGCGATCAACATGAAAGTTGTAGATATCGTCGATACGAATAACTTTCATGTTAAACACTTTTTGATTTGGAGCTGTTTTGACCTTCAATTTGGGGATTGAAATCTGGGGCGGCGAGAGTGCTACAGATTTCAATCCCCAAATTGAAGGTCAAAACAGCTCCAAATCAAAAAGTGTTCAACATGAAAGTTATTCGTATCGACGATATCTACAGCTTTCATGTTGATCGCTTTTCAATTTGAAGCCATCTTGACCCTCTTTTTTCATTGTTCGTACGCCCGCACATAAAGTTGCTCGCATATGATACATTTCCATATCTTATATATATCTTATCTTATCTTATATATATAAGGAAATATAGATATTTGAAGGCACACCATAAATTGAATATTGATCATTGGATCATGAGAGAGAGCATGAGAGGGGGGAGATTTGGGAGAGAGAGAGTGGAGGGAGAGGGAGAGAGAGAGAGAGTGGAGGGAGAGGGAGAGAGAGAGGGGTGGGAGAGAGGAGAGAGAGAGAGGAGGGAGTGATAAAGAGAGAGAGAGGAAGAGATTAATTATTTTTCATAGATTAAAATTTGCAAAATTGTATAAAATAAAAATAAGAATAATACTTCATATTTTTTTGCAGTCATTTTAAGTACTCATATGTATAGGTTTTGAAAAAAAAAAGATTTCGGGTGCGTGTGCAACCCACTCATAGGCAGACGCAGCCCACAGGCCGTAGTGACGCATCGAGCATGGGGGAAGCCCGTGCGCAGGCGGGCGAAGCCCGCCTGGATGCGGCCGAAGGCCGCCCGAGAGCATCGAGCACGGGCGTAGCCCGTGCGAAGATGCTCATGTGTGTGTGTGTGTGTATATATAATGTGATCACGTCCATTTGATGTAGTGGGTTAGAGATTTTAAAACAAAAATTCTAGTTAGGGTAGATGGACTTGATTTAGGATGAGTTCGGCAAGGTGGTGGCAATCATCAATGCGGTGGTTATGAACCACGTGGTCACACCTATGTTTTGGCGGAAATTAGATTAGAGGCTTAAAAGCTAGGTCCTTTATCCTCCATTAGAACTTGGAGGCAGGGCAACTGCCGCGATCTGCGAGGGCTAGCGGCGGACCAAGGGACTTCACATCTCGCAACTATGGCGATGATGATAACGAGTGTGGCCGACCGGATGACTTCTCCATCAAATCTTCAATTCATCAACTCGAGCAGCTTCGATAGTTCGATTCCTCAACCTCTCTCTGCCAAGTAACTTCGTTTTCTTAACCTCCCTTGCCAATTTGTCATTATAGAAGTTTTTAGATTTAGGGTTTTTTTTTCATTTTCTTTCCATGAAATCCTTTCCGATGAATGAGTGGGAATCCGAGAATAAACTTTCTTTTTAATTGGTTTTGCTAACCGTCCCCCCAAACGGAGCCTTAATCAGTGAATATGAATCTGTTAAAATCAGTGTTGTTAATGTCATTTATGCGCATCTATTGAAATCCGTGTTGTTAATTTAGGCTCAGTTTGACACGTAGCGGTGATGAACATTGGGGGTTAAATTGTCATTTGTTATCGCCCACCTAAAAAACTTCATCCATTTTATGTTCAAATGAATGATGTTTGTTAGGTAATCCTTAACGAATGACGTTATAATCCATACATTTACGACGGCCACGACCGTGCCAAACGGAGCCTAGTGTGAATCGATGAGAATCACTAACTAGTGAATATGAAATCCTTCAGGGCATTTGAAAGTTTTTCTATTTTATTTTTTATGACTTTAGTTATACGCAATCTGTTGATTTGTAGAGCATTTCAAATTTTTAGGTTTCCCTAAACTAAAAGATAAAGAGGATTAGAATTTAGAAGAACTCTTGATGTTTCAATTTTCAGGTTAGAGGAACTCATATCATTTTCATTATGCAGTTCCATTTCCATATTGCAAGTTGTGCAATTTCAAATTATTTGATTCCAATTTATACTTAAATTAGGTGTTCTGTAAGTTGTTATTTGGATGGAGATGTTTTTTAAAAGTCAGGCATAATCAAAGTGGTAAAAGATATCGTGTAGATATTAACTTTGAGGATTTACCTTCAGATTTGGGTATGAGGCAGCTGATAACCTCTTATGATGTAAATCAACATGATACAATAAGAATAAAATATTTGCAGAATGGATTTTGTCAACAATAATTTTCCTCAAAGTATAATTAGCAACAAAGCACTCTTATTCAACAAGAGTTGGTAAATCACAAAAAAGATGTTGCATATTATCTCTATCGCTATATTTTTTTCCCTCAAAGATGTTATGATTCAACTTTTATTAGTCGTGTGTTTCGGTATTGAAAAGACAAAATAACACTTGAAATACAAGTTAGCAACCACACGAATGTACATGATGCTTCAACAAAAATATGCCAGGCTTTTGATTAATCAGAAACAAAGTATCATATGGCATTTACTAAATAAGAAAAAATACGAACTAAAGAATATCGTGCACGTTATGTGCATCAATTGATTGCATTCAGTATCTTTTATGCAAAAGGTTTATCATTTTGTGGACATGATGAGACTAAAGAGTCAATGAATAGAGAAAACTTCCTTCAACTTTTCGAATTTTTGGCAGCACACAACAAAGATATAAATTTAATTGTGTTAAGAAATGCTCTCATTAATTATCAATTGACATCTTCAAAGATTTAAAGGGATATTGTTCATGTAATTGCAACTGGGACAACAACAAAAAATTGTTAAGAAAATTTGAGGCAGCCGTTTGGGTATATTAGTTGACGTAAAATTTTGTGATTTTTCCGCCGAACATCAAATGACTATTTTTTTACAATATGCGGATACAAAAGGGAGGATTGTGAAACATCTTCTTGCGTTCTTCATGTGTCTGACACTACATCTTTATCTCTTAAAATTATTATCGATAATTTATTTATGAAATATAGACTAAATATTTCTAAAGCATTTGATGAAGCTAGCAATATAAAAAGGCAAGTTAAAATGTTTAAGAACTTTAATCATGAGAAAAAATAATTGTCCATATTATGTTCTCTGTTTGACGCATCAACTTCAAATTTTATTAATAGTTGTTGCAGAAAATCAATTTGAAAGTGCTGAGTTATTATCACTAATTAACAATGTTTTGAATATGGTTTAAGGCTCTTGTAAACGATATGATTCGCTTAGAGCATTGGAAGGTGAGTCGCTCCAGAGCTTGGTTGCAGTGAGTTAGAAGGTGGTCGAGGATTGAATCAACCTTTGGAATTTAAAAAAGCCGAGGAAACAAGATGGAGTTCACATTACGGCACGACGTTGAATTTTATCTGCATGCTTTCATCTATTGTTGAAGTTCTTGAGATTATTACGGTTGGCGGAGTTGATGGGAACCAAAGGGGCTAGTGTTGAATGAATATTATCTGTGATGAAGATAATCAAGAGTTGTTTACGAAACAGAATGAGTGATGATTGGAAGAATGATTGTTGTCAATCTATAAAGTTTCTCTACGTTGTTTTTCGCTCTACAATATAATATTTAATGAATAAATTTTGGTTATTTATGTTCGCTACCGCCTAATAATAGTTTCACTAATGTATTCTAGCATTCACCACAGGACTCCCAAACACAAGTACACAACCTACATTGGGTCTCTTCTAGGCATTGCTTCAGACAGTTGTGATATTTAAGGGGTAACTGCGATAAACTGCAATGGTGAATACACAGTGGAGATTTTCTTGTGCTTGAAACTCCTGTGACAGCAGTTTTAGCCCAAATTTTATTTCCAAGGATCGAAGCTTTCATGACTTGATGATTGTGAACTGAATGATACCAACATTTTACCAATGCATTCACAACCATTACCTCTCCCGCAAACACAACTTAGGCTCCGTTTGGGAGGACTTATTTTCACCGGTCAAGCGGTCATGACCGCATGAATCGGGACTTATGACCGCTTGACCGGTGAAAATAAATCATCCCAAACGGAGCCTTAATCTATAAAAAAGAATTCTTTTCTTGTAAGAGTATGCATGTGATAAGATATATGCATTATTATAAGTAGAACATGTTTGGGTATACACAAGCCATGCAATATACAAACCAGAAGAAAATTAAAATTATTATACAACAACAACACTCAAGCCTTTATCCCACTATAGTGGGGTCGGCTATATAAATCCTTTGTCGCCATTGTGCTGTATCTTTTGTCATAATCTCACTAATGCCTAAGTAGATCATGTCTTTCTTTATAGTTTCATTCCAAGTCTTTATTGGTCTACCCCTCCCTCGTCTAACATGTCTAGTGACTAGACTCTCACAACGCCTAACAGGTGCCTCTAATGGTCTCCTTTGTGCGTGTCCAAACCATCCTAGACGAGCTTCTCGCATCTTCTCTGCAATTGGTGCTACTCCTGTCTTATCCCTGATACTTTCATTCCTAATTTTAACCAATCTCGTGTGTCCACACATCCACCTAAGCATTCTCATCTCCGCAACTCCCATTGTTTGCTCGTGTACACAATTCACTGCCCAACAGTTAGAACCATAGAGCATCGCGGGTCTAATTGCAATACAGTAAAACTTGCTCTTAAGTTTTAGTGGTAAATTATTATATGCAGAGAAAATTATTATATACAGTCTAGCTCAAAAGTTTTAAAAAGTTATATTGATAAATATTTCTAATGATTACAGATTGTTTCTCACATAAAAATATAGCACTTTTAAGGCTCGGAGTTCCCATCAAGATTGAACTTATAATAATGACATCAAAGAAGAATGAACTTTGAAGAAATTTACACCAATAAAAACTACAAAAAAATGCAAATCAAAGCGGTAAAAAACATTGCAGCAAACAATTGCATCCTTCGTTGCATGTACTTTATGTAGTAAAGAAACGCATGACCGAAACATTGCAGATCACAGATCAAGCATGGAGAAGGACAAACAAAAAGATCGCAAGTCAAAGAATATAAAAATATGCAAATCAAAACGTAACAGATGAAGGTGACAGTAATCAAATCTAAGAATGGAGAAGCATAGGAAAATTGAATAACAACGCCTGACAGATCAAAGAATGGAGAATGAATTGCAAAACTTAATGTTAGAGAAGCCCACTTAACTAGGCCCATTTAGTTTTTTGTTGTTATTTCTCTCTCCTCTTTAGTCCCATATTGTGTATAGGACCTTGCTCTCTCTTTCTCTCATCTATATATTTGTACTCATTCTTTGTATTCTACACAAGTGAACATATATACAACGTTGCTTTTCCACTTCTCTACATGGTATCAGAGGCACCGATCCTCCTTGGGCGGCTTCCCTCTGCTTAACCGTCTCTCTTCCTGTGGTCTCTTGTCTGTGCGTGTGGCTAGCTGCGGACTGCCCTTTCTGTCCGCTCCCCGCTCTTCCCGCTCGGTCTCAAGGCTTCTTGTATCCACCCAACTTGTTGATCAAAGAATGGAGAATGAATTGCAAAACTTAACAATGTCGATCTTTCAAAAAAACGAAAACAAAAAACATTGCAGGTCATGGAAGAGATGCGTAAGAACAAAATAAAGAGATGTGTAAGAACAAATTGAGGAGATGCGTAGGAAGAAATTGATTAAAACATTACAGATCATGGAAATGTGTAGGAACAAAACATTGCAGGTACGTCATGGAAGAACTATCTGTTTCTGAAGGGATTACATTGATGACTTAGGGTCGATGCAAATTACAAGAAGGGGGCTTCAGTTCAGAGAGCAAATTCACGTGTGGGGGATGCTTCATTTCAGAGAGTGGGTGCGTTTTACGGAGGCGAGGTCGGTGAACGGGTGCAAGTGGGAGGTTCTTCCAATCGCACAAGCTGCGGGTTGGCTAAGGCACGGTGAAGGGATCCATCAGATGCACAGGGGTTCGCCGCAAGGCGGGACCCACGTTCATTTATTCGCATAGGAAGGCTTGATTGGATTGCCGATCCGACTCCGCGGTTTCATCCAGCACGACGCCGCGAGTCAAAAACATATATTAATTTATTTTTTTGAGTTTATTTTCATGTATTTAGTGGTCAACCCCACCGACCAATCATAGTCGTTGATGAGAAGCCCTAGTTTGTTCTCTTCTTATAAATAGGTGTTGTAGAGGTTGAAATGACGTCATTGCAGAATTTTGTAGTATTCCCGGATTCCAGCGATCACCCCTCGGTGTCGACGCCGTGGAGCCCTAGGTGATGACTCCTAGGTTGATTTCTCCTCCCCTAACCCTTCCCCTACCCCTTGCAATCATTTTCAATCCCTAATCCCTCACTTTCAACCACCGCAGCCCTAAAGCACTGGCCTGTTGTGAACAGGCCACCGCCAACCTCCCGCCGCCCTCCGCCCACTTCTGCCCCTTCCTCCACCCCCCAACACTATCGCCGAACCCTCCTCCACCCTCCAGAAATCTCGCCGGCCAGCCTTCCTCCAGCTGACCACCACCCGGCCCCCCTAAGCCCAGGCCGGCCCCTCCTCTAATCCCCCTCACGTGGATCCACCTTCCCGCACCCCTTATTCTCAAGATCAATCTAGATCTGAGAATTTTAGCCCCCGATCCGTCATCCCCAACACTCATATTGTCATTTTAGCCCGGATCCGACCCTAAATAGCGGATCCCCAGATCTACTTGTACGTGGCCGGATCTACCCACTTCTCGTCTGATCTCATCATTTCCCGCCGCGCCGAGGACATCCACCGCCTTCACTTTCACAGTTTCACGTCGCCAATTCCACCTCCGATCGCCGATCTACACATCCGGACCCAAATTCTTCAGTGTCTCGGTTCAGCCCGCTACTTTGTGAGTATATTGAGGTATTGGCTTATTTGATGTGACATTTTCATAGATGAATTAGTATATGAGCTATAATTCTTGCTAGTAGAAAATTGTTTCGGTACGCTATTAATTTGCAAGGGTTATTCGCCGCGCGCATTGTTTTGGCCCTCCAAGCGGAGAAAAACCGTTATAAAATTGTCAAAGTAAATAATTGTTCTCAATTTTAAATACTTGCGTGGTGTTAGAAAATTTTATTGCTCAAATTTATTTGTCGTCGTAACTGACGGCCGCATTGCACTTAGGGTCATTCTAGAGAGTCGCATTTGCCTTTACACCTAGAGTCCTAGGTTTTGTGCACCCCTTAGCCTACCCTGCATCACACGGGAGAGGGGTAGAAGCAGAATAAGAAAATTGCTATTAAATTGGGTATTTAAATGCTGTGTATAGTTTTTTTAAAGGCCCCAAAAAACTTAAAATTCATACTCTACTTATAACAATGCCCTAAGATATTTATCTTCTTTTCATCCTCTGTAACCACACACACACACCTCTAAAATATCTCTCTCTCTATCCATCTATATATCTATATCTCTATCTCTATCCATCTATCTATCTATATCTATCTATCTATCTATCTATCTATATATATATATACCTCTAAAATATCTCTCTCTATCTCTCTCTCTATCCATCTATCTATATCTCTATCTCTATCCATCTATCTATCTATATCTATATATATATATATATATTACCTGGAACCTCGCTCTAGAGTTTGCATAATTACAGGTTGCACTCTATCTTTCAAAATTACATTTACCACACCTCTAAAATTGAATATCATAAAATAATTTGGCTGATTTTATGAATTTTCATCCAAATTTCTAACGGAAGTGGCATTTTTCTAAACTTGGGAAACTAAAAGGGGTGCAATCTGTAATTATGCAGCCTCCCAGGGGAGGTCCCAGTAATTCACCATATATATAGTAATAAAAGCATAAACACTATAAAATGGGAAACATGCAGCCCACGTTTTGGGGAAAAAAGTACAAAAAAAAAACTTTTCATGTTGTATCATTTACAAGAGCATAGAAGCTTTATATGTGATACAAGGTAAACTACATATTTTATGAAATAAATACTTAATTATTTCACAAGAGAATATGGTTAGCAATTTTTTTTAATTAGATCAAACCTGCGTTGTTGTTGTTGTTGTTGTAGATCAAACCTGTGTCATGATGATGATGCATAAACTGGGAAGGACTGAGCAGAAACTGTTCAGTGAAGGCAATACGGGTCGTCGGGTCCTGTACAGCAATCATGTCAACAGGGGATCTGCGCATTACATCCAAAAGATTACTTTTGGGCGGTTGAGATTGAACATTGCTGTTTTTTTTCTTTTGTTTAAAAAAACAGCCATTCAATATCAGCTGTTGAAACTGCAGATCTAGAGATCCCATAATTAGTCCCAGCCCATTAACATCTTCATCACTCTGTCTATAATCTTGCTATAATCTGCAGATGATTCATCGTCGCAGAGAAGAATTCTGTAAACCTCCCATTCCCTGTTGCTGACAACATGCCTTCCTATCTCGGCCTGGAGATGAAAAACTACGATTCAGTCTGAGGAAATAAAACAAAAGTCTTGGCTGCGGCAGGGAGTACTAAAATGTATATAAATATATATGGGTTCAAGTGTGAAACTGCTGCAGTAAATACACCAGTGTCATTTAGGGCATGTTTAGGTGGGAGATGAAGCATTTGAAGA
This sequence comes from Platanthera zijinensis, assembly GCA_039513925.1. Classification (NCBI taxonomy): domain Eukaryota; kingdom Viridiplantae; phylum Streptophyta; class Magnoliopsida; order Asparagales; family Orchidaceae; genus Platanthera; species Platanthera zijinensis. The sequence goes on along the minus strand of CM077088.1, from coordinate 11,047,208 downwards.
TGGCGATAAAACAATGTTCTCGAATTCCTTGTGGTTGGAATCATGCATAAAACAATGTTTTGAGGGATTGGTGGTTCAAAATGTGGACACTATTGAAATGGTCATAAAGTTGTGTTTGTGTTTTCTAAAAAAAATCAATGGAAAAAATGCCCAAACAAATGGAGCCTTAACATGTATTGGAAACTTGCGTGGCAATGTTTCTGGCCCAAACTCAATAATTTTATTGGGTTAGGGTATTCTCAATAGCTGACGTCTGACTACACCTGAATGATTGTGGTGGCGTTTCAGCCAAAACATCATTATCAGGAAATTTTGTTCGTGACCACTGACCACGGTACCCAAACACAGTCTGTATTTTTCACCATTGTGTTCGCAACCGTCATAAGGAAAGATATGATGTACTTAGGCATTAGTGAGATTATGACTAAAGATAGGCCACAATGGCAGTAAGGATCCATATAGCCGACCCCACTATAGTGGGATAAAGGCTAGAGTGTTGTTATTGTTATTGTTGTGTTCGCAACCGCCACCACTCTCACAAACAGAGCCTACATACACATATATATATCTGTGTGTGTGAACAAGTACATAAAAATATGTGAAATTCATTTTGAAAAAGATGCATAAAAGGCTTTAGCTCTCAATGAGATGATTATTTAGATTTAGGAACTTATGAGGGATATTGTGGTGATTTGGTTGGCAAATCTTTTCAATGAATTCTTGAATACTAAAAGGGTGTCAAATGACTAAAAAAGTATTTTGATGACAATATTTAAAAATATAGTGAGCAGATGAAAGATCATATGAATTCCATTGATCTTGAAAAGACATATACCGAGTATCATGTGATGTGTTATGGCGCGTATTAATGAAAAAAAAACTGTGTACATTTATCAAAGATGTATGACGGAACACTAACTACTAGTATTAGAAATAGTTGTGATTACATATGGAATGACTGAAGAATTTCCAATCGCATTAGGTTAACATCAAACTATATTTTTTGTAATGGATGCAAGTATGCGACTGTTACGGCTGCGCATGCCAATGGGACACGCACATGCCAACGAGATACCGTGGCGAGTTCTCACATGGAGGGAGATGATGACGAGCCCGTCTGGAGGAGAGACCGAAGACGCGACGCCGGCATGACTATTTATTTATTTCGCACTTTGTAATTTTATATTATGTTATGTACGCATTATTTATTTCGCACTTGTTATTCGCACCCCACGACTATAAAGGGGTATGTAAGTATGTTGTACTCTTTTTTTGTATTCTTGAATGAATGGAAAATTATGATTGCTCCCTAAGAATTCGTCTCATTTCCTCCTTCCTCTTCCTCACCTCCGCCGCCCCTCCCCCTTGTCGCGTTCCTTTCGGGTTTGTATCAATTTGGTCCGACCTGCCTCACTGCCCGCACGTTGCCGCCGGTAGCTGCTCCACTCACCGTCTGCGATGTTTCCGTTCCCCGACTGCGCCTTCACTTCCGCGTTCTGCCAATGCTGATCTGCACGTTTTGGGCTTCCGTCGTTCCGTCTTTCCCGATCGATTCCACGGTTCCGATCGAACCACCGATCCGCTTCCTCTACCCCAGCGGGAGCCGATCCGCCGCTCCAGCGTCGTGCGTCCGCCGATCCGCTGCTTGCAGCGGCGTGCAATCCCTCCTCTCGCGTGCTTCCAACAAACATTGCCGCCAGTTCCACGCATCAATGTCTGTCGGATTTGCTGTGCCATCGGCTGATTCCAGCGATTTCTGGGGCACCCAATGCATTCGTCCAGATTTGCCCTTCCGGTCGCTCCCTTCCTTTCAGCTGATTCCAGTCCATGACTCCCAACACTCGCTCCGCCGGAGATCTTCCTCCGAATGCGGCCACCGAAGCCCTAAGCCGCTGATTGGAGGCTCAAGATCAACTCGTCGCCTTCATGCATGCCTCGCTCCTCGCCCTCCACTCCAAGATTGACTCCATGCAGGCATCCGTCGTCGCCGTCGGCGCCGCGTCCGGCTCGGGCCCACCCGCGGGCGGCGGCTCTCTCCTAGGCGTTAGACCGCAGTGTGTTCCTTCATGGACCACCCCTACGCCCATTTCGGTCGGTCCACCCTCTCCCTCGACATTCCCTCCGTCGGCGTTGACCCGATAGGTTGAATTGGAAAGGCAGAGCAATATTTCGACCTCAACTACACACCAGAGCACGACAAGGTGTCTACGACGATGGTTGGCCTAGACGGCTCGACACTCCACTGGGCTTGGTGACTCCGCCAAACCAACTCGGGCCTCTCCTGACTCGAGCTTAAGTAGGAGATGATCCGGCGGTATAACACCTGCTACTTTGGTTCCTCCGCTATCGAGCGTCTCTGCGGCGTCCGCCAGACGACCGACCTGGACGACTATGTCGATGAGTTCGTCGCCCCGGTTTCCCATGTTCCCGGGCTACCGCCCGATCATTACCTGGGCTTCTTCATGCATGGTCTACTGCCATATATCCACTCTCATCTCCGCATGCATCAACCTCACACAGTCTCTGACGCCATGGACTTGACGCGTCTGGTGGAAGTCGACCTCTCCCCCCGGCCACCTACTCCTACGGCTGACCACCACTAGCCCCGACCGCCCTAGTGCCTGCCAGCCACAGCTCCTCCACCGCGGCCGCCGCCTTGGGGAAACCAACCAGGACGCCCACCTACCCCTCGACGCCTCTCGAACAGTGACTATAATGAACTTCGCAGCAAAGACTCTATTTTCGGTGCCGCTACCTGTACTCCCCCAACCATGTGTGCGATGTGAAGGAGTTCCACGCCATCATCGACAACATCGACCCTGAGGTTACCCTGACTGACTTTAAGGCCTTGGAGCTCTCAACGGGGGATACACCTCTTGACTCCACCGCAGTTACGTTCCACTGATTGGAGCTATCTTGCGCCTCAACGGGCGGGACCTCTGACCAGCAGGCCAAGCAGCTCTCGGGCACACAGCGGGATCGCCCGATCATCATCAAGGTGGACATCGACGCAAGCCACAACCTCATCTCCGAGCACCTGGTGCAGCAGCTCCGTTTTCCCTTGCTTCCCTCCACGGATGTCGCGATCCGTAAGGGCGATGGGTGCCACCGACCGACTCAGGGTCGTCTGCCGACTCTCTCTCTCTTTATGGGGCCTTATTCTGTGATCGCGGACTTCTACACATTTGGCTTAGGCGGCCTCGATGCCATTTTGGGAGTGGCATGGCTCCACACGCTTGGAGAGGTATGCGTCAATTGGGATACTATGTCCATGCAGTTCCTACACGACGGACATCCATGTCGCCTCAACCGTGATTTCGCCCTCCTACGCGCTCGACGATCTCCCTTTGCACGATCCAGCGACTCACGAACGGCAGCTTCTCCGCGGGGTTGTGGGCCCTCTCGGGCCCGTCCGTTGTGCCTCTTCCTTCTCCAACGGACTACCAAGAGCTTTTTACTACGCTCGCTGACGTCACCCAGCCTCCGACAGGGATTTCCACCAGCCCAGCTTTCTCTGGTTTGGAAAAAAGATGGTAGCTGGCACCAAACTACGTACCCAGCCCTGGTTGCTGCTACCACCTTCATGGGAACTCTGACCCGAAGGAGGTCCTGGTTGCTAGGTCTTATCATCTGGAGTCCGAAGCCACGGGGCTGTTTCAGGATCACTTCTGCCGCCACTACTCTGATTACTGTCTTGAGGACAAGACATATTTTCCATACAACGACATTGTTACGGTTGCGCATGCCGATGAGACATGCACGCGCCGACGAGATATCGTGGCGATTACTCACACGGAGGGAGACGATGACGAGCCCGTTCGGAGGAGGAGAGACCGAAGACGCGACGCCGACGTGATTATTTATTTATTTCGCACTTTGTTATTTTATATTATGTTACGTATGCATTAATTATTGCACACTTGTTATTCGCACCCCGCACATATAAAGGGGTATGTTGTACTTTTTTTTCTGTATACTTAGATGAATGGAAAATTAGGGTTGCTCCCTAAGAATTTTGTCTCGTTCCCTCCTTCCTCTTCCTCACCTTTGTCGGCCCTCCCCCTTGCCACATTCCTCTCAGGTTTGTATCAGCGACCATACAAACAAATATATTTGAAGCGATATGTACCGATATATATATATATATATATATATATATATATATATAATATATATATATATATATATAGCAAATAGAATAGTTCTTATCATTAGAGAGCTAAGTGCAAAATTAGAACAATCTAGATGAGAATATAATCTCAAGAGTTAAGGTCAAGTATATAAAATTGAGAAATGCATCATGTACTATGCGATATGTTGAAGAAAATATGTGTAAACGCAAATGATAAGGCTTATTTAGAGCCCTCTTTCTCATCATCTTTAAGATTTAGTCTCACATCTTAGATTGAGATTATCTTTCTTCTCTCTCTTCTTATATAAGTGTACAAATTCATGTACGTAGAATTGTAGATACACAATTTTGGAAATATTAATAAAATTATATTTTATTCTCTCTATTTTTTGTCCTACATGGTATCAGAACATCGATCCTAAATTTCTTTAAATCCCTAAGCATGTCTGCCACTGTTTGGGCGGTTAGAATATTTTCTAACCGCAGGTTCTGTCTCTGCCTGTCTTCCGCCACTTTCTGTTCCTCCCTCTGCTTTTATAAGCTCTTTCCCTCTGACTATCTGGGCCACAACTGCATGTAGTCCTGACGGTCTGCTGGTCTTATCGCGTGCTTCCTTGCATCGCCTGCTCGCTGATCACGTGCCTCCTTCTTGCAGTGTTCGCTGAGACATCTCGCAGCGCTTACTCTGCTCGCAGCTCCAACTGTGTGACCTCTCCTTGTGTCACAACATCCCTTGTCGCAAATCTCCTTCCCGCAGATCTCCTAGCCGCTACTCCTTGCCGCAAGATTCCAGCACTCCTTGCCGCAAGATTCAAGCGCTTCTTGCCGCAAGATTCCAGCGCTTCTTGCCGCAGATCTACCTGTCGTAGTTCCTCGCTGCAGATCCTAGCGCTCCTTGCCGCCGCTCCTTCCCGGAGCTCCTTGTCGCAGATCCCAGCGCTCCTTACCTCAGTTTCTCATGGCTAAGAGATCGGCCTGCCGCAGGCCCGCAACATCTCTCTAGCTAACCGTCGTTGGGTGTCTGCAGAAGATTGATGGTCGTTCTTCTTTGCTGCAATGGCCTTGAATGATGCCCCATCCCTTCCCGCTTGTGTCGCACACCTCTTCCTAAAGTTTGTGATGAGCTTTGGATCACCGTCATTTCTCTTAGTGAGAAGAATTTTTTTGTTGAGTAAGTGCATTCCATCCATCGTGTTCTTCAGACGAAGAGACTTTTGCATCATCTAACTAAGGACACCCCTTTTGCACCCACTGACAACTAGCTTCGTGATGATGGTCGTGTCCAAACATGGATCTTCAACTCCATGGAAGGTCAACCTTATCGTATAGTCATGTATTATGAGACAACCAAGGTAATGTGGGATAAACAACATTCCCTATATTCCAGAAAGGACAACCTTCAACATCTGTTTGACATCACCAGGGGCCTTCAATTTCTCGACTCAGGAGGTGATGACGACTTAACCTCCTTTTTTATGCGATCCAAAAAGCTTAGTTGAGGCCCGAATTCAGTATTAACCTCCTACTACAGATCTTAATACGCAACGTAGTCAAAAAGAGGTCGTTGGTATTGTCATGATGATGACTCGTGTTTTGCCTCATCTCCACAGTGTCCGGGCTCAGAAACTCTCCTCCTCCACAATTTCCTCTCTCCGATGTTTGCTCCATGTTGTTTAAGATGATACCACGCCCAGATGCTCCCGAACCTCCATCTCCGACCCTCCTCCAGCACTTCTTTTTATCTCACTCCCCTCCTCCATCAGCCCGTGGAGGTCGCACCAGATACAAGGGTAGAGGTCGCAGTAGCCGACCTAGACTCAAGTGTACTTATTGTGGCAGAGATGGATATTTTGAGGGAACTTGTTATCGTAAGCATGGTATGCCTCCTCCGCCTCATGTCTTCGTTGTTGCTGATACATCTTCTGCCACTCGCACCGACATTGATGTCATGCGCCTCCAGCTCCAGCATCTCCAGGGATTTACTCAATCGTCCGTCTAGCTCCGTTGCTTCTATCTCAAATGAAGGTATATCCTGTCTCTCCCATAGTCTACAGTGGATTGTGGACTCTGGTGCCACCCACCATATCACTCCGCAGAAACCACCTCAGCACTTGGACTCTCGACATCCCAAGTTTATCACAGTGGTCAATGGTGACACCGCCCCTGTCTCCGGCTCGGCTAACATGCCTCTTAGCCCCTCTATCTCTCTTTGCTCGGTCCTTCGCGTCCCGAGCTCGTATTTTAATTTTCTTCATGTTAGTCGTCTTACTTAAGACCTTTACTACTTTGTAACCTTCACGTCTTCTTATTTGGTTGTGCAAGATCGATGAACACATAATATCATTGGTAAATGACGATTGTGCAACGGGCTCTACCGTCTGGATGTTTCTCCCACCGTTCTCTCATCCGTCACAGATGTGGATTGGCACCGACGTCTTGGACATGCTCCTCTTCCAATTCTCAAGAAGGCTCTTACTGATCTGCCTTTTCCTAACTTTACATGCGAGTCATGTATCTTCGGCAAACAACATCGTTCGTTTTTTCCCTCCTCATTGTACTCGGAGAGACATTCCTTTTGATCTAGTACACTCTGATGTTTGGGGACGGTATAAAAGTGCTAGTGTTTTTGTCTAGCGTTATTTCATTATTTTCTTTATGATTATTCTCGAATGACGTGGTTATACTTACTTCGTGATAGGTCGAATCTAACTCGTGTATTTCGTGCCTTCATTAATGAGACTCGTACTCAATTTTCCAGATCAATTAAAACTATTTGTATAGACAATACACGTGAATATACTAATCATGCTTTTGATAATCTCTGTATTGAATTTGAGATCATCCACCACACCTCATGTGCTTATACCCCACAACAGAATGGTGTGGCTGAGCGTAAGAATCGTCATCTTCTTGATATTACTCGCTCACACTTATTTTTCAAATGCAGGTTCCCAAATCTTATTAACATTTGCAGTATCTACGACATGCTAATTTCATTAATCGTCTGCCCTCCTCCATTCTAAACTATGCAACTCTGTTTAGTCTTTTATTTCCCTCCACGACGCTCTTTTCCATCACACCTCGGGTCTTTTTTTTTTAAAAGTGCATATAGCATGAAATTAAAAAACAAAAAGGAAAATAAAACTACAGCATGTCATCCAAGTCTGCACGAACAAGTTCTGCAAACTCAGAATGGGTGCTATCAACATCGAGCCATAAAAAGTTCCCCCATAGGGCAAAACGAGCACATAAATCGGCAGCTCTGTTGGCCTCCGGGCCAATATGCTGGAACCAAAGCTGGGGGAAGCCACTCAGAAAAGAGAAGTCCTCCTCGTCGTCCACCGTCACGCTCCAGTCGCCCCGTCGCAAACCAGCAGCACAACTGTCCATAAGGGACGAACAGTCGCCCTCCACAATAGCCCCGCGTACCCCATATAATGAAGGCGGGATAAGATTCCGGAGAGCCAAGACCGCCGCCATCTCCACTACCCCAGGATCCCAGTGCAACAGCGGGGACCCAGCAGCAAAGATGAGAGACCCCCGGTCATCGCGGGCCACCATCTCAAGGCCAGCAGGCCCGGACAGGGAGAGAGAGCCATCCTCATTGAACTTTATCCATCCAGGTGGCGGGGGGCGCCAGAAGAGTTGTGTCGACAGCTGGCGAGGCTGGGTGGTACCCCAGTGCCCCTGAAGTGGTAGAGTTCGCATAATGGAGAGGGTCTCAACAATGGTCGCCGCCATGGCAGTAAAGGTCGCCACCTCGCCATGGTGGACCTTGGCGTTGCGGCCACGCCAGGCCTAGTACACCGCACAACAAAAAACCCTCGTCGTACCAAGCGCGCCGGCAGAGGTAAAGGAGAGAAGCTCCCGCGCATTATCCCAGCTGGAGAAGGAACATACTGTATCCCCAGCGCAGAAGAGCAGCCTGAATGGCCGAAAGACTACAGCAGTCCGAGACCAGATGATCCCGGGTCACCTCGGGTCTTTGGTTGTACCAGTTATGTCCGTTATCTTGATCCTTCCACTGACAAATTTGCTCCTCGGTCTACAAAATATATGTTTGTTGGTTATTCTCATACTCAGAAAGGGTGTGTGAGTTACTCTCCCAATGATCGCAAAGTTGTTACTGTCAATGTCACTTTCATAGAAGACCAACCTTTTTACTCTCTTCATTCAGCTCTTATTGCGCCTCCGTTATTACCACATCCTACCATCCCTATTACATCCCCTCTTCCACCACTCATTCCAACCCCAGTTCACGTACAATCCAAATCACCTCTTAAGCGTGTATACACTTGTCGTCCTCCTCGCTCTGATGCCCCATAACAGTCACTCTCTACCAGTGATACCTAGCGGCCTGAAGATCCATCATCTGTATCCACGACTCATCCCCAGACGAATTATGTATCTTTGCATCGCCTCTCCCCAATACTTCTCAAATTCGCAACTTCTTTATCCTTCATTTCTAATCCTAACTCTTTGTAGGAGGATCTTCAAAATTCGGGGAGGCGTGCGACCATTGATGAGGAAATGACTGCCCTCTGGGCTAATCAGACTTGGAATTTTGTCTCCCTTCCTCTTGGATAAATATGTCTCAGATGTAAATGGGTATTTGCGATAAAACATACTCCAGACAGGACAATTAAATGCCTAAAGGCTCGTCTTGTGAATCACGGGTTTACTCAATAGCAAGATCTCGATTATGATAAGACCTTCTCTTCAGTCGCCAAGTTGAATATTGTTTGTGTCCTGATCTGCTTAGTTGTTTATCATCAGTGACCCTTACATCAATTGGATGTTAAGAATGTCTTTCTCAATGACGACCTTCAAAAAACTGTCTAAATGCACCAATCTCCCGGGTTTGAGACCACATGAGAGTCACTTGTTTGTCACCTCAAGAAATCTATTTAAAATCTCAAACAGTCTCCTCGTGCATGGTTTGACAAGTTCAATAAAGTTGTTTGTGATGTTGGTTTCACTCGGAGCTCGGCGGATTTCTCTCTCTTTGCACGTCATCGATCAACAAGCACAGTGATTCTATTAGTTTATGTCGATGATATTCTAATTACAGGAGATGATTCCAAAGAAAAACAAATGATCAAGCAACACTAGAACTCAGTCTTTCAAATTAAAGATCTGAAAAATCTTCGGTACTTCCTTGGACTTGAGGTTGTGAGACGTCATAATGATCTCATCTTATCTCAATGAAAGTATTGTCTTGAGACTCTTGACCTTCTTCATGATGTTGGTTATTTTGGGGGCAAGCCTGTTGATACTCCCACGGATGTCAACCATAAGCTCTGCGCTAATGAATCCGACTCAGATTTACTATTTTCAAATCCAAAGTATTATCGTCGTCTTATAAAAAAGTTGATATATCTTACAGTAACAAGACCAGATATCCCATTTGTTGTTGGAGTTGTCAGCAGATTCATGGATCCTCCGCGGATCTCTTATCTCCAGACCGTCGAGCGCATCCTCAGATACTTAAAGACTCCTCCTGGACAAGGGATTGTAAGCAAACCCTCTTCTTCCTCCCTATCTATAATTGTCTATTCTGATGTTGACTATGCTGGCTCCCTGGAAAATTGACATTCCACAAGTGGATTTTGTGCTTGCTTTGGAGGACACCTTATTACCTGGCACAGTAAAAAGCAATTTGTAGTAGCTCGCTTATCTGTTAAAGTCGAGTATCGTTTAATGACAACTGTTGTGTCTGAGCTTACATGGCTTGAAAGTCTCCTTGGTGAATTGGGAGTCAAACTTCCCTCATCTGTCACTCTATTTTACGAAAATAAAGTTGTTATACACATTGCCAAGAATCTTGTATTTCATGAACGAACCAAACACATTGAAGTTGATTGTCATTTTATCTGGGAGAAAGTTCAGTTGAAGAAACTGGAATTAAAACATGTTCCTGCTGCTGCGCAAGTTGTTGATATTCTCACCAAGCCCTCACTACGCGGTTTATTCCATCAGTTCTTGTCCGAGTTGGGTGCTTAAGATCTATATGCTTCAACTTACGGGAAGTGTTGAAAGAAATGTGTAAAGGCTCATGATAAGGCTCATTTAGAGCCCTCTTCTCTTTCTCTGTTACGTTTTAGATAATTTCCCGGGAGAAATCCGGTAAAGAGAGGGCCGGCGGGGGTGAGGGAGGAAGGAGGAAGAAAAGAGAGGAGACTTAGGGAGCAACCCTAATTACTTCATACATCCAAAAGATATCTCACATCTAAAACTCTTCCCCCTTATATAGATGAGGGAGGGAACCATACAAGAAAAATAAAAAAAATAAGTAATTAATTAATCTCATTAATATTAAAAGATTAATATTAATTAAATTAATTAACACAAATTAATTACAAGAAACAATCATGGTGGTTTCCAAATGCGCGCTCCATAAATTATGACGAGGGGGGTCCACTTGAGTGAATGTGCCCAAGAGCATGGCGGCTTCCATATGCGCTCTCATGACTCCTGCAAGGTGGTGTCCTCAGGCAGATGCAACGTCATAACAATATGCCGCCCTTGAAAATTGACCTTGTCCCCAAAGTCAAGATTACCATATTTGTCGGGGCCTTTAACAATAGGAGGGACGTATAATTTGTGGTTGCTAGGTGGAAAAGGTATGATAAAATAAGGTATGGTTAAAGTGAAATGAAGGGGAGAAGGGGGTGATAGCTAGTAAGGAGGTAAAAAGAGGGGGTACGGGGGTAAGAAAAATAATTAGAGGGGATATGATAGGAGGTGAAAGAAGATGAGGTTTGTCTTTTAGTGAGGGCAACCATGGGTGTAAGCAGATGTGATAAAAGGAGAAAGTAGAATTGAAAAATAAAATAAAAGGAAGTTCGTCTTTTTGTGGGGGCAGCCATGGGTGTAAAAGGATGTGATAAGAGGGGAAAGTAGAATTTGAAAAATAAAATAAGAGGAGATTTGTCTTTTAGTGGGGGCAGCCATGGGTGTTGGCAGCTATGAAAAAACAAATGGAAGTAGGCGTTGGAAAAATGAAATAACAGGAAGGGAGATTTTGGCTGGTAGTGGGGGGAAGAGAAAGTTTTGGCATGAGGGTGGCGTATAGTGGGTGGGAAAAGGATAAAGAAAAACTAATTGTTGTGGGGACAGCGTGGGCAAAGAGCGTACAGTTGCTGCAAGGAGCAATGGGAAGGGGGCAGTGAGGGTTCCAAGGGAAAAGAAAAAAAATACAGGAGGATGCGGGGCTCAAGGAGAGGACATGCAGGTGAGAGACGAATCGGTAAGAGACAAAACGGAACACACGATGGGAAGGGGGCCAGTGCTGGTTCCAAGGGAAAGGCGTTGCATGCGGCGAGAGACGAATCGGTGCACGCGGCGGGTAAAAGCGTGGTTGCGACGGTGAGGAGGCGACAAGCCTGACGCCCAAATGTTAGGAGATTGTCGTCCGGCTGGAGGGATAGGTCGGAGTGCGGCGTCCATGGGGAAGGCAGTGGTAGCGTTGGCCGTGGGGCACCGAGATTCTGGTACAACTGGGGGCATTGGATTCCATATGCGTGCTCGTCTGGCCCCGACGAAGGCTCGTGTGGGATCGGGCGCCTCTCTTAAACGAAGGCTGTGATGTGGATGACAGCAGGGGGAGGCTCCTGCATGTTCTACGAGGTAGCTAAGGGAGGAACGACTGCAAACAGAGGACCGGGAAGTTGGGTTGCGGTCAACGCGTAGACGTTGGAAGGAGGACGAGGGGTTGTCTGCCCAACACTGGAGGGGGAGGAAGCATCCTCCTGTGTTTCCTCAGCGGCTTTCTCCTTGATGCGTTGGACGTTGGCTAGGTGGTTGGCAATGAGGTTGCTCATAGCTCGGAGGTCATTGCGGATGTCATGGAGGAGGTGGAGGTCGAGCACGGCACTGGTTCCCGACGGCTGCAAGGGAGGGGGCGGACTCCGGCAGGTCGGACCATTGTTACGGTTTAGATAATTTCCCGGGAGGAATCCGACAAAGGGAGGACCGGCGGAGGTGAGGGAGGAGGAAGAAAAGAGAGGAGACTTAGGGAACAACCCTAATTACTTCATACATTCAAAAGATACCTCACTTCTAAAACTCCTCCCCCTTATAAAGATGAGGGAAGAACCATACAAGGAAAATAAATTCATTAAGTAATTAATTAATCTTATTAATATTAAAAGATTAATATTAATTAAATTAATTAACACAAATTAATTACAAAAAAACAATCATGGCGGTTTCCAAATGCGCGCTCCATAAATTATGACGAGGGGGGTCCACTTGAGTGAATGTGTCCGCGAGCATGGCGGCTTCCATATACGCTCCCATGACTCCCGCAAGGTGGTGTGCTCAGGCAGATGCAACATCGTAACATCCTCTTTAAGATTTAGTCTCACATCTTACATTGGGATTACCTTTCTTCTCTTTCTTCCTATATACAACATTCAAGCCTTTATCCCACTATAGTGGGGTCGACTTCTCTCTTCCTATATAAGTGTACAAATTCATGTATGTAGATACACAATTTTGGAGATATTTATATTTTATTTTTCTCTATTTTTTGTGTCCTACGCGATAAAAGGTTGCAATGGAGACATAAAAGTACCTTCTATAAAATTACTATTATGTCAATGGTGGTGTATATATCAGGCTTTATATAGCCTTACATTTATTAGACACAACCTTTAGAAAAGACAACATCCCGAAGAGACAAGTCCATACACAAACACATAAATTAAAGAAATTTAAAATTTATAATAAAGAGAAGTAAAATCGGAAAGTTGAATGTTTAACCAAAGGATGTTTTTCCCTTTTTAATATAATATATATATATATATATATATATATATATATATATCCTCCTGACAAAACATTACGTTTCACTGCCAATCCCGCCACCGCATCTCCAGTGGAGCTCGTGGAAAGGCTACTACAGTACAAAAAACAGTGGTGGCTGGTTGTTTTGTGTTTCAGACGGTAGCCACCGTTGTTTTGACACTCACCAATCAGCCAACTAGCAACACTGCCCCTTGAACTCACTTCCAAATATAGCCTTCATATGCCAGCAAGACCACTTCCATGGAAATACGGACAATGAAAAAAACAATTGTGTATCTTTGAAAAACACAACCATGATTTATAAAAAAAAACTTTTTCCAACTGACAAAAAAAATCATATATTTACCAGGAAGATCCGAGTATGGAGCATTTTGAGGGCAAGAGTAACATCATGGAAAACCCGAGGACGGCCCTTTCCGGATAATTCAACAGGATTTGCAACAAAAAGCTCCGTGTCTGGCCCGCGATTCACAACCGCCACTCGGAGTGGTTTGTACATTTCCATTCTCAAGCGATCACATAAGGCTTTAAGCTTACTGTCATCAATAATTTTATGCCCATCCATTTGCACTACAAACAAGTCAATCTCACACATCCCCTTAGGGGAGGTATAGAAGCGCCCATAAGAAAGCTGAAAGCCATGAAAATAAATAAATACAGTCCTGAAATACTTAAATGCTTAACAACATATCAGGATGTTATCAAATGATAGAAAAATATTTTGATTTCAATACTTACGAACAAAAGAGATATTCCAATATTTAAAATAATTAATGAAAATATAAAATGCAAAGAAAAGAACTTTGTATACTTTGTATTGACCTTGAAAAAACATATAATCAAGAAGCACAAGATTAATTTCATGTACACTAAAGAAGTGTGTTAAATATACGTTGAAATTTTCAAAAATATGTATTATGGAACATTAAATAGTATTACAAAAGTGACTAAAAAGTTTTCAATCACAATAAGTGCAAGTTAAAGATGAACATTGACTCCATATCTTTTTGATATAGTCACGGAGATTAATACAAAAGATATCCAAAGTGAAGTGTGTGTGTGTATATTTTTCACGAATGTAATTCTAATCAACGAGACATCTATTGAATCAAGTAAAAAAATAAAAGTTGAGATAATATTTAGAAGATAAATGATTTCAAATTAGTATAACAAAGGTCAAGTACATGATATATAATTTTAGCAATGTACTATTAGCAATTATATATATATATATATATATATATATATATATATATATATACTAGCATCTTCGAATGGGCTTCGTCCGTTCTCGATGCGTCGCTGAGGACTGCGCCCGCATCCATGCGGGTTGCGGCCGCATTCAAGCGTCTGCACAAAATACGACCAGTTTTAGTCACCTGCACAAAATACTTCGTTCTCTCTCTCTCTCAAGCTCATCAAAGACTCCCACCTCTCTCTCTTTCAACAAAAAGAAACTGGTTGGACATTTAATCCTTCTTCATTCTCTCTCTCCCTTTACCTCTCTTTCCCTCTCTTTCATTAAATGTTGTGGGCCCCACCTCCTCTTTTTTTCTTCTCTCTATCCCCCCTATCTCTCTCTCCACATAATGTGGTTTGACCACACACCACCTCCATCTTTCTCCCTCTTCCCGTTATCCCTCCCCACCTCCATCTTTCTCTCCCTCTTTCCCCCTCTCTCTCATAGTTTTAAGACACCTATTTATATTCCCTTTCTTTGTCTCTTCCTCTCTCCTCAAACATTCTTTCTCTCTCTTCATCCAATGGATGAGATAAAAGATGATCTTTGATCTAACGGTTTAGGTTGTTTGGTTGGTGAGCTCTCAAATATGTATATTGATATAATGTAGTAAAGATATATCTTAATAGAAGATATTGAGTCAATAATTCAAGAGAATGAACATATAGACATATATCTTCTACTTAAGGCTGAGTGATTAGAATTTAGAAGAGATGTGCCTCAAGAATACTATATGAAAAGAGAATATTATGGAGACTTAAAGATTAACTTTATAAAACCACGAGTAGGATGGCCTAGGAGGGGTGTGCTCGGAGAGGGAGAGAGCAACCAATATCTCATAACAAAGACAAGAATAAAGTTAATTTCTTGGATGTCAATCCACTAGCCCAAGGGGCCCTTAAAGAAGATTACAACCCTTGAAATCAAGTACCAAAATACTCTTACATGAAATAAAGTAACTCACACTAGACTCGATACATAGATGATTAAGGGCACAATGTGACATTAAAAAAGGTATGACAAGATATTAATAAAACACATAATTTATTCCCGTAATATATCTAAGGCGACCAGCGTACGCCTATAACACCACCCCTCCTTGAAATCGAGCTTGCCTTCAAACTCGAGCTTGGCCTGGTCAGTGAAATCCTTAGATTCCTTAACTTCGCACCAAAACAAGCCCTTATAGCGAATTTATCATTGGAAGGAGGGCGCATGACATGCAAACAGATTTCATGACAAGGGTTCTGAGGAGTGGGACGGCTTGGTAGCCGCAGGATGGGACTGTTTGGTGGCTGTGAACAATCGAGGTGGACCACTGATCCTGTGGAACGGGGACCGCGGTGGTCTTACGTGGTGGTGCCAGTAGGGTGGGACTTACAGATGAAGAAGGGTTTAGAGCTGGCAGAGGCCATGGATGGAGAGGAGGGTGTTGGATGAAGGTGGTTGGCAGAATGACGTGCACGGGGCACAAATACAAGAATATCTACAATGAGTAAGAAGAAAGTTGTGTCTGGAGGAAGCACACAGGAGTCGATTGTGGCATGGGTTGCAGTGGAATAAGCATCGGGCTTGATGTCTGCGCAGTGATCAGATAACGAGAGAGTGGAGGTTGGTACAAAAATGTACCAGATACAAACGAAATATACCTGGTACGGGTACGCGACCATCAGGGAAATATTGGTGCTTCATAGGCGGAGTTACAAGAGTTGATGAGGTGACGATTACAGCAAGGGCAACATGATGTCGGGCTTGCACTTCTTGGTGTCGGGTTTCAACAGACATAGGACTCCATAAGAATGCACATTTGGCTCTGAAGTTTAATTAGATTGGCGGAGAAATCACTCATGTAGTATTTATAAGCAATTGAGTAATTAATTAAAATGGATGTAAATAATTAATTAAAAATAAACAAAGGAGGGAATGCGGCAAACCCAGGGCTCAAATTAATAAAGTCGTTTGTTGGCGTATGCGACTTATTTCGGCGTGGGAAAAGAAGTGAGCCTGCAATTGTGGGCTCGAGGAGAAGGACCTGCCTGGAACGCTTGGTCGAGCACAGCAAGACAACAACTGTGTTGCAAGGGTGCATGAACGTGTCGTAAAGTGTGCACGTAAGTGACACAATCTTTCAAGATGAAGGTGTTGATGTCGACGAAGCACGCCGACTGTTGAGAGTCGTTGGGCGACGACGTGGTAGTGCACACAACGAGCTACTACTCAGTGGTTGTGTCATCGAGGGCAGATGGCCAACAAAAGAAAAGAGCGTCGACAAGGGCGTCGCGTGGTGTCGAGTTCGTGCAGTAAGGCACCCGCAAGCTGAGTGATGGAAAGGCGCGCATGACAGAAGAGTGTCGTTGAGGATTTGCTTCGTGCTCGTCGAAGGCCACGAGCAGTGAGCGAAGGTTGGTGAGCTCGTATGATTGAAACCGTGACTTCCATCTAAGACGGTGAGTTGGTCTAAAAGATGCTCGGTGAAAGACTGGTTGACCATGATGAAGACGAGGGGATCGGCTTTATTTTTTGCAAGTATGTGAATGGATCAGGAGAAAGAGAGGAGGATCAAAAGCTCTGATTAGTTGTTATGGATATTTGTCGTAATAGTGGTAGCGTTGACGGAGGAGTCGCTGGAGGAGGAGATGTAGAGGGAGGATGATCTTTTGGAACCCGAGCAGCGCTGCCAAAGCTGGGTGTGCTCGGAGAGAGAGAGAAAGAGCTACCAATATTTCATAACAAAGACAAATGAATAGAGTTAACTTTTGGATGTCATTCTACTAGCCCAAGGAACACTTAAATAAGACTACAACCCTTGGACTCAGGTACCAAAATACCTTTACATTAAATAAAATAATCCACACCAGACTTGATACATAGATGATTAAAGGCACGATGTGACATTAATAAAAGGTATGACATGATATTAATAAAATATATAGTTTATTCCCGTAATATATCTAGGGAGACTATCCTATGCCCATAACATGATCGAAGTGTTGAAAATAAAAGAAAATCATTGATATATAAGTTGAGTGTTATATAAATAAGAATCTTAAGATGAATGTGTGACAACTAAAAAAGATAAATCAATGAGTGAATACTAGAAAAATACTAAGAGAGTGACATATCAAAATTAAAATAATAGAAAATAGATTTAGATGATTTGGGCAAGTACGAGAAAGTTGGAAAATATATAAAATAATTGAGTACATAAAGTCATTTTCCCAAAGATTATGTAAGAGAAGGGTTAGATCTGAAGTATAATGAATATAAGTTGTCCAAGATTATTTAAATAGATTAGATTTAATACCTCAGTCAACACTCCAACAAGAACAAGTAAAAGATTAAAATTTATAAGACTAACCACAAAGAATTGGGATAAAGCTATTGATGGTAATGATGAACAACATCTATCCTTGTTTTACAACTCAAGCAATTACCTGGATGTTGTAATCCTTGAGAACTCTCATGACATCATAAAGAAGACCCTTGTGATCGTGACAGATGATCTGAATGAGACTGTGACCAGGACTGAGAGAGTTATCCACAGTGACATTTGGTACATAAGGTTTATAATGAGACCCCTTGAGCAGTTCTTTAGGAAGTTCCAGGTTGAATATTTCCTCACTTATTTCAGGGGGGAGGAAAGGAGAGGCTTGCAAGTATGTAGTAATCTCTCCGCTAGTGGGTTCGATTTCACAACTTGTCATGGAATCCCCCAAAATAGATTTCAGATGATCTTTGGTCTCTTCTTTCCTCTTTCTGGTATGAAGAAGCTCTCTGGAATGAAAATAAAACATTATTAACTCAAAGGCACAAATAAAATAAATCCCACCAGTTTACAGTAAAAAATTATTTTAAATGAGAAGTATACTGCACATCAGATGGTTCCTTTCATGAATTTCAGGCTGTGTTTGGCGTAAGTGTTACGGGTGAATTGGATAATTGTTTGGCAAGATTACTGGCTAAAATGATGTAAGAATTATATCTACTTGGTAGAGTATTTTTTTTAATACAAGATACAATGGTATAAAGCCAGTTGCCTTGGCAAAATACAAGAATCCAAAATAAGAGACCAAATACAATAGGATATAAACGTGAAACCAAAATCTAGAACTCCTACAAATCAAAACTAGATAAATCAAAAGATTTTTTGGGCTTTTGAGTGTGTCTGCTAGGTCGAGGAGATTAGGAGATGATCGTGTACGATCTTCTTTTCTGGCTTTATTTTTTCTCTTCTAAATCTTCCACTCACCTTCATGCTCATCGTCTGCCCCACCCTCAGGTACATGTATGTGTGGTCATCAGACCCATCAATGTCGGAACAAATCTTCGCCTCCTGTTCAACAACTTTTGTATCACAATTAACCAATTTTTTTTGTATCGCAATTAACCACTTGATTCTCCACCTCTTCGCTGTAAGCAAACCAATCTGATGTAGGCTCCGCCAACAAAATAAGGAGACACGTAGCACGAAGCAGAATGGGATCTCAGTGATCTATGTTTTACACTAAGAAAATTGGTAGTCATAAAAGTCTATCTTCAACCCTAATGGAGTTAGCTACCTCACAATCAACAATATGAGTAGTCTATGTTATACTGGTCTGTCCGACAACCAAATCCACAGCCAAATCGTACACCACATCATTGGGAACACAATCCTCCACATTCTGAATATCACCAATAGCAGCCTCCGTAATTGCTTGATACCTCATAGGCTCATAGCAAAAGATGCCTGAGCAGGCGCTATAGAAGTACTAGTACTGACAGGGTGGCAAACAAGTTTATTTTTCTTACATTCTCCAAAGGCATGATCTTGCTCGAAATAATTGGAGCAATATAGAAGGTTCCTTTCAAAAGTGATTGGGAAAGAGCGAGTAACTTACTTGCGGCCAACCCCCACGACCCCCATAAAGAGATGAGATGGAAGGGTGGATCTAAGGTTAAACTCAATGCAAACGCAAGCCCAATCAGCACGAATACCTTGTAGTGTGTGATTGTTAGTTTCTTAAAAGGCTTCACGAGAATGCGAAGGATATTTTCAATAAAGCAATGGAAAGGCAGACCCCAGATATTGATCCAAGATGAAATGACATCAGGTGCCCACCTCGATAGAATATATTATAACACAAATATAAGTAATTGAATGGCTGAAATACTATTATAGTAAATAATATATTAAAATATGGCAAATCATTCTTAATTAATATATAACTAAAAAATTATTGGTAAAAAGATGAAATCAATCCCTTAACTTTGACATATTTTTGAAATAAACCCCTCAATTTTTTTCAAGTCCTTCAGGGAGGAACTATAAATAAAGCTTGGTTTCATTGATTTAAATAATTGAGATACTGAAATCATGCAAACAAAAAAGTTGGGGGATTGATTTCAAAAGGGTGTTAAAGTTGATGAACTGATGTTGTAATTTTTTATTTGATTAATTGAATCTATATATTATTTCAAATTTCACAAAGGTTTAATCTAAACACAAAAATTATTTTGTACATTGAATTTTATCACTACTAGACCTAACTTCTTAAAATTGCTTATGATGCTAACAAAACATAGCAGGCAGAAAAATATTACCAAGCACACCCTTGGGGATAACCCATAAATGAAGGAATGGTGATGCAGGACGAACCTATAGGCGGCGGGAAATGTGGCGACCTAACCCTACAAGCTATGCAACAACCCAACGATTAAAGCACAATTAGATAATAAATTATGACATCCAACGCAATTAATTCACGGCAAGACAAAATATTTTTTAAGGCAAAACAAGCTTAGGCTTTCCTCCACGTGGAGGGCCAAAGCAAGAGCGCGTGGCAATCAATCCTTCCTACAGTTGGAAATTTCTCAAGAAACAAATAACAACAGAAACTATAATTCCACGCAAGCACATAATATCCAAACCGTAGCAATGTTTATAACCAAACAACCATTACAAAACACCACAAAAATGTTAGGGTTGTTGTCAATGTAATGGATCTGAACATTGGAGGGCTCAAATAGGGATTTTGGGGTTTGGTGTGACTAGATCGGGTAAGGGGAAGGCTGGTCGGGGATTGAGAGGGCAGGATCGGAAAGTAAAGGGGTTGGATCTGGGTTGGTTTGCTCAGATCTGGACCGGAATAGATGTGGGTGGCTGTTTTGGAAGTGCTTCCACGATGTGGGGGTGTGCTGGCAGCAAAGGGGAAGAGTTGGGCGGCTGGATCTGGCAAGAAACGGCCAGATCTGGGCTGTTTTGGGCTGAAAACAGCAAGACGGTTGTTTGGGGTGGTGCGGGTAGGTGGCCTGGGGAGGGGGCTTGGGGCCAGCGGTGGCTGAAACAGGGAGGGAGACTTCAGCAGCAGGTCTGGGCGAACTGGGCGGTGGCCTGCTGTGGAGAGGACGGAATGTAGCAAAGAGGGTGGTTGTTTGTGGTGGGGCGGCTGGGGAAGCTTCAGGAGGTGGCCGGCGGTTGAGGTGGGGCAGCTGGGGGATGTTCTGCGGGTGAGCGGCGGCTGGACAGCAAAAAAGGAAGGGTGGAGGTAAAGATACAAAGCTTACCCAAGGAGTCGTCACCAAGGAGTTCCACGGAGTCGGCACCGCGGAGAGATCACCGGAAATGAGGAAGAAGACTCTCCAAATTTCAGCAATGAGAATGACGACAACCCTAAACCTCCTATTTATAAGAAATAAAAATTAGGGCACCCGAAATCAACGGCTATGATTGGTCATTGGTCTCGGGGCCAAAACTACATGAAATAAAATCTGAAAAGTACAAAGCTATATATGAACTTGATTCACAATGCGAATTCGAACGCATCCACGGAGTCAGATCGTCGATCCGGGCACGCCATATATGGTAAGTCGTCAAATCAGCCCCGAATGAGCCTAAAGCTCGTTCTCGTCTCTGTTCCACATCAATCTCCCCGGCTTGAAAGAATTCATCTCCCGATGAATAGGGATCAAAATTCTCTCGTTGTATGCCAGAAAAACTCAAAGAGGTCCTCCAGAACTCATGTAAATGATGACGAAACGACTCAACAGACTCATGCAAATGATGCAAATGACACATGACCTACACAACACGCTATCTATGGGAAAAATCTAATAATGACCTGAAAATCTATCAAGGGAGGTGACCTATCAGAAGGCTCTCTCGGTGGGGTGTAGAAAAACTTATCCCGCGTGAAACGAGTGCTCAATGACCGTGAGAGACATATATACTTAAGTGTGAGCTCGTAAAGAGTCAAATATCTCTCGGGGAACGTAGCACATCAAGGGGCTCACCAGGAGGTGTATAAGAAATGTCATCGCAGATGAGACGACCACCTAAGTGAAAATCGTGTACACCGACTAGATGTGATTCTCGAGTGTGGTGCGTGATCCCGACAAGAAAGAGCTCGTTTGGTGGGTCAGAAAACAGTTTGTCCCAAAACTCATCGAGAGTGCGATGCGCCATAAGGTAGGCATTCAAAATAAGAGTATGCTCAAGCAAACTCGAGGAAGACCCTACATACGTTATGCTCCATGCAAGATCATGTAACACCCCAACCTAGTTTAACAACCCATCAGTAGTCCGGTCGGGTCCAGCGACAAGAAGTCAACTAAGAAATAGTATTAAAAACTAGTACATAGCAAACACAAATGAAAAGAACTAAAATGTAAGCTTACAGCGGAAGTTGCATAATAAACTAAGGTTAAAAGTGTACCTCAACGAGATGAATTCATAGAGCCACTAGAGAGAAAAATGAACCAAACCACTGAATATCTGAAATATTACACAAAGTCTGGTACAAAAATAAATTCTTAAACATTATATTACAAGAGTCCAAAACAACAGTAAGGTACTAAAGTACAACAACAACAACTGGAAGGGAAAATAAACTATATGAGCGACTGCAATGACACACTCATCCTAACCGAAGTTTCTCACCTGGGTCCCCCGTAAAAACATGCCCAAAACATGGGTCAGCCCAAAGGGAGAGTAAGAAAAACTATCCCTCCTAGTGACACTAAAATTTGTTGTAGAAGAAAAGTAGGCATGGTTTAAAATACTTTTGTTATAGGAAAAACGGTATATTAGGGTACTGCGCATGGTTTTCTGAAAAATAAAACTAGCAAAATAAATGTCTGTACTATTTACTCATAATGTGTGACGTTTACCCAAGTTCCGAATAAATTTGTTACTATGAGTTTTTAGATTCGGTCTAAACTTAAGTTCTAATGTCACTTATGGTTGTTGTTCGACAGAGTTCCAGGTTGAGTAGCCCCTAACGCGCAATACTAGTCTAACGATCTGAGTCTTACTGACGAACCCAAGTGTTCTAGTATCTCGCGACACAGACTCGAATCGACTAATTTCTAAAACGGGATACATCTCCCAAACAATTTGACTCATAGAGTATACTACCACCCACGAGAAGGATAGTGCGCCTCTATCAAACACGGGAGAGGATCGCCACCGTGCCTCTACAACATTCTTTGTCTAATGTTACTCTGCTTGTAAACTTGTGTGTATGGCTAAGGCGATCCACTACGATGGTTTAAAATGTCTAGAGCCACATTTCTAACTTCACTGTTTCCTGCTCGGCAACCTAAACAAAAGACTATATAGTTTGGATGGTATAATGTTTTGGGACTTATTAAAATTACACGCATAATGCTTACGCTAGTTACATATCAAGTGCAATAGCAAATTCTTTTGATATTAGAAATTTTCTTTAAAATCGTATCAAGTTTACTGAATTCTACTAAACTTAATTATACAGGCTATCTAATATGTCTAGCCAAGAAGGATAAAAATTTCTAACAATGGAATTTCGTCGTTCGTATACAAAATGCGGCGGCATAGCTTTCCTGGAAAAGTAATTTGAAACCCTAAATGATCCCCGATTTACCCTGAAAGGGAAAAAGATCGCGACCAAACTCTCCAACTTCTATTAGGGTTGATGAGGAGACCTAAAAAAGTAACCCCCAATCCCAAAATCTGAGAAAGAGGGTTGGAAATCTTGAGCCATAATTTCAGAAATTGAGATTGAAAAGCAAGGAATTTGAGAAACGAGAGGGAAAGTGGGTTGAGTCACTACCAGAAATCCCAAACCGAGGGAGAGGAATGAACCGGAGCCGTCGGTTCAGCGCACGCCAAGAGTGCAGCACGACCCTCTCTGGATGGTCGCCGGCTGCTGGTGAGAACGGGGAAGGCGGCAGTGCTTCCACTGAGGCCAATTAGAGGCGGTAATCCCGATCGATGCAGAGGGGTGTGTCGTTGGGGGAGGAAACAGTTGCTGGAGAACGAAACCGTCTGCGGGAACTAGAAAATTGCGGCTTACGGGAGAAGAGGAGGGTAACGAGTTGCTAAGATGTTTTCACGGGTTTAATAGATGTCGACATTAGGCGGTTTCGGTAACTGCACGGGGAGAGCGAACCGGCATGACTAGACCGAAAGAAATGAGCAACTCCACTTAATTACTAAAGTGTCATTACTTCTCTAACACTTGGAATATTTTAAACATTACGCCCTCGCGCTAAAACTTTAAAATACGTCAATCACAACATAAGGGCTACGGAATTAAACCCACTAATTGACACTCAGATTTCAATCTTACAGAATTCATACCTCGACCAAACTCTTGTTTCGATCAAGAACACTCGCGATCCGATCCTGAAATTTAATTTTATTTGCGTTAATTTACGGTTGTTACAGATCAACTCTCTGGGGCAAGGCTATAGATGATAGCGAAAGAAACGTCAATAACTCAAAGCTCATAAACAAGCGTCTCACCCGAATCGCATCCTCACCAGGATGTGGTGTCTCATCAGGAGGCTCAACAGGGGGGGTCATTGTAAAACTTGCCACTAGGGTTATGATCCTCCATATGGGTACCATCGTAAGGGGTCGTGTCCCCGTGAATGGGTGACATAGTCACTACGAGATCAACACCTGGCTCTGGGCTCTCAGCGTAATGTGACTTCGGGTAATGACAATGGGAGAGCGACACGGACCTACACTCAAGAATGGATTCGTGGGTGTTGTGTCAGGAAATGGGTCTGTGGTTGAGGTGCTAACTAATCCGGTGTATGGCAGAGGAGGTGTGAGTGCGGGACACAACACTACAGACTCAGTAGGTCGCTCAAGCTCGCTCTCAATCGGGGTCACAAGAGACGGGTCAGAAATAAGAGATAAGTCATTCACTGGGCTAAGCACCTTACTGGGGTGAGAGTAATCCACATCAGGTATCACTTTTATCGTGGCTGGCAGGACAGTGGTAGGCGTCGTGGTGACCCCAGTATGGGAGGGACTCGTACTGCGGATGTCAAGGTAAGAATCTCATCAACCAGCTCTTGTGGATCTCAATGACTATTCATAATGAAGGGTGAGCCGATATGTTTACTCGAGGGACTCCGAGCTATGATAAACTATCTTAGTACGAATGTCAGATCGAAGCCCAGACCGAAATCTAGTAGTGGTCATGGCTGGGTCCTCTCGAATATCGCTCCTCACAACTAACTCATCAAAGCAATCCTTGTACTCAATGACAGACATGGATCCTTGTTGAAGTGAAAATAATTGGTCGAGCAAGCGACTCCGATACGATGAAGGCAGATACCTCTGACACAATGTACACTTCATGTCCACCCAACTAGTGATGCGACGAAGACGGTCTCGTTCATGGGTCCTCTCAACGCTAACCAAACATGACATCGCCTGATCTAAAATCTTAAGTTTCGCGAACTTGACGCGACGCTCACCGAATAACTCAAAATGATCGAGATAATATTCCATATCCGCGAGCCAATAACTGAAAGACTCGGGACTCGATGAGCTGTCAAAGGAAGAGGCAACAGTACAAAACTGACTCCCAAGATCTCTCTCGGAACGACTATCCTCATAATAATCATCCCTAAGATAACCGAGTCGTGTCGAAGGATCAACACGATCCGCTCGCATGTACGGATAAGAACGACGACAATCATCATACTAATCGTCTCTAGCATAGTGTGGTCGTGTCGGTGGGTCAACACGATCTCAAAAAGTGATGTGCTGCGATCGAGGATAACTGTCGTAGTAATGTGAGGGTCTCCCTGACGGGGCTCTGTGAGAGCGGGTGCAAGTGGACTTGGGACCTCCAAAATGAGGAGAAGAATAATTGTTACACCTAGACATAACGAAAAAACTATAGACTCTACGACTGTGTATCGGAAAATGTGTGCAACCTTGCTCTGATACCAATTGACGCAAGACGAACCTATAAGCGGCGGGAAATGCGGCGACATAACCCTACATGCTATGCAACAACCCGATGATTAAATCACAATTAGATAATAAATTATGACATCTCACGCAATTAATTCAAGGCAAGGCAAAATATTTTATTAAGGCAAAACAAGCTTAAGATTTCCTCCGCGTGGAGAGCTAAAGCAAGAGCCCGTGGCGAATCAATCCTTCCTACAGTTAGAGATTTCTCAAGAAACGAATAACATCAAAAACTATAATTCCACGCAAACACGTAATATCCAAACCGTAGCAATGTTTATAACCAAACAACCATTACAAAACACCACAAAAATGTTAGGGCTGCTGTCAATGTAAAGGATCTGAACATTGGAGGGCTCAAATAGGGATTCTGGGGTTTGGTGTGACTAGATCGGGTAATGGGAAAGCTGGTCGGGGGTTGAGAGGGTTGGATCGGGAAGGAAGGGGTTGGATCTGGGCTGGTTTGCTCAGATTTGGACCGGAATGGATGTGGGTGGTTGTTTTGGAAGTGGTTCGACGATGTGGGGTGTGCTGGCAGCAAAGGGGAAGAGTTGGGCGGCTGGAACTGGCTGGAAACGGCCAGATCTGGGCTGTTTTGGGCTGAAAACAGCCAGGCGGCTGTTTGGGGTGATGCGGGTAGGCGGCCTGGGGAGGGGACTTGGGGCCGGCGGTGGCTGAAACAGGGAGGGAGGCTTCAATAGCAGGTCTGGGCGGTGGACTGGGCGGTGACCTGCTGTGGAGAGGGCGACATGTAGCAAAAAAAGGTGGCTGTTTGTGGTGGGGACGTTGGGGAAGCTTCAGGAGGTGGCCGGTGGTTGAGGTGGGGCGGTTGGGGGTTGTTCAGCGGGTGAGCGGCGGCTGGACAGCAAAAAAGGAAGGGTGGAGGCAGAGAAATATTCAAAAGATACAAAGCTTACCCAAGGGGTCGTCACCAAGGGATTCCACAAAGTCGGCACCGCGGAGAGATCACCGGAAATGAGGAAGAATGCTCTCCAAATTTCAGCAATGAGAATGACGGCAGTCCTAAACCTCCTATTTATAAGAAATAAAAATAGGGCACCTGGAATCAACGGCTATGATTGGTCGTTGGTCTTGGGGACAAAACTACATGAAATAAAATCTGAAAAGTACAAAGCTATATATGAACTTGATTCGCAATGCGAATCTGAATGCATCCACGGAGTCAGATCGTCGATCCGGGCACGCCATATATGGTAAATCGCCAAATCAGTCCCGGATGGGCCCAAAGCTCGTTCTCGTCTCTGCTCTGCATCAAATGGTATACCAGACACTCTTTTGATACAAATGTAGTCGCAAAAACGTACAAAATAATGCAAACTAATTATGCTTGTATATGCTAATAATACCACTCAATGCGGTAGAAGTTGAACTTGATAGAAACTAATGCATTTCGAACTATATGATTAAATACTAAAAAAACGCAAAGGTTAAACAGCAACGATAATTAAAGAGTTAGACAAAATATATTAAAAAAAGATTTACTTTCTTAGGTGTAGGGCAATTCGGAGGGGTAGATCAAAAAAAAACTTTGGAATGAAACTACAAGGAAAGACATGATGTACTTAGGCATTAGTGAGATTATGACTAAAAATAGGGAGCAATGACGAGAAATGATCCATATAGCTAACCCCACTATTGTGGGGTAAAGGCTTGAGGGTTGTTGTTGTTGAGGTGTAGGGCAATCTGAAAATGAGAAACATGCATAGTGAATAGTCAACAATAGTAGCAAACTCAAATGTGCAAGTTATCTAACTACATCAAAAAATAATATAATCAATGCAAGTTTCTCCCAAAATAAAATAATGATAGGTTATTATTAGGCTAAACAGAGACATAAATAAGTCAGGGCGCAATGATCTCAACAGACTATGTTGCAGGAGGAGAAATTGATAGGGTTTTGAAGAGAAACCGAGCGACAACTCACAAATAACATTATGGGAGAGATGAGAGAACACTAAAAGAGAACTTGTATTAAACTATAAAACATTCAAGATACGTTCTGGAGACAAACTCCGGCCAAGCTCTCGGAGGTTGGGTCCCCCAAAGAACTTTTCTTAATTACCACAAAACACATGCAATTATATTAACCTCCACGGCAGATTCCATATGCATTCCTGCCGTCATTCAAAAATATCGCCGAACATCGTGAATCTCATTGAGTATTGATCCAACATTTTGTATGCTTCTCCTGTCTTCCACTTGAGTGTGTGCGTAGTATTATTCTTCCCTTGAAAATCAGTTTTCCCCCAAGGAAGAGTTTCAAATATTTGTCAGGAGCTTTAAGAATTGCAACGGCGCAAATACTCTGGAGGATAGACATCATCAACGGGCATGACATAGGGGCTGTGGGGGGAAACAAGTCTATGAAGAGAAGGCAGTGTTGATTGGGTGTGAGCATGGGTAGATCCAGATGGGGGCCAAAGGGACACTAGCACCCCCATTTTTTAGAATTTGTTATAAGCAGGCAAAATTGGTTATTCATCGACAAACAATGGCTATTCACAGACAAAATTTGGCTATTCGTAGACCAAGCTCAGTCATGCACACCCCCAAAAATAAATTACTAACTCACGGACCGCGGCCCACCTACTCACCCCCACTCAATCCTCACGAAATAGATCTCACATTTGCGTTTAGGAATTCGGGCAGAGTAACCGGGCGAGATGCCGAGAGCCGAAATCTTCCATCTTCAGAGTTCTTCCATGTTCGGTTGTTCCAGGGCAATCAACAGTTTCGGGCCTCTAACAGACGGCATTTCCTGTTTGGAACTTAGCAGAACTGCATAAGGTCATCATTCAACTCCTTTTAGTTCTTGTTTTAAAGCAGACAGCATTTCATGTGGCTATTCAACTAGAGGGCTTTAAAGTTTTAAGATTGGAATTTTTCATTTAAAGATTTATAAGGAATTTCTTTTCATCATTTGGGACTCCTGAAACTGAAAGAAATTTGATGTTATTATTGTTTTATTTGATGTTATTTGGGACTCCTGAAACTGAGTAATTTCTTCGCATTTGTGATATGGATCAGAGATTGGGTTAGCTTTTTGGAATGTTGAGATGATAATATGATTGATCATTTTCAAAAAATGAAGACTCGTTGTGAACACTTGTATTTTTTTCATATATGTTGTATTTTCGAATTAAGACAATTGAATGAAATTTTGCACGACTATTTAGTGTCATCAATATAACATTCTATGTACCATTGTATTTAGAAAAAAAAGTGTACACCCATTTGTATTTTCGAATTGAGATGATAAAAGCATGCGGGGAAGTGTGTTGTGTTGGAGATGCCGAGTGCAACGGGTTAGGAACGTTGTCGTGGGTCATGGAGTAGGGAAAGTAGAGTGTAGTGGAGGAAATAAAAGGCGAGGCGCACAATTTATAAAGTGAGATCAGTGGTGTGAGCTAAGTGACACTGTGCGGAGTAGGGTATGAGTAGGTGCAGATGGGACTAGGCGGCAGTGGGTGTAGACAACTCAAAGGCATGGGCTCAATGAGACAAAGCTGTGGGGGAAAATGTGAATGGCTTCGATAGCTCTAGTGAGAGCTCTGAGCTGGGGAGGGCGGGGAAAGGGCAGAAAGCATGAACAATAACATTGAGTAAAGCTATAGGAATGAGGGGAACATTGGACTCGATGTTGGGAATGGACAGAAGAAGGGAAAAGGCCATGTGTGGTCGGGGAGGAGTCTGGATAGCAAAAGGATTGTGCGGTGCTGGCAGGGTCATCGTAAAGGGACTCTGGAGCGGTTTGCGCGATAAGAGCAGTCAATCAAGGTCTGTGCGAAACTGGAAGGACTACACAAGTTGGTTGATGATACATGTCCCTTTACATGCCCCTTTCTCCAATGCCTAGTCTAAATCGGGGGGGGGGGGGGGGGGCTCAAGCAGGATGGGTGGCATCAACTGAGGTGCCAGAATGGCCAGGTGTGGTCACTGGCTGGCCGAGGGTTGTCGTCAGGGCCGAGGATGAGGGTGCGTGGTACAGTTGTGTTTGCTCTTGGGTTGACGACGAAAGGTCCTACTCATGCGTGTCATTTTCAAGATTCACAGCAAGTTCATCATCGACCTTAGTCGTCATGACGACAAGCTCGTGGATGTTGATGACCTGTTGGGGCAGGGATTGGGGGTGTATCAACGCCAGTGTATTATTGGTAATCGGAAAAGGGGACCCAATCGGGGAGTCCACTCGATTGTGTTGGTGGCAGCCTGAAGATGAGGTGCCTTCATCAGCGACTGCGGGATGCGATACCGAGGTGACTTCTCCCAGTCGCTCGAGTTGGGGAGCTCATGGCAAAAAATGCAGAAACATACGCGTAGTTGGGAGGTCGGGCAACATGATGAGAGGTGCAACCATGGTTGTGACTGCGGCGAATCGTCTGATTCTTCAGCGAATCTAGGGGCAAGAGGGGTCGCGAAGGAAAGAGGATGGAGAAACGGTGACGCAAAGTTAAGAACGGAAGAGGTCATGCAATTAATTAGATAACAGGCAATGGAGACTTCGAAGTGTCAATAGATATTGGGGGTCTGTATTTGAAATATAAGGGAATGAGCAACCTCGAGGAGGTGGTGGTTCTTCCGTTCGGTGACACCATTTTGTTGTGGGGTATAAGTGCAGGAGGTTTGGTGGATAATACCAAATGTAGCACAAGTTTTTTGGAAGTCGTAACTAGTATATTCACGCACTATCAGTTCAAAAAAAATTTATATAGAGCGAGAATTAAGTACAGGTTATGCGAGAATTAAGTTCTGATGATCGTGCAACAAATACAACCAAGTCATACGAGAATGATTATCAATAAATGTAAGAAAACAATAAAATCTAGATAGACTAGCATGTTTAAATGGACCCCAGATATCTAAGTGCACTAAATAAAAAGGAGCAAAGCTTCGAGTACATTGGGGGGGGGGGGGGGTTGAGCGATGTTGTTTCTTGTAGATACATGATTCACATGTAAAATCATAAAAGAAAAATTTTGGAAGAGCTTTCTGCAAAATAGAAAGAGAAGCATGGTCAAGATGTCGATGTAAATCCAAAGAGCTAACAAAGGAGAGAATTGGTGTGGGAAGGTCTAGAGTGTATAGCCCACTTGACATTTGTCCCTTATCAATGATATTTTGCGCCAGTTGATCATGCATCACAAAGAAAGAAGAAAAAAGCGATGAAATAATCATGATCATTAGTAAGACGACGAACAAAGAGAAGGTTGAATTAAGAGGCAGGAAAATGAAGCACAGAACGAAGAGAGGGACAGAGTGAGGGACACATCATCAAAGCCGCAGACTGGGGTGGTATCGCCATTGACAACTATGAACTTCGGGAAAGCAGAGTCCATATACTTAGAAGGCTTCCATGGGGTAATATGACTTGTCACCCCAAAGTCCATTATACAATAAGGACTATGGGAAAACAAGATATGCCTTCATTGAAGATAGAGGCAATGGAGCCGAGTGTCCAAGTAACCAGCCCTCGAAGATGTCGCAGTTTTTCTCGCAAGGTGTCAATGTCAGAGAGAGATGTGGTGTTACCATCCACCGTAGGAGAAGCGTGGTGCAGAGAGGTGGAGCGCTTTTTCATATGAAAACAAAAAAAGAAAAGAAATTGAGTATGCGACAGAAACCCATGTTTGCGATGATAGATGGTCTCAGTATTATTTGTCCACTCATAATAGGTACACAAGCAAATATTCTGCCCCCTGGAGCGATTGCGGGGATCATGCCCACCACCCCGAGATCCACGACGACTGCCATGGTGCCCAGAAGGGGGAGGACGAGCGTCGGGAGAGTGTTGGAGTAGGGAAGGAGAGGGATGCATTGGGAGATCGATGGGTGGAGTCACCTTCAAGATCACAGAGCACACATCTGAGAGGGAGGGAATTATGGAAGAGGATAAGATGGTCGCAGGAACACTGTGGAGATGAGGTGATAGCCATGCCATCATTAGAGCTATGCCGACAGCCTCCTTTTGGGCACGTTGGGTAGCAAGATCCAACGTCGAAGGCTGGTGCTGAACCCAGGCCTCGATGAGTGTCTTGTATTGAGTCATAAAGGATGCCAGATCACCGTAAGAAAGGTTCAACGTCCTGAAAATCCCAAAAGATATCGAACAGATGATGAAGGATGTTCTGCCCAGAGCACAGGGTCTTCAGTTCATCCCACAAATCTTTAGTGGTTTCGTGGTGCATAGCCATGCGATATGCTCACTGTCCATGGAATTAAGGATACATGACTGTACTCTTCCATCATCCCAGAGTCATTGTTTGACAGGCTCGGCATGGGAATCACGAGTGACATGATGAAAGAGGCATTTGATTTGAACGACGTGGTGCATCGAGTGTACCCACTCAACAAGATTTTTCTTCTCGGTGAGGGAGATAGTTGTAAAGCGGAGTTCGTCCCGGATGTCAAGGAGAGGGGCTGGAGCAAGGACGGGAGGGGTTGAGGTAGAATTCATTCCTGCGTGATGAGACATTGTCGGGAGAGAAAGAGAGGAAATAGAGGTCCCACGAGCTCTAGAAAAAAACAACAGAGAAAGAGTTGCGGCGAGCTAAGGAGAAAACTGGGGGGGCAGCGAGCTCAAGCGAAAAAGAAAAAGAGATCCAGCGAGCTCATGAGTCAACGACTGAGAATGAGCAGTAGCATGCTATGAATAATTAAACCACCAGGGTCCCATTTAGGAGCAACCAGTCAATAGGTGGTAGAAAGAAATCAGCGTGGTCCTGTGAGTTCCTAGGAGCAGTTGGCGAGCTCCAGCGAGTGGCCATAAGTTCCTGTGAGTCGGCAAGCTCCTTGCAAGCTTATAATAAAACAACCGAGAAGAATTGCGAGTCCCACGAGTTCTTGCGAGATCCCGCTTGCAGTTGGGAAGGAGGGCAAGTTCCTACGAGTGCTGGCGAGTTTAGGAGAAAGCACGGGAGGCAGTCGTCGATGAAGGCAGTGTGTATATGTTGGGCCTAGCAGCATGCAAGCTCAAGCCGTCGCAGGAAAACGCGACGAGTGTTGGACAACGAATCTCAAGGGATCAATCATAAGTTGAGGCAGTGAGTAACAACAAGAGACAGGATAACGACGAGTCTCGTAGGCAGAGGATGAGAGAAACTGGTTCGTTGAGGGATAAAAAGATGGGAGAGTTGTCTCATTTGTCGTATCCATGAAGATCAAGAAATGGGCGAGTATCCAGCCGCACAGGGAGAATCATGTGCGAGTACTAAAAAAATTAGGAGGATTTACTTGGTGAGGGTGCACTAATTTGGATCGTGTGGCTCTAATACCATGTAGACGATCACAATACAAAAGAAAAAGATATTCCCTTCAACTTCAACAATCAAAACAAGGGATTGTACATACATATATATAGGAAAGATATGGGACTAAATTAAACATGCCAACAACAACCATGTACATGGGCTTTGTAAATAGGCTAAGTTAATATTTCTACATGATGTATTGATACATTTAGCATGATCAAAAATATCCCCACAATAGCTAATATATTTCACCCGTTAACGTAACTTTTGTATACTCGATTTTAAGTTTTAATTTTAAACTTTCTTATATAATAAAAGAATGGGATAAAAAGTAACTACATATATGTGTGTGTGTGCATGCGCGCTTGTATATTTATGGATATGTATAGATATAAATAAATTAAAATAAAATAGAAAATATAAAGGAAAATGAAAAATAAAGTAAAAACTAGAAAAATAAATTAGCATAAAATTAAAAATTACAAAAATAAAAAAAAAATGCGAGAAAAACAAAGTAAAAATAAATAAATAAAACTCACATAGAGAAAATTACGCGTTTAAGTAACTGAAGGTACTCGCGCCATCCGAAGAACGTCTACAACAATCAGAGTACTGCCCCTGTCGGTCAAATATTGTGCATAAAAATCTCGCTCTCATTTCGCTATTGTATATATATGTTTATAGATACAAACCCACACACGCATAATATGTACATATAGACGTGTGGGCGAACTCGCATGCAAATATCATATATTTAGTTAATTTCAAGTTAACTCACTATAATATCTGAGAGTCAACCTAGAGTCAAACCAAAACTGCTTTGATTTCAAGTATACTGTTAGGATCTTCCATTGCACAGATATCTTAGAAAATTATGAATAATTATCGAGCTAGTTTCGAGATCTAGACATAAATAATCAGCCAACCTTTCTATGATACAATTACGTCTCTATTGAAGTACTATATTGTTCACATGCAAAATGGCCAAGTTTTTTAACATGTTTATGTTCAGGAAAAACATATTCATGTGATAAAAGAAGAATATGTTTTAGTTTAAAGAAACAAAACTAGGAGATATAACAAAACCTTGTGTCAGTGATAAAGAAGAGATCAATCACTCTCCCATCTGGGGTGGTGGAGACCTTTACTTTTAGAATTGTGAGTTCCATCTCGCACAAAACTTGTGTCACATCTGTCAAATGCAATGTCAAACTAGATTTTTCAAGCAAGATTAGCATCAACAAAAAGTTTTAGCTTTTGTGGAGACATCAGCATCTAACAACATCAATTACATCCTTGGAAGCAAAATAGAAAGATGGACAGTATGAGTTTAAACCAAAGAGCAGATTCTATATTCAAGAATTTATTACATATGAGCTAAAAGAACAAGGGAACAACACAAGAAGGTGAAGGTGGGGCAAGCAAGCTAGAGTAGCTATAGAGCACAAGATGAAGTGTAAGCTCATATTCAGACATGGTGAACAGATTATTGCAATCACAATTGCTCAAACTTCCATAGAATTACAAGATAATTAGATACAAAGTGCCTGAATGGAGGAGTGAAAATTCATCATCTGGAAGATACCAATATTATTCTTCAATAGCATGCCACAAATTGGCAAAGAAAAAAAAATTAAAGGAAAAATACACATGTGAACACACACACATACTATATAATAAAGAAACACTTCTCTTAGGTGAAATACTACCCCTTCCCCCATTTTACCCCCCCCCCCAAATTTATTATTGTTACAACAACAAAAGTAAAGAGGAAAGAAAAAAAACGAGATCAATCAATTAATTATTACAATTATTTTAGGCTAAATATCTATTTCAGTGACTCAGTCTCAAACGTTTGACTAGTTTGGGATTTCAGCCCTTAACATTTTTTCTTTAATTTTAGTCCCTATGTTTTATTTCTTTTAAGATTTTAATCCCTAACTTAACATTGTCTAACTTCTGTAAAAGAGAAGTTTGTTTTTTAGCTTAGGTAGTAAACTTGAACAGACTATGACAGCAGAATAGTATAAACGATATTAATAATGTACTTTATAATTGCAGTTAAACATAAAAGGGCAAAATTAATTGCTGTTGAATTTAAAAAATGCATGAGAACAAAAAGTTAATCTAAGCAGTAGAAGACGACATTGCAGATTCGCCTCCAAGCGCACTTGTCCTCTCTAGATCGTGGATAGGGTCGTGTTATAGGTCTTTCCCGTAACAGCGGTGGCGTCACTAGAGGAGTGACTGGAGGCGGTGATGAAAGCAGTGGAGGATACTGTGGATCCGGAACCGCGGCTGCCTAGACGGGGCGTGCTCGGGAGGAGAGAACTACCAAGATCTCTTAAACAAGACAAGAGAAATAGAGCTACTTCTTTGATGCATTTACAAGACCCAAGGAGTCCCTTAAATGAAGGATACAAAGGCATAAAAGTAATTAAGCCAACAACACTTGAACTACGACATAACTGATGCATCCTTCGTCGCATCATAAGCCGTGTGTTTAAACTTTTCAGCATTTATTTAATATCGTGTATTTTTTTTTTTGCACTTGCACTTATTTGAAATTGTTCGGCTTCTCGGGTTGACCGCCCGAAGAGATCTTAAATAAAAAGGTCCGGTAATTTGGTAATTAGGAAGGTAAGGGCAAGCTTGAATTATTTTAGGGAAAACATAAAATTAAAGTTAGAGAAAGGAAATAAATAGTGGTCATATAATTTCTTGACAAGTATGGAGGTAAGAGATACGCAATTTACTGCTAACAAAAATTATACCTTCCTATTTTAATTTATCTTCG
This sequence comes from Platanthera zijinensis, assembly GCA_039513925.1. Classification (NCBI taxonomy): domain Eukaryota; kingdom Viridiplantae; phylum Streptophyta; class Magnoliopsida; order Asparagales; family Orchidaceae; genus Platanthera; species Platanthera zijinensis. The sequence goes on along the minus strand of CM077088.1, from coordinate 11,011,721 downwards.
AAAATGAAAACACTGCTGCAGTAATAAGTTTATTGTCTTCCAAAATTAAAACCTACCAATTATACATTCTGGTAAAAATTAATGAGTTTGCTTTGGTATTAAATATGGGCCTGTACTCAGAAGAAAAGGGGGAAGATCGGACAAGCAGAGAAACTTGATTTGTTTCTCCGTCGTGCTGGTCCCAAAGCCCACGCCCGGCACGCCTCCACCGCCTCCCTCCTTTGTTCCCTCCAGCGAAGTCAAGCAACCACCCCTCCGCCGCCGAGCATTCCCTGTTGCTCGCCGTCTGATGCAAGCCACTCGCCGTCCGCAGCCACCGGCGTTGGGGCAGGTTTTGTACCGCTGTACTGTCGGCATCCTCCACCGCCTGCCAGGTCATCGTCGACCCCACTATTGATTCTGGCAACCTGCTTCCCAACTGACGTCGACGTCGAGCCGTTCATTCCGTCAGTTGGTCATCTCGTTCACTCCTCCCGGCTTTGCTGATCGGCGTTGACATCGGCTCCTTATCCCTTCGATCAACTGTTTGCTCCACTGTGCTGGTTGGGTTTGAACCCGGTCCAATTCCCCTGCATAAGAAGTAACCCACACTCTTGCTATTCTTTATTGGATTAATTTTATGCATTTCATTTAAATAATTATGGGCTTCTCTCGAACGTTCTTACCGTCTTAATTACCGTTATTTCATATTGCCTGTGATTTATGCTTGTGGACTTGTCTCGCGACGATTCAACTCATTAAATAATTAAAGAGTTTTCTTTCAAATAACAATTAACGGCTTTCTCGAAATTCAGACGTTGGGAGTGATTTCGCGCGCAAAGCTTCGATTTTTGGTTGCTCGGCCTCTTTTAAAATTTAAATAAAATCATTATTTATTTCAAAACCTAGTTTTATTATATAACAAAATTTATATTTTTTGCTAAAAGTTTTTATTTGCGAAAACCCTAACCCTAGGTTACATCAATAACTTTAAATAAGACACCACAATAAGAGATGACATAATACAACCCTAAGACGCCTTAATACCATGTCACGAAGCCCATAACATCTCTCTCGCCGTTCAGAAAGAGCTTCTTCCTCAAGCTTAAGGGAAATCAATTATGGTGCCAATTGCACCCAATGCCTTCCTCATCAAAGTCTTCCATGTGCAAATAAAAAATTCTTTTGCACCGATGCTCTGTGTTAGTGAGTATATTGTTCATCACAACAAAATCTTTTTCGCATCGATCAGACATTTTTGCACGAGACGGTCGACAGATCTATGGGGGTTGGGTGCTCTAAGCACGCCCCTCTTGAGTCTATGTGCATTTAGTAAAGTAGGTCTCTTGAGCCAGCTGAAGTCAACAGGCACACAATCGGGCTAACTCATAGCAATCATCAAGTCCCCGAGAGCATCGAATTTGACATCCAAGTGCAATCGATAGCGAAGTCCGACTATGAAAATGACGACCAACATTTCAAGGTGTATCGTTACGTGAGCCAGAAAAATCTGAAATTGTTCCAGATATCCATCAATGGACCAGGTCTGATGTAAGGTATGGCACCAAGGGGGTTGCTGCGAATTGGGTGGACAAAACACATGTTGCAGGCTTGCTTAAAATCGCGTCAGATCACCCCAGGATTGTCAGCTTATAGGCGGTCAAACCATAGTTGAGCGAAATCAAGCATGTAGAAGAATACCAGACTAATCCATTGTCACTGGTGTCTTCATCTGACAAAAAATTGCTCTTATCACGTGATCCACCCTAAGGGATCGTCCCTCCCATCATAAATTGGGAATGCCAACTTGGTGTAGCGAGGCACGGGGTTGACTTCAGGTGGTAGCACAGCCAGGGAATCCAGGTGAAGAAGCAACGGTCGAGACGCCTGACTGAAGTAAGCTTGATCATCTGTGGCAATGGTGGGGGCTGGCAGAGCAACTGTGAGATCATCGAGGCACTTGGAGAGGGCAATAATGATCTCCTGATGACGTGCCTCAGTGGAAGTTCGATGTGTCATGAGAGCTTGCATCATGGTCATAAGCTATCTGAACTGATCCGACGAATCACCCATGTTGCATGAGCAAGAAATGGAGCGAGTTATGAGTTGACTAGATTCAGGGAGAGCGAGTGAATTGGACTCGCTCGAACTGGATGTAACGCGTGAACCGCGACACTTCCCTATATTGATCCCAAATAAGACCCCCAATAGTCTTTGAAATTAATCAATAGAAGAATTTTTTTAAGTGGAGCATGTAGAAGAATGCCAGACTAATTCATTTTGTCACCAATGTCTTTTGGTGGCAAAACAATTGCTCGCATCGTGTGGGCCACCCTAAGGGATCATCCCCCCATCATAAATTGGGAATGCCAACTTGGTGTGGCGAGGCACGAGGTTGACTTCAGGTGGTGGCACGACAAGAGAATTCGACCAAAAAAACAGCGGCGGAGGCGCCTGACTGCTGCAAGCTTGCTCATCTATGGGAATGGTGGGGGCTGGCAGAGCGACTGTGAGATCATCGAGGTGCTTGGAGAAGGCAACAATGATCTCCTAATAATGTGCCTCAGTAGCATTTTGATGTGTCATGAGAGCTTGCATCATGGTCATAAGCTGGTTGAACTGATCTGACGAATCGTCAATGTTGTGTGAGGAGCAAGATATGGAGCAAGTTCTGGGTCAACTGGATTCAGACAGAGCGGGCGGAATGGACTCGCTCGAACTGGATGCACCAGGTGAACCGCGATGCTTCCCTATATTGATCCAAAAGAAACCCCCAATAGTCTTTGAAATTAATCAATAGAGGGGTTTTTTTAAGTGGAGCCCACTCAAAAATAAAATAGGAGCAGGCGGGTTGATGGGAACAAGCGTGCAGGGCTCAAAACAACGAGCAATGTGGAGGCGCTGAGCTCGAAAAGAACAGGGCGGCTCTGGCAGAAAAATCGCGTGGTCGACGCAATCCCTTTTGATCGATTTCAAAGATTTCTGGCGATTGTCTGTGTCGTCGAGTAACGTCAGGAAAAAAATGACAGATGTCGGCTTTACGCCCTAACTGGAACAGGGGGGCCGATGAACGAAGATGCACAAGAGAAGGAAGACGATTCTGTTTCTCGCTGCAGAACGACCAGCGAGGGCTTGCGCACGCAGTTTGAGGTAGCAACAAAGAGTTGTTCCGTTACGGGGGAGGATCGAAAGCTCTAATACCAAGATGTTATGGGTCTTTCCGGTAACAAAAGAGTGGTCAGAAGCGATGATGACGGCGACAAAGTATATAGTGGAACCGGAACAACAACTGCCTAGACGGAGCGTGCTTGGGAGGAGAGAGCTACCAAGATCTCATAAACAATACAAGGAAAATAGAGCTACTTCTTCGATGTATTTACAAGACTAAAGGGGTCCATTAAATAGATGATGAAAGGGAATAAAAGTAATCAAGCCCACAACACTTGGACTACAACATAACGTTAAATGAGACACACCACAACCCTAAGACGAACAACTTAATACCCGGGCACGAAACCCATAGCAGGCCGTCGGCAAGGTTCGAAATGAAACTCTGTGTCATCGGCAGGGCCGTTACCGAGGTTCAAAATCAAGTTCCAGTTCATTGCCTATGGTCCTGTTAACGACCTGGAGTCTGATTTTGAACCTCGTCGGTGGCCCTGTCCACAATCTAGAGAGGAGAAGAGTGCCTTGAGGTGAATTTGCAATGTTGTCTCTACACTTATATTAAAAAATTTTGTTCTCGTACATTTCTTTATTCAACCGCAAGTAGTTTTGCTCTTTTATGTTTAACCGCAATTATAAAGTACATTGTTAATCTTGTTTATCTAATTCTTCTCTCATAATCAGCTCGAGTTTACCACCAAAGCAACAAAAACAAACTTTTTTGTTACGGAAGTGGGACAATATTAAGCTAGAAACTAAAATCTGAAAATAAATAAAACTAAAGGACTAAAATCTTAAAGAAAAAATGTTGGGGACAAAAATCCTAAAGTAAATGCTTAGGACTGAAATATAGATTGACCATTATTTTACTCGTATTTTGTGAATATGATAGTAATCACATCACTCTCCTTTACTTATTTTTTTGACGAGACTACTTAATGATGTATATAACACAATTTACAAATCAAACTTAATTTATAAATCAAACTTGACCATTATTTTTTTTAACTATACTTAATTTATAAATCAAACTTATATATATTACAATTAATATTGCATACAAAAGAAAAAAAATAGAAACACATACCCCCGACAGCTATGCTGCTATAGCATGTGATCAGTGAAATATAATTTTTCATATGGGCGTCGACAATATGGGTATTGTCGTTGTTGGGGCACGTGGGTCCCTGTGCACGACTGCTTATACATGTGTGTGTATTTTTTTATTAGTTGAGTGCAATGTTTATGCACGAATATTATATTGATACATGTATATGTTGTGTAGATATCTATATGTAACAAGCATGTATGTAAATTTATATATGTGCATATAAATAAATTTGTATGTATATATATGTGGATACATGTATATTTATAGTATCAAAATGTATGCAAGTACATATAAAATGTAAATATTTGTATGTATGTACATAAATATATGTATAAAGTATAGCGTTCCCGGGTTTAAATATTTGCAATGAATGATAAAAAAACAAATTAATTTAATGAGTTTTAAAATATAAAATATAATGTTTCCCAAAGTCATTAGATTAATTTTTTGTTGTTGTTATTAAATAAGAAGAAAAACAACAACAAAGAAATTAGAAAATGAGAAGGGATAGGAAGGATTTGATCACCCATATACACTAGTTCAATTTATTGGAAAAGAGAAATATGAAAAAGAAGAGGAGAAGATCAACCATACAAAAAAGCTCCCAGATAGATTCAGATTTTTAAATCTTCAACATGTAATAAGATTGAGTAACTGGCAGGATGCACCCTCGAATTGAAGGATTTTGACAAAATGCAACTCTAATTATTAAATTTGGTAAATCCCCCCCCCCCCACAACTACAAAAATACTGGCAAAATGCACTCTCACCACCCCTACCAGGGTGCAAATGCCGGCCTTTTTCTAATTTGGTGTGCATTTCGCCAAATTTAATAATTTGGGAATTCATTTGGCCAAAACCCTATATTTTCGGGGTGAATTAAGTCATTTACCCTATATTTAACAAAGAATTTTTTTAACGGAAGATCTAAGCCGTCAAAATCAATCACGGATTATAGGGCCGGATTTGATCATACACGAAACAGTACATATTTAACAAAACCCTATATTTAACAAAAACTCTTATCAAGCAGATGCTTTAGCAAAATAAAATTAAAAAACATAAAAAATCCAGAAAATTTTTCAAAATAAAAGATAAGAATATCACCATGCAGCAGTCCGTTCCGATCAAAGCAGCAAAACTTGAGAAGAAAGACTTGTGGCTTCTGATCCGTCATCATCATCTCCTGTGGACAGAACTGAAAACGGCACAGCACCGAAGCAGGTGGCGCCGTAGGGCACACGCCCAACAATCTCTTCTTCAGCAACCCCCACTTCGTCGCCTTTCCTCCTCTTCCCACCACCCAAAACACCACAAAACACCACGTCCCGTCCGTGCTCGCATCTATCAGACAAAATCGAATCCCCAAATTTCAGTTCCCGTCCACATATCAACTCCTAAGCCCTTAAATTAAGCAAAATAATAAAGAATATCCGGTAGGATTCACAGCTGTTTACCTCCGCGCACGATGTTCAGGTCGAAGAAGAGGATCACGCGGCTGAGGTCACAACCGAGCCCAATCTTATCCGGGCAATTGATAGTGATCACCGTCGGCTCTCCGGCAGAATCCGGTGGCCGGATCTGGACCACGTCGTCGCAAATAGTTCCCATCTCCAGTGGAAACCGCCGTAATTTCTCTTTATTCGATTCCTAAATGATCGGAGAAGAGGGCGCGAAGAAGCGACGGCTAGTGGTCCGCTTCATCGACTTTGGTTGAAAACTCCAATCGATCGGAAACCCCATTAGCATCCTGTCTGGAATAAGCCGAAAAGGCAAGTGACCTTCGGGAGGTGAAATGGTCGTATATATTTTGTGAAACTTTCTTAGGCTATGTTTGACATGGTGGTGGCTGTCACGCCTGTGTTATAAATTGTCATTTGTTAAGCAGGGCCAAATTTGGGGGCAAAAAATTTTGATAAAATTGATGATGAATTTGGATTTCTCTCATCGAGTCAATGAATTCTGACTACTTATACATTCAAAATGGTGTCTAAATAAGAAAGAAAATGACCCGAAAAGATGAAAACGTTTAATTTTTTTTATTAGAGATTAGAAAGTTGGCATGAGAGCTAATCGATTTAATTAATTTTTGTGAAGATGACATATGAGATAGCTGCAACTAATTTCGATCCCGTCAAGTTCACTTTTTTCTTTACTCATAGCTTCTTTGAAATCTCTGGAAGAAATACTATCGACATCTTCAGCAGGATATAACGCGGCATCTTCTTTACTTTTGTATTCTTGTTTATTTTACTAGTGTCTCCTTTATTACACCCTAAAAGTATACGAAATCAAAGTCAATGAATTTTGACTACGTGTTTCTCAAACTTCTTGAACGGTTTGGACCCCCATGTTGAAATTCTCATTCCTTGCAGTTGAAGCACGCATTCACACTCTTGCTTTGAGTTCGTTTTAATACGAAGTTCTCTTACTTCGGAGAAAGCTGATTAAAGATTCTTCATAACAAAGATCGGGTCAGCATCACGCAAAATTTTATTTGTTCTAAAAGTTGATTAAAGATCGAGCGTGGATGTATATAAATAGATAAGCTGTAATAAGAAACATTTCTTTTTTATGACTGAACTGTGATATCTCTACATGTGTAAATTTTGGTATAAATATTAATCATAAAAAAAAAAAATCTTCGCCCATTGATTTTATCTCCCTAGACAAACTTCTTGGATCCGCCCATATTGTTAAGGATTATCTAACAAACATCATTCACTTGAACATAAAAGGGGATGAAGTTCTTTAAGTGGACATTAAAAATGACAATTTAACTCTCATGTTCATGAGCGTCACCACCATGTCAAACGGAGCCTCAGTCCTGAACAATTTTTAAGTACGGTACTCGCACGGCAACAGTGCCGTGCGAGTACCGCTTCTAGCCGTTCGATTGCACTCGCACAGTTTTTGATGTGCGAGCACAATTTTTAATGTGCGAGCACACGACTGGATGAGCACTCGCACGACACTATAGCCGTGCGAGTACCGTACCCAAAAATTGTTCCTCAGTCGTTGACGATAGGTCTTGAAAACAATATTTGATGCGGGATCTGGCAGGACATCTTGGACTATATGAAAATCTATTGAATTTTTTTAAAATGATTTTTCTGATGATCGTCTGATCGAATGGCTGTGATCTCACTCACACTAATCAAATATAGGTTCAGTCTCCCTAAAAATAAATCCTTGAACTTTACATTATTTGGATGTAAAATTTTTTTAATTAGTTGCAAATATATAAATAATTATAGTTGTAAATTTTTTTAATAATGAGTCACCCTTTGTGGACATTTTTATATTTGGATGTAACTTTTTAAATACACTCTATTTTTCTCATATAAAGAGAATATTAGGTACATAAAAATGGATATAAATTAGTTGAAATGAGTAACAACTACAGGATTGCAAAGATAACCGAAGAATCGATAATCAGATCAGTCCAAATATGTTTGATTTGGGTTTGGTCCCATAATATTAGAACAGACAATTCGTTTCAGTTCCTGGTTTCAAGGGTCGGGTATCCAGAACCGACCCAAGATTTGAATATCAATGTAAAAAAAGTATTTTGGGAAAATGGCTATAGGCGTATGACTAAAAGAAATATTTATTACACTTTTGTAGTTGTATGTCTTTAATATTATATATAGTCATCATTCAATTATTTTGAAACATTGAAACTTATATTACAGAAAATCATGAGTTGAAAAAGTCATTTTAAAATTATGTATAGACATGTGTAGAACTGAGAACTGAACCAGAACCGAACTGAAACAAATGGTTTGGATCCGGTTCTATACATTAGTGTTGAATCCAGGAAAATTTTCCTACTCCAAAGATCGGATCTAGGCAGACTGAGGTTACCGGCCAAACGGATGGGCTTGAAAGCTAGCGGGCTAAAGCTGGAGATCACCAAACAACAAACAGGACCTCATGCGCTACTGCAGGGAGATCTCAGAACGTACCCGGAAGCTTAAAAGAAGCAACTCTCCGCAACCAAAAGTTGTTGAGCGGGGTACGAGGGAGACTAGCCGGTAACTAAGTCGCGGTGACTAGAGGGGAGGGCGCAAGATCGCTGCTTGGTCTCTCTGAAAAAAGAATTCAAAGACTCAGCTAACGTCCAAGAAGGGGAACTTGCGAGTTCTTGACGAGATTTTCAAGTGTCTCTCCTCGTACCCATGAGATCCTATTTATAGGGAAATCCAAAGGGAGGAGTGTCTTATTTATAGCCCCACCCCTCGGCGACTAGGCGACTTTCTGGAGGAGCTCGCACGGCTCGGCGAGTATCATGCCTAGTCGCCTACATGGCGAGTATGCGAGAAGAACTCGTCATACTCGCTCATGCTTTCTGATGTCTAACGCGTTGACTCTAACCTCTGTCTTGACTTGCTGACTTTGACTTCTGATGACCTGGCTCTGAAGGGGTCCACCCTCGACGAATACGGGTCGCTCGAAAAGAGCGGGGTTTCGAGCGGGGATTGTGTACAACCCGTATTCGTCGAGGGTGGACCCCTCCAAAGCTAGGTCATCATAAGTCAAATTCAACAAGTCAAGACGAAGGTCAGAGTTAACGCGTCAGACAGCAAAAGGCCTGAGCAAGTATGACGAGCTCCTCTCGCATACTCGTCAGGTAAGCGACTAGGCATGATACTCGCCAAGCCGTGCGAGCTCCCTCAGAAAGTCGTCCAGTCGCAGAAGGGTGAAGCTATAAATAAGACCCCCCCCCCCCCCCTTTTGGATTTCCCTATAAATAGGACTCCAGGTGTACGAGGAGAGGCACTTGGAAATCTTGCCAAGAACTCGCAAGTTCCCCTTCTTGGACGTCAGTTGAGTCTTTGAACTCCTTTTTCAGAGAGATCAGGTCGCGATCTTGCGATCATCCCCTTTAGTCGTCGCGACTTAGTTACCATCTAGTCTCCCGCGTACGGCGTACCCCGCTCGGCCACTTTTGGTTATGGAGGGGTTGCTTCTTCTAAGCTTCCGGGTACGTGGTGGGACCTCCCTGCCGTAGCGCCTGAGGTCATGTTTGTTGTTCGGTGATCTTCGTGCTTTAGCCCGCTAGCCGTCAAGCTCATCTGTTTGGCTGGTAACCTCAGGCAGCGTAGATCCGATCTTTGGAGTAGGAAAATTTTCCTAGCTTCAACAATTAGGACTGTGGATCGGTTTCAGTCCAAAAGTTTAGAACCGAACGTACATGAATCGATTCTTGCTTTTGGGTGGAATCGAACCGAATCCATCCGAATTGCATCACTAGTTACAACTTACAAGCTTATTTTTTTTCTTGATAAACTATAATAAATAATGTAATATTTAAACCTTTACAAAAAAAAATCAAATATTTTCAAAATGACCACTGTCAAATTACGAGCCATTTAGCTGCACGTCGAAAGAAGAGGGAGCCATCCAACCTCGCATTACCACTGTCATATTATGTTTTTTTTAATTTAATTTTAATCACAGAATCCACTTGCTCATAAATTAATGAGCCAAACATTTCATCGATATTTATAATGCTATTATTAATAAGAACAAAAATATCTTTTTGATTAAAATAAGAATATCATGAGGAAAAATAAATCATGAAAAATATATCTCGACTATAACATATTTTATCTTATAATTTAAATTATCATAAATGAAAATTACATGACAAACTGATTAGAAATTTCATGTATAAATTAAATTAATATCACTAAAGCATAAAAATGGGGGAAAATGTACCCATCAAGCACTAAATGTGATGTACAAAGCATTTCTTTTGTTAGTCTATTATCAAATTTGATCTCAAACTCTCCAATGTGACATTGCATAAATTTTTAAGTAATTACTTGAATGAGCATTGCCTTTGGTGAAACATTCAAATGTGTCAAATATATTCTTATTATTTTAAGTTAATGACTTAACATATATTATAATATATTTCAAAAAAAATTTTGTAATGTCCATTTAAGGAATTATTTTCTATCCTCAAATAGAAAGTAACCATGAAAAACCATTAAATCAAAAAAATTTAATAAAGCTCATATATTTACAATGATAGGTTGTCATTAAGCATGTTAATGATCTTTTTGAAAGAAGACTGTCATTAGACAATTCAATGATATTTTTGAGAAAATATTATTAAACTCATCAATTTTATTAACGTTAATTAAACATGATATATGCATGAGGATGATTTTTTTAACAAAAAACGGAAAAACTACTTTCCACATTAATTAATTGTTAGTGTATCTTAAGCTGTATTAATTAATTGATAGAGACAAAGTCTCATATCTGCTACGGTCGGACTACTGTCGCAATTGATCGTAGAGGCAGAGCCCCGTGTGCGTGTGTGATGAATTTGATCAGAAAATGTCATTATCATAGAATGTATGTTTGACAAAACAAAGGTTATAACCGCTACCAAGAAAATAAAGTAGTTTGGGCATAAAATCATGAAAATTTTTAGGTGATGTCGGGCGTTCACACACGCCAGCTCATGGCCACTGCGTTCACAACTGCCACCACCGCGTTCACAACCGCCGCCGCCGCCGCGCCAAACAAAGCCATAATCTACTGTTCAATTTAAATAATCTACCCCAAAAATAAAAAAGTCCTAGGAGCTCAAGATCTAACAAGCACCAAATAGTGCTGCGGGGCAAGGGAGACACTTGCTTGCAATCACCATATGTGTCTGAACCTTATAAAAGAATTTTAAAGTTTAGGGCTTAGGATATAAATTTTGCGCACCTCAAACCATAGAATTATCTAATGAGTTTATACATTGCTCCCTATTACAAATGGATTTATCAAAAATTCCATCATAGAAAGCTCTAGAAGAAACATGTAACAAGCAACAAATATTTGTTCCGAGTGCGAGAAAGGTACTCGCACGTGTACCTCAACGGAACTTTGTCTCCGTTTGGCGTGGTGTTTTTGCTCCGGTGAGCTTGGACAAAAACACAACCGTAATGGAATATATGGCATGACAAAGGTTATTACCATCGCCAAGACAAAAGAAAAAGTTCTAAACATAAAAATAAATGGAGTTGAGGCCGGACATTCACGAAAGACGGTTGATAACCACCGCACTCACGACTGCCAACGCAGTGGCAAACAGACCAATAAGCTTAACGAAAATAATAAACAATGGCTGTATAAGAATCACATGAGCCACGTGATTCTAATCGAACGGTTGGTTCTGATACCATTAATATGAACCAGATGTAACAAAAGCTGGTTAGTGTTCATATCCATTTTCACATACTTCCAAAAATGTTTGAACCAATAAGCTTTTTTGAATCATTCCAATGTTGAGACTTTAAAGCAAATGAACAGATTTGTAAAGTTCATTCAAGCATAACTTTTTCCAGTTTAATTTCAAATTGATTTGTTTACAACAAACAAACACAATGCTTTGTCACTCCAAAAGTTTTAAGGAAAAGAAGTTCACAAGCCTTGGAAAATAAAAATTGTATGTGATTTCTAAGAAACATACATTTAGTCTTGTTTACCATCATCCAGGGTAGATTTGTGTTGCTCAGACTCTCTCTGTGCCTCCCCTGTAATCTGAAAGGTTCAGGAGAACAGTTAATCAACTTCAAAATGTCAAAAACTATAATAGAACAATGTTTTCATACAAACTTATAGAGGAGTTTTTTGTCAACTTCCAGAGGAAGTTTTGATAAAAATTCCTAGAATTATATGATATATGGGGTAACAAAACAATCATATGTTAACTCGAATTACCTTTTCAATCGTTTAATGCATCTTCAGATAACACATAGAAGATCGAAAGAGTAAATTTTCATGGGAATGTTTCAGGAAATTTCCAGCATAATGTTTAAGAAGAATAGGGAGGATATGTAAGCTTACTTGGTCACTTTTGTTGGCTAGAGGCTTGTATGGACAAGCTGGAGGGACCCTCTCTGGCTTCTTGTACTCCCATCCCAAAAGCCTATACACCTTGGCCTGTAATGCAGAAGACATGAATGAGGACAAATGTGATGAGTAGAAAGCTGTGTAAGCAAACCCAGACAGTTGGGATAAAGCAAAGTGTGTTCTCGATGATGATGAAGAATGCGAGATTTGTGCTTAATTCTGATAATATCTATACTCATGCATTAAACATCTGATCATCATCGTCATCAAAATTATTATAGGTAAACCAGTTCTCCTCCCTAAACTTTTGATACTAATTCACGAAGAGAAAATCTCATATTGTAAGGCACCGTTTGGTAGATACAAAACATATTTTAGAAACTGCTATTTAGTTTTACTCGCCATCTACTTATGGATTTTACAGGAGTTCTTAGGCTTCAAAAATGAACAGATTTCTAGGGACCTAAATCCATTCTAAAGGATGAAATTAAGTAAATTTATTGATTATAAAAACATGGGTAGAAGAACTAAACAAACCCATGTAAAAGCCCTCTTTTCTTACGTATAGACTAGTCTCACATCTTCGTTTAAAGTTGAGATTTCACTCATCCATCCTATATGTATGTGTACAAATTCTTGTATTGTGATTGATATATATGAAGTAAAAAAGTTTATTCTGTTTTGTATTTTAGTTTTCTACATGTTATCAGAGCCACTTGATTCCTAACACAAAAACTCTAAGGGTGCGTTCGTTTCGCCGGAAATGAGGCAAAGAATTGGAATTGGGTATTCCAATTCCAATTTCTGTGTTCGTTTAACATTTTTAGGAAGGAATTGACATTCACGGAAAACCTATGGGTTTTGGAGGAAGGTGTTTGACCAAAACCCATGGCACTCCAATTCTTGTGTTCGTTTGCTTATTTTAAGGGAGGGGACTGACTTTGACCCAAAACCTATGGGTTTTGCTTTTTGAAAAATCCTTTTATACCCAAAAAACACCTCTTTAGGCCGATTTTGGCACAATTTTGGCACTGTTCATCTTCATGGTTTGCTGAAATTGGCTTGCTTCACCCTCCAGAACCGGAACAACAAACCCTGCTCCATTTCCAAAACCGCCAGTCACCGCAAGCCGCCAACAACGCAAGCTGACTCTTTTCATTCATGTCCGCTCCATTTCAGCATCGCAAGAAGTAGATCTGAGCTCGCCGGCTCTTTGCAGTTCAGCGCCAGCATCGCAGGAAGTAGATCTGAGCGTCGCAAGAAGTAGATTAGAGCTCACCTGCTCCAAATCCATTTTCATTAATGTCTGACAAGAAGATGAACAATATATGTTCTGAATTCCTTCTACCTCAAAACCACTTCAAACGAACAAGAAACGAACAATTTTGATCAATTTCCAAAAACCCACAAATTTTTAGTTTTGGTCAAAACAGATTCCCACCGTTGAAAACCCACTAAACGAACACAGCCTAAACGATTGAGCTTTTGCTCTGGACGATTGAGTCCTTTTTAGCTGGAACTCTTCTCTTCTCAGGTATTCGCAGCTGCCCCCCACCCCCGAACCTCGCCAAGTTTCTTCTCCTCATCTATTGTTGGACTGAGACCCCCTGCCCAGCCTTTTATAGGCCCTCAAACTTCTGCCTCACTCGTTGCATGTTTGTCTGGACTCACGAACACCTGCAGCGACAGCAGGACTCGTCGCCTCCGCACCTTCACACGATGTAACCCGAACTGGCCTCCTCCAGTCTCGTTGTGGTCGACTTCTATCTCCCGAACTAGCGGGCGCTCGTCGCTTTTGAACTTGCCGCTCCTTGCGGCTTATTTCTCGTAGCTTTACTACTTTAGTGCTCGTTGTCCTCTAGCTTAAAGATGTGCTTGCCCGTTATTTCTCCTTTTATCTGGATGACACCTGCATCGACCAGGGCTCGCTAACACTCATTGTCTCCTGCATCGACCAGAATCGCCGACACCAACATCCTGAGCTTGGAGATAATAGGTTCCAACGCTCAATGGCTTGAGCTCGCCCATGGTTACGCGCTCACCGACTCTTCTTCCAGCGCCCGTGAGGTCGCCTCCGAGAACTCGTTGACTCCCTGCTTCAGCTTGAACTCCTGATTCCAAGGCTTGAACTTCCTCGTACCTAGAGCTTGTCGACCCCCTCCTCACAAAGCTTGTTTATAACATGGACATGAATTGTTGAAACCGAAAATCGGTCTCTGTGGAGTTCGAGGTCCCAAAAGGGTATGACCTCACACCTACTTTCCTCTGACTAGCACACCAGACCGAAGGCTCAGGAACTTAGGAACAGAACCGAGATCTCAGCCAGGAGATCTCACCACACGCCCAGAAGATCAAGAAGCTCTTCCTCTCCCAAGCCAATGCTGAGCTTGGGCACCTTTGGAGAGAGCCTGAAGAAGGAAGAAGGCAAGAGAAAACTGTTCAACTCCTCCTCCAAAGGTGCCCCCTCAGTTCTATTTATAGATTTCCAACCTTAGTCTGCCAACAACACCTGCGCGAGACGGCCCCAGCCACGCGATGGAAATTTCAACGGCCGGATCGCTGCGAGATTCCCACACACGCTATATCTAACGGTGATCCAGTCGTTAAAATTTTCATCCCTACAAGATCCGGTCGTTTCTCGCAGGTGCGAGTAACGCACCGAATTTTTTTCCCCAATTGAGGCGGCATGGGGAAAAGAACAAAATAGAGATTATATTTCTCTGTTTCGTCTTCCCAGCGAGCATCCCCGCTAAACTAGCTACCAGCCGCCCCACCGACCATCTCAATCTCCTCGCCCCAACAACGCCGTTAAAAGCACAACTTGTTACGGGCGACCTCTCCGTCAACCGATTCAACGAGCCCTAGCATGGCATATGTTGTCCTCGTCGTCCTCGGGTGTTTCCAGCAGCCTCAGTCCACTCCAAGCTTCCTGTTAACGACTAAGAGCTCCAGGGCCTCTTCCCGTACCGTCCAACCCCTACTGATACAACTCTGACCACCTGCCTCACCTGGTTCCTCCAGATGTCCATTGTTCTTACTAATTTATGCTCTCAAATAGTCCCGATCTGCTGCCCCCCTAGCATGACATATGCTGTCCTCGTCATCCTCGGGTGTTTCCAGCAGCCTCAGTCCACTCCAAGCTTCCTGTTAACGACTAAGAGCTCAAGGGCCTCTTCCCGTGCCGTCCAACCCCTACTGATACAACTCTGACCACCTGCCTCATCTAGGTTCCTCCAGATGTCCATTGTTCTTACTAATTTATGCTCTCAAATAGTCCCGATCTGCTGCCCCCTCCCTCAAACTAGAGCCATCTTGACCCAAAACTCCGAAAAATTGCTTCCATTTACTGCATTTGAGAGGTTATGGTATACCACTTTATCTCCATTTGCTCAGCATCTGTTAACTTAATTTTATGCTTAATTTTACTTGGTCCTTTGATTTCAAGCTTGATATAGTCATCATTTGTCTATTTATTGTTAATTAGAAATCTTGTTTGCTCTCACATTTTTCATTTCCTTGCATGCCTATGGAATGTTACTTCATATTAATTCTACGTGCAATTCTTATATGTTAATGAGCATTTTATGAATCCTAGATTGGTTATCAACTGATATTGCTTATGAAAATTTTGATAGCGCCACTTAATCTAAATCAATCTCACAATTTATTATTTTCAAAATCCAGATTTTTGTTTACATCACATTGTTAAGGGCATATGACCACATACATCGTACCTGGCACGAAGCATATGCAGCAGTGCTGGCTATGGACTGGAGGAAGCCCTTTTAGTGGTGTAAGGGTGTCTGTCATATTCTTGTATGAGTTGTTTGAGTTTTGGTTGATCCCACCTTGACGTAATCTGGAGGTCCTTGTCCGTAGTGGTTAACACATGGTGGAGAGATGTTCATGTCTTCGGTGGGCACACGTGACACTCTATCGTCTAGGATCCCGGTGCCAACGCATAATGAGGTAGTTGAGATCAAAAGTCATAAGTTCTAAACACCGTAATCATCGGACTCCCAACACCAACTAAAACCCCTGGAGATCCACTATTAAGAGGTCGACCTGGGAGTGGTGTTCCTTCACCATGATAGGGGCCCAGCAACAGATGCCAACACATGCCATCTTGTTACCATTTTCCACAGACACGTTCACGCGACTGCGAGGAGTCACTGCGAGATACAACTATTGTATAGCAAACTGTCTAATGAGTAATGAGTGCTCCCCGAATCCATAAGCGCAAGTAAGGATTGGCCCCGAGTGTGATGAACATTTAAATCGTATGACCCCCCTTGGGTCCTGTAATGGCGTGGAGAGAAATCTTTGGATCTCCTGTGTCCTCATCCTCTTCGCCATCTGATGGGCAGTCCACTTTCACCCAGAAGAAGTGTTTGCACCGGTATCCAGGTCTGAATTAGTCGTCGTTGTTGAAGCGGCTTTAGGCACGACGGTCAGTCATCTAGGAGAGTGATAGTCGACATCTAAAAGGGGAGGGTGGCCCAAATCGCACCCTTATTAGAGTTGGGGGGGTTGGCGGGGCGTGCTGCTACTTCCTCAGGATGGGTCGGTCCCTTCCCGTCAGCCACCTTGGGCTAGTCCAAAAGCATGTATTTCTTGCAAACCCGTGCAAGACTCATTGTGGTAGTGAGATTCGTCATCGTCTGAAATTCCACGCCAAGATAAGGCGCTCATGAAGGCATGTCGTGAAGATAGACAACTATTGTTTAGGGCACATAGAGAGCACGAGCAATAAAACTTGGAACCGTTCCAAATACACGAGGTCTCCAAGAGGGTTACCGCGAAGTTGTGAGCCAAAACGAAGATTGCAAGAGGCCTTAAACTCGTCCCACGTCAAATGGGGTCATTCTTGTGGTAATTGTGAACCAAAGCTGGGCGGGATCCAACGGGTGAAAGGAGGCGATGCCGAATCTTTCCCTCATGGAGTCCGTTGGTTGGCGAAGAAGAGCTCACAGCAGGTAAGCCATGTGAGCGGTCCTTTGTTTCCATCAAAAATGGGAAAGTCCATTTTGATGTAACAAGATACAATGTTACCCTCCGGTCGAGAGCCCATCGAGGGGGGAGCCTGAGGCAGCCCACGGTGGTGGTTGTATATTATCGTCTATCGAGACGTGTGGAGAGCGCGCCCATCTTCGCATTGTTGGTTTCCATCATGGAGAGAAACATCTCCATAACATGGGCTGGGATGAGCCACCCTCCTCCATCGGAGAGGGTTGCGGTTGGAAGGCACGTGGAAGAGGTAGGAGGCTTGGAATTGATGGTGGAGAGGCACGGGAATTGTGCACGAAACTTGCACCTATGTTGCAGCAGAGCGCGATGCGCATCGTTGGAGTGATCGGGTGGCCCGATCGAAAATGAGGAGGTCGACAGGAGAGCCAAACGTCGTGGAGGGTGCAATAGTGGAGACTGGAAGGTGTTGTTGGCATCATCGACTGCAATGTTTCGCTCTGTCTGACTGAGATCACGTGTTAGGGAGAGCGGGAGAGAATCCTGTAGAGGACTGGAGTTCCCTTTCCAAGAACCAAGAGGAGCTATGGTGGCGGTGGTGTGAAGTAAGGGAAAAAATCGAGCTCAGAGGAGCTAGGAGGCCGGCTATTGTGCGAATAGAAAGATAAGGCTCGAGATTGTATGGGATGGGGGCGCTGGGTAGGATAGGGTTAAGAAGAGAAAGATAGAGAGGAAGAGAGAGAGAGGGAGAGGAAAAGGAGAAAAGAGATTAATTCATTGCATAATGATAAATGTGAGCCCTCTCTCCGTTAAGTAAGTAATGGTCATTATTGTCCAAAAAGCTCCTCACTTAGGTCATACTGCAAGTAAGTTAAACAATAAAAAACAAATACTACAACAACAATAAAAATACAAAGTGTGGTCACTTCTTGGTGGGTTGCACGTGTTGCTGATAAGTGTAACCCCAACGTGGATTCATTACAGAATAATACCAAGAGTTATTTATTTCTTGGGATTCTACATCATTGCTTCCACACAATGCATGTCTGAGGAAGAAAATGCATTCCCAGAAGATGAGAGAGGGATGTGCAGCGATGGCAGAGAAACTATTGTCAAAATTTCATAAACATCAATTCAATGATTTCATATGAAACCATGCTGTTCAAAAAATTTGTGATTTCATAAACCTACAAGCTATATGCCAATTTCTTACTTTTTCTGTAAAAAGAGTAGCAATTGGAGATAGTTTGTGAACTTCTTCCTCCATGCTACACGATAGTTTTTTGGTAAATTTTACTTAAGCATTTAGCAATCATGACTCGATCATTTATCTCGTGACAATATATAAAATCTAGAACTGATAAATGTGTCGATTCTTTTATGGTCTTCCTTGAATGCAGGAGTGTGCCTCTCTTTTCAAAGTATTTTTCTTAACCAAGCTCTACATATCTTAAAGTCTCGCCAAAGTTTGCACCTTGACTCCAACATATTCATGTTAGAAGACCTAGAGATTCAACAAGTCTATTTCAAGACTATTATCCTTGAAATTTGCATCAATCTTGAGGAGTCGCCTTCATGGCATCTTCCTCTTATTCAGGTGGTAAGTGGTAACACATGTCCTTCAAATGGAGAAATGTAATACACCATTTATTTTCTTGCAAAACGGCCCGACCTGGCTCTGATACCAACTGATGTAGGGTAGGCTGTGTAGTGGTTTCCTAAGATGCAAGCTAGTGATGTGTCAGGACGGACTCACGCAAACCCAATGACTATATGTCAATGCAAATTCTTGATCAGGCGGGTTAATCAATTTAAAAACAGCGAAGCATCATAATAAAACATTGCATTCAATCACATAAGGATAAATAATTTCTTTTAGGCGTTTAGGCAATAGCTTTCCTCCGCACGGAGGGCTAAAATAAGCGCGCAGCGAATTAGGCAACCTGCAAGGCAAGAGATTCACGGGCAAACACCTACAAACTTTAATTCCCTTTAAGCAAAAGTTCCACAAGGAGCACAATGTTCACAACCCAACATTAACTTGCATATCACAGATAATAAAATAAGACAAAATCTGAAATGAAACTTAGGGCTACAATAATTCTACGCAAATCTGAAATTATGGAGGTAACACGGGGCTTCCGGGTGGTGAGAGGACTAGATCGGGTAAGGAGAAGTGGTTCCACGGAAGGGGAAGGGATGGGCTGTAGGTAAAGGTGAGGGAAGTGGATCCGGAGGTACCGGACTGGATCTGGACCAAACAGTCCAGATCTGAATAGATCTGGTGTGGACGCAAAGTAGGCGGGCTGGGCTAGGGCTGATGGCGTGCGGCTGTGAAGAGGGAGCAAGGGGGGGCTGGCGGTGTGGCTGTAGGGGAAAACAGGGGCTGGCGGTGTGACTGTAGGGAAAACAGGGGCTGGTGGCGCACTGTAGCAGCGGGTAAACAGTGCGGAACTGTAGATACGGTACTGTGGCTACGGTACTGTAGCGGGGTCGGACTGGCTGTTTGGAAGGGAAAACAAGGAGGAAATAAAATACTTACCCAAGGAGTCGTCACCAAGGGCTCCATGACGTCGGCACCGCGGAAGGATCACCGGAAATGAGGAAGATGAACTCTCCAAATTTCAGCAATACCCAAAAACTGCAGCCCTAGGTTCTATTTATAATGAAATAAAATTAGGGCAACCAAGATGGACGGCTATGATTGGCCGTCAATCTCGGCGCCAAAACAACACTAAATAATATCCGAAATACAACATGCTATATATGAAAATTCATCAGAACGACGAGCCGGACGCAACCACGGTGGCGGATCGGCGATCCGGTCACGCCCTCCTGCGAGAGTACACGAACGTGGGGTCCGCCCTGCGCCGTGTCGCGCCCGATGGTCCCCATCAACTCCCCCGGACTGAAAAGCCTTCATCTCCGATGAATGAAGACGCTCGTACTGAAGTCGAAGTCCCGGGGCGAGTTGATCCAACTCGGCAGCAGTAATCCAGGTGTCGTCGGTATGGGGTCGTCCAAGCCAACGAACCAAGTAACGGCACACGAGCCCATCCGCAGAGGGGACAAACTCATGCACAATGATCTCAGTAATCTGCTCGGCCCTCATCACTCGGGGAAAACGATCCGGTGATGGTGGTGGTGCTTCAGGTGATGAGCTCCTGGGGAAGTGGGAATCAAGTGGAGGTTGGGTGGCGGGAGAGAGGGGTGGTGGTGTAAGCTCGGAAGGGACGCCAAGGTAGGGATCGGGGTACTCGTGAGGTGAAAAGTAGGGTGTCAGGTCCTCGACATTGAACACAGGGTGGATACCCATGCTCGCAGGAATGTCCAGCTCGTAGGCATTCAACCTGATTCGTCTCAAAACTGAGTAGGGCCCAATTCGCCTGACGCTTAGTTTCTTAGCAGGCCCCTGAGGGAGCCGCTCCGCACGGACTCGTACCATCACCTGTTCGCCAACCAGAAAATGTTTTTCCCGTTTATGCTTGTCTGTCTGTTCTTTATAATGCTCATTGCTTAAATTAATTTTACGCCTGATTGACTCATGCAACTTATGCAAGTGACGCGTGAAGGACTCAGCAGACTCACTAGGGCGTGACTCAATCGGGACGGACATAAGATCCATAGGCTTCCTAGGGTCATAACCTGATACTACATGAAATGGACTCAGATCAGTCGACCTATTGATGGAACTGTTGTATACAAACTCAGCTATAGGGAGCATCGAGTCCCAACTAGACGCATGTTCACCAACTAGACACCTCAGCAGATTACCTAAACTTCTATTCACCACCTCAGTCTGACCGTCCGTCTGAGGGTGGTATGCAGATGAGAATTTAAGAGTAGTCCCAGTTTTGCGCCATAACGTCTTCCAAAAGTAGCTAACGAACCGTACATCCCGATCGGACACGATGGACTTCGGAAGACCGTGTAATCTAAAGACGTCACTCATAAATAAGGCTGCGACGCGGGGGGCATCGGTGGTCTTACTACACGCAATAAAATGTGCCATCTTAGAGAACTGGTCGACCACAACAAAGATAGAATCATGTTTCCGCTGGGTGCGCGGAAGTCCAAGCACAAAGTCCATACTAATGTCCTCCCAAGGACGATGGGGAACAGGTAAAGGGGTGTATAAGCCCGTGTTCTGCTTCGTTCCCTTGGCCGTTTGGCATACACGACAATGTCGGACGATACGAGCCACATCTTTCTTCAGACTCGGCCAATAAAAACGGTCCTCTACCATAACAATCGACTTATCCCGCCCAAAATGACCGGCGGCACCCCCGGCGTGTAGTTCCCAAACTAAATAATCACGATACGAGGTGTTGAATAAGTACCTGTCAATGATCTGAAACCCCTCGATAGGATCAGGGGGGTCCCTCGATAGCGCAGTGTATAACTCAGCAAAATCAGGACAAGTTGGGTAGTCCATAATCATCCTCTCAAAACCATCCACCTGGGCCCGCAATGTGTGTAGTAGAGAGACTCGACGACTGAGTGCGTTGGCGGGTTTGTTCTCAACACTAGCGCGATGTTTGAGAACGTAGTGAAAATCCTGCAGATACTCTACCCACTTCGTGTGTCGGTGACTCAGCTTCCTCTGAGAGTCGAGGTAGCGTAGGGCCTGGTGGTCAGAATAGAGCACAAACTCCCGGGGGAGGAGGTAGTGTCTCCAATATCGTAATGACTGGACGATAGCATAAAATTCTCGATCGTAGTTTTGAGTATTTTTGCTTGGCTTCGTTCAATTTCTCACTAAAGTAAGAAATTGGGTGTCCCTCTTGACTCAACACTCCCCCAATACCCACAAGCGGCCTCGAAAGCTCTGCTAAAATCGGGGAGTCGGAAAACGGGAGCGGACGTCAGTTTGTCTTTAATTTCTTCAAAAGCACGAGTGGCCGCGGCGGTCCACTGAAAGTCTCTCTTACGCAAACAACTAGTAAACGGGGCCATGATTAACGAGCTAAACCCCATAACGAATCTCCTATAAAAGGCTGCAAGTCCATGAAAGCTACGGGCCTCATGAATGGTCGATGGTGTGGGCCACTCGCGGATGGACTGGACCTTCTCAGGGTCAACAGACACGCCTGAGGAGGAGATAATGAATCCCAGAAAGTGGACTGACTCGGATAAGAAGGAGCACTTCTTCATATTGATAAACAATTTCTCCTTTCGGAGAATGTCAAATAGGAGTCTCAAGTGCTCGAGGTGATCCAGCTCGGTATGGCTATAAATCAGAATGTCGTCAAAGTAAACGACTAGGAATTTGCCCATATAGGGCAGCAGGATCTGGGTCATGACTCGCATGAACGTGCTCGGGGCGTTCGAGAGCCGAAATGGCATGACCAGCCACTTGTACAGGCCGTCTTTCGTCTTAAATGCCGTTTTCCACTCGTCTCCCTCTCGAACTCTGATCTGATGGTACCCGCTTCGGAGATCGATCTTCGAGAAGATCTGGGCTCCGGCCATCGTGTCTAATAGGTCATCCAGACGAGGGATCGGGAAACGATACTTCATGGTAATCTTGTTGATAGCTCTACTATCAATACACATACGCCAACTGTCGTCTTTCTTAGGGGTAAGAAGGGTGGGGACGATACATGGACTCAGGTTCTCGCGGATAAACTGCTTCCGGAGAATCTCATCAACCTGCCTCTTGAGCTCAGCGTGCTCAACAGGATTCATGCGATAGTGTGGTAGATTTGGGAGCGAGGCCCCCGGGACTAAATCTATAGCGTGTTGGATGTCCCGCAGAGGGGGTAACTCGTCAGGGAGCTCCTCTGGCATAATATCTGCAAACTCACCTAATAAGGGTCGAACGACAGGGTGGATCTCAGGTGTAGGGCAATCAGATACCATAGTGGCTGCCACTACATACATGATACCAGCATCAGTGCTGTCTCTCATAAATTCACCACGCCTCAGGATATGCACGGGTCTCGAGGCAATCGTGTTGGTGGAAGGCTCAATACGACCCTTAGGTCTCTCTCTGGGCTGGGTAGGAAATAAAGTGATCTTCCGCCCTTTGTCATAAAAGACACACGTGTTCGAACGACCAAAGCACGTGACGTCGCGATCGAAGAGCCAAGGGAGGCCCAATAGAACGTGGGCGACATCCATGGGGATGACGTCGCACCAAACTCGGTCCTCAAAGGAGGCGATGTTGATCGGTACGAGGCAGCGCTGGGTAACCTGTATCGTTGTCTTGTCTACCCAGATGACACGATAGGGGTGTGGGTGAGGCTCCGCCTTCACCTGCATGCAGTCTAGACCCTTCTGGGCCACGATATTTACACAGCTCCCGTTATCGATGGCTAATTTGCAGGGTCCGTCTGCACTCGGGAAATACGTATAGAAAATGGTGGTGGGGCGTCAATCCTCATCGGCACGTGGGGTATGCAGGAAGCGCCTGACCACTCCCACCTCTAACGAACGCTCAACGTCGCTCTCCCAGCCCTCCTCAACGGTAGCAGTAATTTCCTCAGTAACCTCCTCATCTCCCTCTAGTCCTTGCTCCTCATCTTCAATTAACAGATTTCGCGTGGGGCAGTGTGCCGCCACGTGTCCTCTGCCAGAGCATCTAAAACACTGGATACCCCCAGGCCTCTGGCCCTCAGTAGCGACAACCTTCCCCTTCATGTTAGGAGTGAATCGTGGGGGTGGGGAGGCTGTAGCAGTCTGGGCTGGAGCGGGCTTCCTGAACGTCGACGACTCAGTCCGGGAGGAGAACTGTTTCGTACCAGATGTACGAAGGTACTGCTCGTACTCTAGGGCGAGCTGGAATATCTGGTCTACAGTCTCCATGCGATGGGGGATCAGCTCTCTCCGGAGCTCCGAACGGAAGCCAGCCTTGAATCGAGAGGCAGTGGCAATGGGCTCCTCCGAAATATCCCTCCTAACAACCAGCTCGTCGAATCGAGCCATATACTCGGCTACCGAAAGCGTCCCCTGACGTAAGCTCTGCAGCTGATCTAGTAGCTGGTCACGGTAAGAGGCAGGGAGATACTTATCCTTGAGTCTCTCCTTCATGTCCTCCCAACGGGTGATGGGGTAGTAGCCGTCTCTCTCAACAGCTCTCTCTACACTAATCCAGAACACCTTGACCTGCCCGATCAACTTCATCTTCGCAAACCGGACACAACGCTCATCACTCATATCATACCAATCAAAGTAATGATCCATGTCAAGGAGCCAATCACTAAAAGCCTTTGGATCCAGGCGGCCATCGAATGTCGGGGCGTCAAGGCGAATCCGACGAGTGATGTCAAAGGCGCGGTCATCTCTCCGCGGATCAGGATAATCATCAGGATGATCGTCACGGTCGTAATCGTGTCGAGCGGGCGGGGGCCCGCGCTCACGTCGACCCGGCGCGTAATACTCATCTCGACGCTGGTCATGGCGACCGTGTGGAGGTACACGGTTCCTAGGGTCAGACTGACGTGGCAAGCGGTATTCTTCCCGCTGAGGCGGGGGTCGGCCACGAGCTGGCTCTGGGTTTCGCCTTGCTGGCGGAGTGGGGACTCTCACAGGGGTCTCACGACGGTAGCGGTCTGCCGGTGGCGGATCATCTCTGACCCGTTGACCGTGATGGGGAGAGTCATCCGGGTCAACCGCGATCTCATCGTCATGTAGTGAGGGAGTATCCCTAGCGTTCTCTAACTGATCTAAACGACGATTCACCGCGGCGATATCGTGACGCACGTTTTCGAACTGGGTACCCATTGCGTCAAAACGTTCTAGAATAAGGCGCTGAAAGTCTGTGGTAGCGGCGCTCGAATTCGAGCCCGCTGCCCGGTCATTGGTGGCTAGTGGATCTACCATGCTTCTAAATGCCCTACCACTACAGAGCATGCAAAACGGTCCGACCTGGCTCTGATACCAACTGATGTAGGGTAGGCTGTGTAGTGGTTTCCTAAGATGCAAGCTAGTGATGTGTCAGGACGGACTCACGCAAACCCAATGACTATATGTCAA
Organism: Platanthera zijinensis; assembly: GCA_039513925.1. Lineage (NCBI taxonomy): Eukaryota > Viridiplantae > Streptophyta > Magnoliopsida > Asparagales > Orchidaceae > Platanthera > Platanthera zijinensis. The sequence goes on along the minus strand of CM077088.1, from coordinate 10,986,661 downwards.
TGCAAATTCTTGATCAGGCGGGTTAATCAATTTAAAAACAGCGAAGCATCATAATAAAACATTGCATTCAATCACATAAGGATAAATAATTTCTTTTAGGCGTTTAGGCAATAGCTTTCCTCCGCACGGAGGGCTAAAATAAGCGCGCGGCGAATTAGGAAACCTGCAAGGCAAGAGATTCACGGGCAAACAGCTACAAATTTTAATTCCCTTTAAGCAAAAGTTCCACAAGGAGCACAATATTCACAACCCAACATTAACTTGCATATCACAGATAATAAAATAAGACAAAATCTGAAATGAAACTTAGGGCTACAATAATTCTACGCAAATCTGAAATTATGGAGGTAATACGGGGCTTCCGGGTGGTGAGAGGACTAGATCGGGTAAGGGGAAGTGGTTCCACGGAAGGGGAAGGGATGGGTTGTAGGTAAAGGTGAGGGAGGTGGATCCGGAGGTACCGGACTGGATCTGGACCAAACAGTCCAGATCTGAATAGATCTGGTGTGGACGCAAAGTAGGCGGGCTGGGCTAGGGTTGATGGCGTGCGGCTGTGGAGAGGGAGCAAGGGGGGCTGGCGGTGTGGTTGTAGGGGAAAACAGGGGTTGGCGATGTGACTGTAGGGGAAAATAGGGGCTGGTGGCGCACTGTAGCAACGGGTAAACAGTGCGGGACTGTAGATACGGTACTGTAGCAGCGGTACTGTAGCTACGGTACTGTAGCGGGGGCGGACTGGCTGTTTGGAAGGGAAAACAAGGAGGAAATAAGATACTTACCCAAGGAGTCGTCACCAAGGGCTTCACGGCGTCAGCACCGCGGAAGGATCACCGGAAATGAGGAAGATGAACTCTCCAAATTTCAGCAATACCCAAAAACTGCAGCCCTAGGTTCTATTTATAATGAAATAAAATTAGGGCAACCAAGATGGACGGCTATGATTGGCCGTCGATCTCGGCGCCAAAACAACACTAAATAATATTCGAAATACAACATGTTATATATGAAAATTCATCAGAACGACGAGCCGGACACAGTCACACAACCACGGCGGCGGATCGGCGATCCGGTCACGCCCTCCTGCGAGAGTACACGAACGTGGGGTCCGCCCTGCGCCGTGTCGCGCCCGATGGTCCCCCATCATTATCTTTCTTTTTATTTTATTTGCATATGTATCGCGCGTATCACTAGTGCATGTTTATCTCTTGTATTTTCATACACATTATTAGCACGCGTATGTTTTATTTGGCGCATGTCACTAGTGCATTTTCGTGCGGCTTATTGGCATGATCGTCCAATAAATCCCTGAATAAAAAGATCCGTCAAATGGGTAAAATAGTAATTAGGGCAAGCACTAAAATTTAAATTATTTTCAAATTATTTAGTAGGCGTTTCACAAATAAAGAAAGTTATAGTAATTAAAAAGGCTAATTGAGAAGTATATAATTATATACTTCCTTCAATAAATTATATTTATATCAATCATTTACTTCCTTCTTTATGAGCTATTGTCAATGAAGGAAGGGGGGGATCGTGTCTTTATAAAACCAGCCCAGAAATTCTAGTTGAGACTTGTTGGATTAAATTGGGAACAGGGAAACCTCTTTGTTCCCGAGAGTCCAGCCAGGCATCATATCCACACGAGCCGCTCTGTCCATCCGCCCGACTTTGCTTTGTCGGATGTCGCCACCATTGTCGCCGACTTCCCTGAGTTCTGGTGACCATTCCTCCAACGATCCCTGCCGTCGGTGACCCCTCCCGCCTCAGCGATATCAACCGGCCACCCCCAAAGCTCTGTCTCTTCCCGCACCGCCACAAGCCGAGACTACCACCGTCGCCAGCCTCCGCGGGCTCCGGCGACCAACCCTCTTCAACCCTCCGACGAGATCGACACACTTTGGTTCCACCCACATTTCCTTCTTCTACCTGCCCCGACATTGCAATCTTGATCTAAGGTATACCCCTTCCGATCTCTTTGTCTGTAAAGAGTTAGAGTAATATAATGCTATGTTTATTTGAGTTTTGAATTTTAGAGCTTGCTTTTAATTAATATTGAACCTCTTTGTCGTTAATTTAAAAACGTCCCTCACCATTTCAGAGTTTGCCTTTAATTAATAGTGAACCTCTTTGTCATTAATTTAAAAACGTCCCTCGCCTTTTGTTCACGTACTTGTGGAAGAGTTATTTTATATTGTTAATTATGTTTGAATGTTAGATTCGTATGCACGTTTACAAAATTGGGGTCGATTGTCGCTTACCGTTTGCTCGAGAACATCACGCTAGAGCTACATGTTTTAAAGAAAATACAAATTTATTTATTTAAAATCGACTTGAGAAGTTCGTTCTACATCATCGTGTGACTGGAGATCACGGATTCAAATCCTGGAAGCAGACCCTTGCAAAAATGCAGGGTAAGGTTTGCCTACATTTCACCCTTGTGGCGGGACCCTTCCATGAACCCTCGTTAAGCAAGGATGCTTTGTGGACTGGGCTGTCCTATTTGACAATCTTCTTTTGCAAGTGAAATCATAGTTTCTTTTACATTCTAGATGGTTAAGCTCCACTTTCTTATAATGTCAGGAGGGGGGAAAATATGGTAATAAATTAAAGGTATTATGTCATTATTGCATAATTGTATGCGTGAATGTATCTTATAATTGATCGTGATCACTTTTGGTGCATTTATTGTGTTCTTTATATGCAATATCACTTTCACACTCGTGTTTATGGAGAATATCTTACAAGGTTATTCCAAATGTAATTTAGTTGTCATTATTTTCATACTATGGCGGTATCATGATTATATTTCATATTGCATAAGTTACGCTCTTACCGATATCTACTTTGCTTACAAAATTATTTATGAAAGGGGGAGTGTGTGTCCTAATTTTTATAGAGTTTTTTATCATATAAAGTGAGATGTTGAAACCCATGTTTTTTCGACGAACCCAAACATTGTAGTTAAAAGATTAATCACATTTATTTAGCATTATTCTTTTGAGTTGAAGCTCGAGTGACACAAACATGCTTTCAAGACAAGGGTGATGGTAATTACTCCAATATGAAGCTTCGTAGTGTTTGTTATTTGCTTTACAATTTTTATTAACCTCAAATTATAAGCTCAACTAAATTGTCAAGCTTTTCTTGCATAGATATCTCAGAATATAAGTTCGTCATCACGTGTACTCCAAATAAGATTTTGGATCATCTTTGGCAAATCACCACTTCGGCAATCATAATGGACTAAACCATGTTCACTTAAGTCCGAGTCACCTGCTAGGGCATAAGCCATCCTGCAGATTTATTTTTGAAAACGATCGCATCAAAGGTCCGACATCTAGATTAAGGCTCCGTTTGGTGGGACTTATTTTTACCGGTCAAGCGGTTACGACCCCATGAATCGGATCTTAATTAAGGCCCGGTTCATGCGATCGTAACCGCTTGACCGGTGAAATAAGTCCCACCAAACGGAGACTAAATCGGACTCTTTTGTCTCAATATTGTTGAACTCTACAAACATACAAGTTTAGCCAATTAGATCTAGTATCCGTACGAATTCAAGTAAACCAGTTGGTCATCTAAACACTTATCCAAATGTCCTGTTTAGTTAATCATTTTCCCAATTCATATGAATTCATTGTAATTGGCAAAGAATCTTCACAAAAATATCTTTTTTCTTATTTGAGAATATTGTGAATGACTGAATTGTGCAGTCTTGTTATATTATATCACTACTTAAAAATTTTCTCAAATCACTCCTCCATTCAGCTTTTGGCTCCACATGAGTTCCTTAAGTCTATAAAACTACTAGTCTTGAAACCATTCATCACTTTACACCTACCCAAGACTTTATGGCATACTCTAAGCTTTATTTTACACTCTAAGATTCCATTGCTCTTAGGTTATTCCATCTGGTCACCATTAAGTTTTCACTTGCGGAGCCTCCCTGAATTAATACAATGCAAGTTGCCTGAGATATTTCCGAAACTTAGTTTCTTTTAGGATCCATTCGGTTGAGCAAAATTGAGGATTCAAAATTGGAATTCGAGGTCCATTTTCATTGGAATTAGATTACAATTCCAATTCTGAAGCCTCAATTCCATCCAACTGAATAAATCTTTAGATTTTTTCCATTCTTGTTTCTTCAAAGCTTCTGTAGATATTGAAGTTCTCCACTGTATACATAATACATATAACCTAAGTAGATTGGCTTGGAAACTTATTGTTGTATTAATTCTTCTACTCATAACATTTATTCAAAATTCATTATTGGATAGCATGTGATGAAGTGTTAGCTTGCTCGGAGGATCATTCGTGAGCACGTTAAAAAGGAAAATGCGGGCTGACATTGAGTCCGAGAAGGAGGTGGGAGTTTTCTCTATCAAGAGATTAGATATGGTGAAGCTTATAAACCTTGGGGAGTGAAGGAATAATTGAGGAGAAGCCAAGCCAAGCCACTTTAAATCTTTAATCTGTTTTATTTCAATAATTATGTTTGATGAGATAGGTCAATTTATGATCTTGAGTAGTAAAATCAAAATAAATCCATCCAATCCAAAATCAAAAGCATAAAGATACTTTACCCAGACGGAGAATCTATGGGGGAAAAACATAAATAGAGTAGCCCTACATAGAACTCACGCAAGATCACTCATAAGAAACCCTAGAAGTATGAATTAGAGCCCCCCCAAAAAAGAACTTCAACAATGGAGTAAAAGTTTACCAGGATGAATTCGAAGAGCAGCGGCAAGGCGTTGACCACCGGGATAAGAAACAGAGGCAAGAGGCAGGCCAAGCACACCTATCGATTGGATCATTAGCACACAAAAAAGACAAAAAACTCAATTCTGCAACTGATTTATGATAATTTAGATCGTAATGGGACGATCGCCCAAAAAGAGAGAGCAGAGATATGTAAAATCGGGAAATTTTAGAGCGTGGAACAGCTCAAGAATTTACCATTTTCGAAGGAGGGTAGTTCTCGTTGACGGGCCTCTTCGCCGGAAAGCGTAGACGTTGATCGGAGAAAAAACAGAAATTTATTTTTAGCAGATTTGTTCGGCAGATATATTCGGCAAAAACATAAACATTTTATTTACAATTTTTTATTTTTTATATTTAAATTTGGGAGTTGTTATGGACGAATCCGATTGGCTATACGCAAAATTAGGTCAAATCAAAAATTATTACAGGTAAATAAAATTGATATTGCAAATCAGTTCAAAAATTAAAAAAATTATATATTTTTTGTAAATATTTTAGATGATATTAGAGTAAAATTAATTCATTAATTTAGTAGTTAGGCATTACAAAATTTTTAAAATTCAAGATATAAAGATGCATTGGTTGAGTTGGAGTAGATAATCGTGAGATGTATATTTTTCACATTCACTTACAATGATTGTATTTTCCACACAACACTCTCGCTCATCATTTCTTCACATTTATCCTAATGATAGTGAACATTCCATCTAATTATAAGAAGTACAAAAATTCTAATTAAGAACAAAGTTAGTGAGGGAGGAGAACAAAATCAATGCGGGAGGAATCGCTGAGAACAATTTTTAATGCTTTCTCTGTGAATGTTCTAACCATTTTTGTGAATGTTCTAACAAAATCAGGCGTTTGAAACAGGGGCGGACCTACATAGAGTCGAGCATGGGCTGCCGCCCATACTGAATTTAAAAGATATAATATTTTATTAGTTGAAAACCGGTTTATCATGATAGATAAGCTTTAAAGTAATATATATTATAATAAAAATAATTATTTAAAGAAAATTTGTTTGGTAGAGTTGGTAGAATTTTTTTTCTTATTCAAAAAGTTTAGAGTTCAAGTCATATCAAGAACATCATTTTGATTTTTATAAATAAAATTGATATGTTATTATTTAAATATTTTTTTTAAAACAAGCTAATTATTATATTGTTATTTAAAAAAATGTAAATAAATTTGTTATTATATTTTGTTTACTTTTTTTATGAACAAATTAGTTGTTTGAAAATTTTTTATATAAAAAAGTTTGCTAATAAGTTATTTTATGAAATGTTAAAACAATTTAAAATAGATGATGATATTCAAATAATTCATAAAAAACAATGAATTGAGAGGTACATGATATCGTTTTCTCAGAATTGTTCAACTATTTTAAATAATTATGTAATATTAATATGATATAAACATGTTTTTGCTATATTAATAGATTTATTTTATTAAATAATTTTATACTTCATCCACACTGAATATATTTCCTGCGTTCGCCACTGCTGGTTTGAAAGGATGTTGTCTGGCATGTCTGTGAATGTTCTAACAATTTCAAATTAAGAAATCTGATAACAAAATCTGTGAGGGAGGAATCGGGAAAGACCGAATCCAGAGAACAAAATCAGTAAAGGAGGAGAGGAATCAGGATAGACCAAAGCTGGGGAAAATACTGGCAAACAAAAGCACTAACAAAAATGTTTCAAAGAACAACCGATGGTTGCCTGAGAGGATGGAGACGAAGTTAGGGTAAATAATGGAGGAGTTGTCTGGACGAGGAATGGCGTCGGGGCTGTCATCGAAGGAATAATCGGGGTCGAAGTCTCTTCGTTTGGAGGAGGAATGTTGTCGAGGATGCCGTCAGTCGGGTCGCCAACGAGGTTTGTCGTCGCCATCGAGAGTGTGGGAGAGCAGGAATCAGGATAGACGAAAGGTTTTCTTACGGACGGCTAGGGTTAAAATGAGTTCTAACTTATTTTTAGTTTTTTATATGATTTGTGTATAGTGTTTTAAAAGAGCCTAAAAAACTCTAAATATTGATTTGTATATAATCAAATCTGATTTGTCTATAACAATTCTCTTAAATTGTTGTGGAGGGGACCAACTCCCAAGGAAGAATCTTTATATGAAAAATAATTTTTTAATAGATTAGAGACGCCTCTTGGGAAAAAAATTTTGGTCGAGACCTGTCTTTAGATTTGGAGACTTGGCAATTGCAATGATGTCATGTGGCAGTGCATATATCATTTTATCAAAGTAATAAACATGCTTTCGTATTTGATTGTGGGGATATCATGATATCTCGGCATTAATTTTTGTATGTCTGGATACCATAAACGATATCTTGGTGATCAAAAGGTGAATGCAAAATAATAAAATTTGTTCGCATTTCGACCAAAAAATGATCACATTGCGACCAAATAATTAACGCACACATTACTGCCACTTGGCAACATCACAAGGGTCCTGTTTCCAAATATGTAGATAGGGCCGGACCCAAAAAAATTCCATCGTGCATGCGGGCAACAACAGTATCCCGGCTAACACTCCCGTCACTCGCAATTCTCTGATCGCTTGCTATATATTAATAGAGCATTGTTAATAGCTCGCTTATTGTGGCTGATAGCGCTCCATAATGAGATTTAAAATTTAATATTAAATCATTATAATAGCACCCCATTTTTGCCGCCGCACCTTTTCTTGGTAAAAAATTGGCGACCTCGGAAGCTCTGACCAACATATCATCCTTGTAGCCGGTAATTCGGTCGGCCAACCTGTAATCAAAGCTACAATTATAGTGATCGGAGTACCTATGCTTCCCGCAAAACAGCTCGCTGCAGTGGCAGTGGTAGGAGGCATTTGTCGACGCATTGGGAGCTGAAGGCGGCGACGCATTGGGAGTGGAAGGCGTGGAAGACTCTGTTTGGGGGACTTATTAAGGTCCGGTTAATGCGGTCGTAACCGCTTGACCGGTGAAAATAAGTCCTCCCAAACGGAGCCGAAGTGTTAGGAGTGGAAGGGGTCGACGCATTGTGAGTGGAAGGCATGGGGACAGGCCGGGAGGAGGCGAAGCTTGTCCCGTAGACCGAAGTTGGAGAGGCAGATGGCACAGTGAAGGAACGTTGATTTTCTGAAGGCGCCGACAGAGAAAGCTAGAAAAAATCAGAAGCGATGGATCAAACGATCCGGAATGGAGGATTACTAGGCGCCAAGGAGGTGAATGGAGGCAAATGTTGCAATAATTAAACGCGGTGCTACTATAACTACAAAATTTAAAATTTAGGGTTTATTATGAGGTGCTATCGGCAAAATAAGGGCAACTATATATTAATATTAGAAAAAATATAATATTATTTTGTATATATTTTTTTAGTATTTAATGTGAATTTTTTGGGTTGGAATTTGGGCACCGGGCCGCAAATGGGATCAGGATCCTCTCCAGTTCAATTGAACTTCATATTATTCAGTTCATGGTCTTGATTTTTCCTCCAAGATCTAATGACGAGCACGAGATGGCAAGCTGAGTTGACGAGCTGAGTTTTGTGATCTTTTAATTCAAGTCGTAGGATGATGAACTAAATACTATACAGTTCATTCGAACAGGATCCCGTTCCGGCAAACGACGGTAGACATTTAGTATTCATGAGTATTTTTTTATAATTAATATGTGTATTTTACTATTGTAATATTAATCGTAAAGATACTGTTATTCTATATAGGGCCCAAATGGAAAGTTAGCCTGTCTAGTATTTGTTTGAAAGTCGTTATCCCTTCATTGAAGCTTTAAGCACACTCCTGTTCATACCTCACTTGCTTAGCTTGGAAGAAGGGTTTTTTATATACAAAGGTCATAAGCACCCTCACAAGTCACAAGTTTATTAATTATTATTTACTTTATGCACGTGATTCATTTTTCAAATACATTTTTTTTATTTCTTTATATATCCCGTATTTCTTCATCTGGAAATATTTATGGACATATCGGGGCACATGTCTGGGTTCAATTTTCAGAATAAAAAATACAATTTTTTTAGCTCATACGTACTAATAAACTTTAAGAATTAATCTCTTTTCGACCGCATGTTTTATATCTCTTCATGTGTCCTGCTTTTGTGGTCGGGGAATAGCTCTGCCGCACGGTCGGCGATCGGGAAGGTGGCCGTCGACGGCGTGACGAGGCGGCGCCATCGCCAACACATCTACAGTCAACCACCGGGCCGTTAAAATGAACGCATGCTACATTAGGCGCGTTTTTCAAAAAAATGACGCAAAGTCCAAAATCTATGTCGACATTTTTAAAAGCACCGCAAAACATCGTTTTAGACTTGTATTAATTAAGGCTCGGTTTGATGTGTTGGCGGCGGTCGTAAACGCATGAGTTAAAACGTATTCGTCGAGAATCACCTGACAAAAATCATCCATTTGAACCTAAAAGTGGATGAAGTTCCTGAGATGAGTGTTAAACAAATGATAATTTAACCTCCATGTTCGTGATCACCATCACCATACCAAACAGAGTCTAGGGCTTAATTTGACACGGTGGTTGTATAATCCGTAATTCGTCAAAATCAGATGTGACTGATGATGACCTAGAAGATCTCGCCCACCTAGGACAAGTGCAGAAGAAGTCACCTCCCAGGGGCGAGATCCAGGCTCCTTGGCTGAGTGCATCCCCCCCCCCAGGGGCAAGATCCAGGCTCCCTGGGGCGAGTGCAGCCCCCAGGAGTGAGATCCAGGCCCCTGGGGCGAGTGCAGCCCCCGGGGGCGAGTTCTAGGCTCCTGGGGCGAGTGCAGCCCCCAGGGGCGAGTGCAGCCCCCTCTAAGGGCGAGGTCCAGACTCCCTGGTGTTTTGAAGCCGAGAAATATCTCAACCTCAGAAATCGGACTAGGACACTGAAGTACTGGTCGAGCGG